>JAMPIV010003472.1:15000-140000 GCA_024509875.1 Oreohelix idahoensis | reverse complement strand
GTTGGCACCTAATGTCAGTTTTACGGTAGTGACAGAATGTGTTAGTGTATTGCCTTCCATTTTGCATAATACAAATTTTGACATGTATATTAATGGCGGTGTGCTACTGATTCGTGCCGTAATATATATAAAGTTCGGAGAAGGTCTCCGTGGCCACAGTACACACTAGGGGTAGTCAAACAACGCATACCAGCATAACTTCAGTGAGCTGACAACACCTTCTTTACAACATACGATACACAGTTTATTTTACTTGAGACATAGCTCCATGACATGGAATAAATGCCCAATGGCAAATGCAGTACGTAAAAGTAAGTCTTCTAGCCCGTTCACTGTCAAACGCTGTCCTGGCATGTATATAGTCTTTATTCTCATCGTACACATGGCATCTTCGTAACTATATATATTTCCTGACTAGAATAAACTAGGGACACCTCAACAGAGTATATTGGTGCCCTAGTGATGGGATGATGCAGGAAAAACACACTAGACTGCAGGAGCTCAATACACATACGTCCGCTCACATTAAAACACAAGCGGCATCGATATTAGCAGACGATCACCCACCTCTGCTACAAATCTTCGCGTCTGCTTCTACACCTTATCGGTATGACGTCACTTCCTTTATTAGTGAGTAAGTCCGTATAAAATTATCAGAAAAGGAGCTCTGTCGAGCTAACTATAATACCTACTTAATCGTTATGAATTTTAATCATAACAGCTACGCGTGTGGGAAGAATCATGACACTTCGTTGACGAGATTTGATAACACTTGCTTGGTTGTAGCGCGACACACGCCCACAGCGCGCACCTACCAACACACACACAACACACACTCAGCCGCAAGGCGCGGCGCACAGGGTGCCCACGCGGCGGTCTTTCTTTGAAGTTTGAAGACGGGAAAAACTGTGAATTACGGTTAACACACGCCCACAGCGCGCACACACATACACTAGACAATATTACGGAAGAATGAGGAAATAGCTATATAGGAATGTATGGCGGACTTTAAAAGTTTGCATTTACTGGACATTAAATTATTAACTACAAGAGAACGCCTGGTTGGAATACAATTAAATAAAAATAATTCAACAAAGGAGATAGACTAGGAATTATATCCAAAAGGATATTATTCAAATATAAATAGTTTTAAAGATAATTAATATTTTTCACCTTCATCACATCTGCTAAAAGTTAGCTAATAATCTTTAAAAATTTATTATAACTGCATACCTAAACGGATTTAAATATAAATTGGATAGAATGGAAGCCTCATATGGGGAAAAGGAAATGATACCTAGGAAGGAAGGAAGGATATAAGTGTGTAGTGAACAGAAGAAAAAAAACAAGTACAGGAAAAGCACAGATCGCCTCAAATCGCCTCAAACCGAGAGATTAAACGAAAATCTTTTGGGATTTTTAGAGGTGCTTTCTCGTACGGGCGAGAGACTGAAATATAAGGACAGAGCGGCGCATTGGAAATCACACACACCAAATCCAGCCAGAGTGAGAAACTGGAAGACAGTATCTGCAAGAAAAGTTTATTTTTCACGCTGCATGCAGGGCAGATTAACTTCAACCAAAACAGTCTCACCGTGAGCTTATAAATCCTAAGAGGGTATGTAAGTTTATTAAAGATATATGTATTACTAATATCATTTTATTTCAGATTTTATTTCTGATTGATTGTATCAGATATAATAAAAAAGGGAATGACGCTAACCAGAGATAACCTTCACCGGCATTGTCAGGAAGCATAACCATTAATTGGTTAGCCAAATATATCATGGCTAGTTCTTGCCTGGAAGCTTACGACATACCAGCAAGTACATAAGTGACTTGGCATCCATGAGTGGAAGGCAAAGGTTATATCGTACCCATGTATCATAACATGTGATTATTCATGTATTTTGTTAATTCTGCACAGTATACATTATCTTATCATGCTATCTCTGTAACATACTACCATGATTCATTCATTTATATACAAACACTGAAGACATGGTCGCATCATGAACAGCAGTGGGTGGTGAGATTGTTGGAACACCATGGCCACCTATTACCTTTTGTTCCAGGTTTTTATGATCAATGTTTATGATCATTCCTGATCGAGAAACTAAAGACTTGAAGAAGTTGATCCTGCTAACTGAAGCCTAGAGGTCAACCAATCTTCAACACCTTAGTCCCCCGTAGTTATAGGGCGGGCTGAAGGACAGTCTGTGTATTCAAGTGTGTCTCAGGAACCTCAGCATACGTGGCTAACATAAGATGAGTTTTATGTGTATCCATCCAACAAACACTGTGAGCAGTTTCTAAAGCGACTGTCTATGATGAGAACTAGATAGCCAGAGATATCAAAGAGATACTGTGACAAACTTTTGTTGTAATTTCAGTGGAAGATAAATCCAAGACTTTTTCTATTAATTATTTTAATTTGTAACTATAAATAATCATTCATGTTACCATTTTCCAACACCCATTTCTCATTACAAGAATATATAGATGTACATAATAAATTATGAAATTGTACTCATTTGACTTGTTAAATTTTTAACTGTTAAATTTTGAGTTACTGTTTCTAATTTAATTATATTATCACATAGGGTTATTATAGCGAAAGTAGCAACTTATACTTCTGCAGCCTAAATCTGTTGTCCAGCTCAGAGTATTCACAGCTGTAACTCACTTGTGATACCAGTGTACTTCCCGGGCACTGGAACTACATCCTTTCTGGAGAGAGATTCTACTTCTCCTCTACCACTATTATCATACTAGAAAAACCTTTCGCTACATTGGGGGCTCTTTCGCGGGATATTATTTTGTATCCTGAGCCACTATCTGTGTATTCTTTTATCTTGAGCCACAAATAGTTTGTAAAAATAAATTTTTTTGAAAAAAATTCTTAAACTTAGAAATTTTTTCGTAATAGTAGTACCATTGAGTACGAAGTAAATAGGAAACGCTCACAAGGTTTTAAGGATTTGTCTTGTTCAAAGTAATTAATTGATTTTATTTAAGTTAGTTGGTTAGTGAAGATAAAATTATATACCTTCTGGTAAGTAAGCATTATGGCTGAATTGGTGAAGTTTAGAGCTGCGATTATGCAGGAAGGAAAAGACTTGGGTATGACAGGAGATGCTCTAATTCCACATATCACAACTGAAGTGGATACATATTTAGATAGAGAGACTAAAAGAATGGAAGCTGAAGCTGAAAGAGAGACTAAAAGAATGGAAGCTGAAGCAGAGAGAGAAGCCAAATTAATGGAAGCAGAAGGTAAGAAATTAGAAGCAGAAAGAGAAGAGACTAATGTTGGAAGCTGAAGCTGAAGAAAGAAGGTTACAAAGAGCTCTTGAGTTAAGTTTAAAGGAACTTGAACTCCAGGGATCAGCTAGCAATTATGGTGCTAGCTCACCTCCCTCTGAGAGTAGCTCCAACCAGAGCACGGCAAATGGAGCCATGAGTTTCCACCTGGATCCATTTATTGAAAAGGAGGACGCCATTGAGTCGTACCTGGATAGATATGAGAGATTGGCCTCTACCTATGGATTGGAAAAGGAAAAATGGAGCCTTAAGCTATCTCAGGGGCTGAGGGGAGTTTCATACGATGTTTATTTAAAACTCTCAAAAGAAGACCAGGAAGATTATGAAATCTTAGTGATTTGGACATGCTTTTTGGTAGTGTAACGAACAACAGAATAATCTGAATCCAATAGAAACCCGAGCGCATTCCGAACTGCTAACGCGGTACTTCCAGATGAGAAAACTATCAGACAGTTTTTCTGCCAGATTGGAAACTTTCTGACAAAACTCACATTAGTTAGGAAAATTTAAGAAAAAAAAAATGGTCATGATGGAACACCTGAGGAAGATGCCTCAAGAAATGTAGAAAATTTCTTATGGAGCAAGGAGCAAGAGATTGGAAGATATTTTAACCATGGCTGAGACTGATATAAGCAGCTCAGTCAGAAGTATCAGGAAATAAGAAAAGCAGGGTTTAGAACTTCAAACCTTCACAAAACTTTACCAACTATGAAAAATAGGGACAATTCCAACAAGAACAAACACAGAACTGATTATAAAGACAAAAACCCTCTAGGGGGAAAAGAAAGTTTAAAAAAAAAGGAAAGTGGTAATTAAATTCCAAATGAGTAACTACAATACTGCGGAATGCAGACGGAAAAACCCTCCTCATCACGCTGCATGCCTTACAACAGGAAACAAGGGAAGGAAGGACCTGGCAGATAGTCAGAAGGACCTCCATCATACTCCTGTCTGTGAGGAAGTGACCTTGAATGGCACCCAAGTACTGTGCTTATATGATACAGGCTTGGACTTTGACTCAGTAGTGTGCTCTTCTCTGGTGAGTCCTGAACAGATAACACTGACTAACAAACAATTTTTTTTTCTTTCTCTAATATTTCTATGTTTTTCTGGTCAATTTTAATGCGCTGTTTTTAAATCTGCAAACCGTTTTTCTCTATCAGGTCGGGATCTCTAGAAATACGCAATTGAAGTTTTTTAACAACACATACAGTATTACAACATCATTCGTACAAGAAGTATAACAGTTATGTAGGCTTGAATTTCTTTGCAGTCGACTTTCGTCGGTGAATGACATGTGGTACATCGCGATGAAGCATCCAACAATAATCGGCAAGCATGGTCACACTCCACCGTCCTTGATAAAGTGACTCCATTACGGCGATATCTTGATGGAATCGTTCTCCATGTTCATCGCTGACTTCGCCAAGGTTGTCAGGGAAAAAGTCAAGATGCGGAATCGAGCAAATGGATTTTGAGGGACATGTTACAGCCCATAATTCTGTATGCATCTATGCACTGCTTAACAATATGCACATAGTCGACAGATTTGTGATTTCCCATAAAGTTATTGACGATCAATTTAAATGCCATCCATGCGCGAAGTTCACTACCATGTAACAAGTTCTCGAATTGTTTGTCTGCAATAACTTTCCTAATCTGAGGTCCTACAAAGATACCTTCCTTTATCTTTGCATCGCTAACTTGCGGAAACTTTTCTCGAAGATAAGTGCCAGCTTTGCTCGTTTTATCTAACGCTTTTACGAAATTCTTCATGAGCCCCAACTTTATATGTAACGGTGGTAAAATGATGCTGTCTTTGTTAACTAATGGCTCGTGTATTACATTTTTATGCCCGAGCTGCATACGATCCCTGATAGGCCACACATTCTTGCATAATGTTCCTGTCTGTTGCGGCTGTCCCATTCACATAGGAAGCAACAAAATTTAGTATACCCAGTCTGCATGCCCGTGAGAATTGCAATGACCTTTAGGTCTCCACAAATCCGCCATTGGTAGTCATTGTACTTTATTTTGCCAAAAGTATAGCCATATTGTCATAAGTTTCTTTCATATGAACAGAGTAGGCGACTGGAATTGATGAAAATAAATTTCCGTTATGCAATAAACATAACCACTCTTTAAGACTAGTCTTGGAAGAGTCGATGAAAAGTCGCCATTCGTTGACTATGTGCTCATGACCGAGGTGCACCATTAGACCTTTACATCTTTGCAATAGCAAATGTCATCATCCATCTCAAAGTATTGAACAAGTTCTCTGTGTCTATGACGAAATTTAGATATCGGAGTATTGGGCGCTAAAAGATACATTCTTTGAGTCGCGAACCGAGTAATTCCACTTGTGCTTTGGTAAGAGCGAGATCACGTATTAGATCTGAAAGTTCTAATGGTTAATTAAGTGAACACCATCATTCACGGTAAATGGATCCATGAGTTTCCACCTGGATCCAGTTTATAAAGCAGGTACGCCATTCAGTCGTACCTGGATATTCATATGAGAGACTGGCCTCTACGGACACGGATTGGAAATGAGGCAAAATGGTTTCTTAAACTATTCAATATTTGGATTCACCACAGACTTTTATTTTAAAAGTGAAAAAAGACCATGGAAGATTATGAAATCTTAAAACAAGCTTTACTGGTCAGGTACGAAAAGAATTCTGAATCTTATAGAAAGAGATTCCGAACTGCTAAGCTACTCCAGGAGAAAACTATCACCAGTTTTCTGCCAGATTGGAAACTTATCTGACAAAATGGATTAGCTTAGGAAAATGTCAAGATATAAACTGGTCATGATGGAACAACTGAGAGAATCCATGCCTCAACTTTCGAAATGAGAAAATTTCTTATGGAGCAAGGAGCAGAGAGATTGGAAGATATTTTAACCATGGCTGAGAGATATCAAGCAGCTCAGTCAGAAGTATCAGGAAATAAGAAGAAGCAGGGTGAGAACTTCAAACCTTCACAAAACTTTACCAGCTATGAACATAGGGACAATTCCAACAAGAACAAACACAAAACTGATTATAAAGACAAAAACCCTCTAGGAGCAGATAAGAAACCTTCAAGAAAGGAAGGAAAGTGGTGTAAATCTTGCCAAATGAGTAACCACAATACTGCGGAATGCAGATTGAAAAACCCTTCTCATCACGCTGCATGCCTTACAACAGGAAACAAGGGAAAGAAGGACCTGGCAGATAGTCAGAAGGACCTCCATCATCCTCCTGTCTGTGAGGAAGTGACCTTGAATGGCACCCAAGTACTGTGCTTATATGATACAGGCTTGGACTTTGACTCAGTAGTGTGCTCTTCTCTGGTGAGTCCTGAACAGATAACCACAGAAACCGTGGAAATCAGAGGACCAGTCAAGGGAGCAGGAACCATGACACTGCCCATAGCCCGAATCAACATAAGATCTCGCTATGTGGAAGGAGAGATCAAAGCAGCAGTGATGGACAACCCTATCTACCCATTAATACTGGGATGTAGATATGTCTTTCTAGGAGAACCTATAAGACCCATAGTGATGGCAACAGTCCAGACCAGGGCAAGCTCTAAGAAAGAGGAGGACACTATCATCAATACTCATCCAGAAGAGATGAGAAAGGCTCAAACTGCTGACAGTACATTGAAGCCTTGCTTTGGCAAATTACCTAAAAGCCATAACCCTCCAGAGAAAGGAGACATATATAAAAAATGGCCTACTATATAGAAAAGCTGGAACAGGACCAAAAGGACATGGACAGCTTGTAGTGCCAAAATCATACAGGGAGCAGGTTATGAAGCTAGGACATGCTATACCCTTCAGTGGACATATGGGAATAGGGGCCACTGGACAACGGATAGCCTGTCACTACTTTTGGCCAGGGATCACAGAGGACATAAAGAGGTATGTGAGATCCTGTCCAGAATGCCAAAGAGTAGCTCCTAAACATAGGACTGCACCAGCAACACTGGGAGAAATGCCCATTATGGGAACGCCCTTCGAACGTGTTGCCGTGGATATTGTTGGACCCCTCAGTAGGACCAAGAAGAGAAATGCATATATCTTAACCTTGGTCGATACTTGCTCTATGTGGGGAGAGGCAGTAGCAATGTCATCGATAGATTCGAAACATGTGGCAGAGGCACTGTTAACAATATTCACCCGATTAGGTTTCCCACATCAAATATTGACTGACAATGGTTCTCAGTTTAGGGGAAAGCTAACACAAGAAGTATTCAGGTTATTTCAAGCTAGACATTATCACTGTAGCCCGTACCACGCCCAAGGGAATGGTCAAGTAGAGCGGTTCAATGGCACGCTCATTTCAATCCTTAGAAAGTTGGCTAGTGAGAAACCTGAAACTTGGGACACATACTTACCCTCAGCACTATTTGCCTATAGGGAAGTCCCACATAACTCCACAGGATTGGCTCCAGCTACATTGTTGTTTGGACGACCAATCAAAGGTCCACTGGAAGCATTGTTGCGGACATGGACTGATGAAAAAGCAGAAGAAACCGTGACTTCTTCATACCAATACGTCAACGAGTTGACATCTCGATTGAAAACAAGTTGGAAACTGGCAAATGATAACTTGAGACAGGCCAGGAGGAAGCAGGCTGCTTACTACAATAAAACAGCAAAAGATAGGGAACTTGAGGTGGGAGAAAAAGTTCTGTTACTGTTGCCCAGCAGCAATAATAAATTGCAAATTGGATGGCAGGGTCCCTACGTCATATTGGAAAAACTTTCTCGGACCAACTATAAGATTGACAAGAAAGGAAAGGAGAAGGTGTATCATGTCAACCTTCTTAAAAAGTATTATGACAGGGAAGCATCAGAAGTTGCACATATCATGACCCTGGCCATTGCAACAGAAATGCAGGATGAACCAATTTCCTCCATGGAATACCCCCTAACAACTACGGAAAGCTATGCTCAGGTTAATGTGAGTGAACATTTAACTCTTGAGCAGAGGAAAAAAGGTTCAGGAGGTGTTAGAAATCCATGCTGAGGTACTCACAGATAAGCCGGGGTGTACTAATCTGTTAGAGTATGACATGACGATTACTGACCCTACACCAGTTTGTATGCGGACATACCCTATACCTTATGCTAAAGGACAGGCACTCAAGGATGAGATTGACTATCTCTTAAAAGAGAAAATTATTTCAAAGTCTGAATCTCCCTACAGCTCAAGTGTGGTGCTATTAAGGAAGCCTAGTGGTGAACACAGGTTATGCATTGATTATAGGAAACTAAATGCTATCACTGAATCTCAGGTAGACCCATTACCTGACACCAATCAGTTGTTTGCTACATTGAGTAAGGCTCGGTATTTTTCAAAAGTAGATCTAAGCAAGGGATACTACCAAATACCAGTGAAACCAGAAGTTAGGAAACTGTTAGCCTTTAGTACACCGGATGGACATTACGAGTTCAATGTACTCCCATTTGGTTTAAAGAATGCTCCAAGTATCTCACCAGAATGATGAGGAAATTGTTGGAACCATTACAAAATCCTCATATCACCAACTTCATGGATGATATTCTGATTGCTACCACTACATTCGAGGAACACATAGTAGCACTCTCCATGTTGTTAGACAGACTGAGAGAAACGGGATTGACAGCACGTCCAACTAAGTGTCATATTGGATGTGAGACATTGGAATTTTTAGGTCACACTATCTCTACAGGGCAAATGTCTCCTGACCCAAAGAATGTAGAGAAAATGAGAAAAGCACCAAGACCACAAACTAAGAAGGATGTAAGATCCTTTGTGTCACTGTGCGGGTTTTATCAGAAATATATACCCCATTTTAACTCATTATGCGCGCCATTAACCGACTTAACCAAAAAAGGTCAGCCGGATAAAATACAATGGACTGCGGAGTGTGAACAGGCTTATACAGAGTTGAAAAATAAGCTGACAAATAAACCTATCCTTGCCCTTCCCGATCTCACACAAGAATTCGTACTAAGAACGGATGCTAGCAATGTAGGCATCGGAGCAACATTACTACAGCGGGCAGACACACCGCCACATATGCTTCTACCAGTAGCTTTTGCCAGTAGAAAGTTAAATGCAGCTGAAAGAAATTATTCTACCGTTGAACGTGAATGCCTCGCTTTGGTCTGGTCGATCAATAAATTCGCCCCTTTTCTTTACGGGAAACACTTCATTGTGGAAAGTGATCACCAGCCTTTGATGTTTTTAGCAGTGTCTAAAAAATTAAATTCACGACTTTTAAGGTGGAGTTTACTGTTATCTCCATATTCGTTCAATGTGAGATACATTCCAGGACGGGACAATCTTGGACCCGATTTTTTAAGTCGTCATCCTATCAAAGCAGATATAGAGAAACGGAAAATTAAGGAGGAACTGCAGCATGTGTTACCAAAAAGTTAACCGTGCATGCACTGTTTTAAAGAAGAGGGCTCTGTAGCGAGATTTGATAACACTTGCTTGGTTGTAGCGCGACACACGCCCACAGCGCGCACACACACACACCAGCGCAAGGACAGCGCGGCGGTCTTTCTTTGAAGTTTGAAGACGGGAAATGTGAATTACGGTTAAGCTAGACAATATTACGGAAGAATGAGGAAATAGCTATATAGGAATGTATGGCGGACTTTAAAAGTTTGCATTTACTGGACATTAAATTATTAACTACAAGAGAACGCCTGGTTGGAATACAATTAAATAAAAATAATTCAACAAAGGAGATAGACTAGGAATTATATCCAAAAGGATATTATTCAAATATAAATAGTTTTAAAGATAATTAATATTTTTCACCTTCATCACATCTGCTAAAAGTTAGCTAATAATCTTTAAAAATTTATTATAACTGCATACCTAAACGGATTTAAATATAAATTGGATAGAATGGAAGCCTCATATGGGGAAAAGGAAATGATACCTAGGAAGGAAGGAAGGATATAAGTGTGTAGTGAACAGAAGAAAAAAACAAGTACAGGAAAAGCACAGATCGCCTCAAATCGCCTCAAACCGAGAGATTAAACGAAAATCTTTTGGGATTTTTAGAGGTGCTTTCTCGTACTGGCGAGAGACTGAAATATAAGGACAGAGCGGCGCATTGGAAATCACTCACACCAAATCCAGAAACCAGAGTGAGAAACTGGAAGACAGTATCTGCAAGAAAAGTTATTTTTTCACGCTGCATGCAGGGCAGATTAACTTCAACCAAAACAGTCTCACCGTGAGCTTATAAATCCTAAGAGGGTATGTAAGTTTATTAAAGATGTCTATTCCTAATATCATTTTATTTCAGATTTTATTTCTAATTGATTGTATCAGATATAATAAAAAAGGGAATGACGCTAACCAGAGATAACCTTCACCGGCATTGTCAGGAAGCATAACCATTAATTGGTTAGCCAAATATATCATGGCTAGTTCTTGCCTGGAAGGGTACGACATACCAGCAAGTACATAAGTGACTTGGCATCCATGAGTGGAAGGCAAAGGTTATATCGTACCCATGTATCATAACGTGTGATTATTCATGTATTTTGTTAATTCTGCACAGTATACATTATCTTATCATGCTATCTCTGTAACATACTACCATGATTCATTCATTTATATACAAACACTGAAGACATGGTCGCATCATGAACAGCAGTGGGTGGTGAGATTGTTGGAACACCATGGCCACCTATTACCTCTTGTTCCAGGTTTTTATGATCAATGTTTATGATCATTCCTGATCGAGAAACTAAAGACTTGAAGAAGTTGATCCAGCTAACTGAAGCCTAGAGGTCAACCAATCTTCAACACCTTAGTCCCCCGTAGTTATAGGGCGGGCTGAAGGACAGTCTGTGTATTCAAGTGTGTCTCAGGAACCTCAGCATATATGGCTAACATAAGATGAGTTTTATGAGTATCCATCCAACAAACACTGTGAGCAGTTTCTAAAACGACTGTCTATGATGAGACTTAGATAGCCAGAGATATCAAAGAGATACTGTGAAAAACTTTTGTGTAATTTCAGTGGAAGATAAATCCAAGACTTTTTCTATTAATTATTTTAATTTCTAACTATATATAATCATTCATTTTACCATCTTCCAACACCCATTTCTCATTACAAGAATATATAGATGTACATAATAAATTATGAAATTGTACTCATTTGACTTTTTAAATTTTTAACTGTTAAATTTTGAGTTACCTTTTCAAATTTAATTATATTATCACATAGGGTTACTATAGCAAAAGTAGCAACTTATACTTCTGAAGCCTAAATCTATTGTCCAGCTCAGAGTATTCACAGCTGTAACTCACTTGTGATACCAGTGTACTTCTAGGGCACTGGAACTTCATACTTTCTGAAGAGAGATTCTACTTCTGCTCTACCACTATTATCATATTAGGAAAACCTTTCGGTACAAAAATCAGTGTTCAATTGCGGTGACTCGGCGTAAATTTCGTGAAATTTTGAGTCGTAATCGTGTGCCTGCCGTATGCACAATTCAGCGTTTAAGGGCTTGAACTACAGTGAAAACTAACTTTTGTTCTAATAACGTTTTCAAACTTTTTATGTGCTCAATAGACACAGTGTATGTCCATGAACCAAATTCCACAGTTTATTTTGTTAAAAAACATGTGGTTACCATGGTAACCAAAAAAAAAACATCCGCCATATTGGATTTTCACCACTTTTCGAGAGCTAAAAACTTATGTTTCCCATTGACCAAACTTTATCAAATTGCACACACATGTTGTGACTGTCAATTAAAACAATCTACCACATGCTTTTTTTGATAAGTTTAAAATTCTATTTTTAATGATTTTTTTTTAAAAATTACACTTTATTTGTATGAAAAAAATGAAAAAAAAATATTTAAAAAAATATATCAAAGCAAATTACCAAAATATCACAAAAAGCATGTGACAATTTAAAGGTATATATGTGTACTACATGCATGCCAAATTTCAGACTGATCTATTAGATAGTTTGTAAAAAATAACATTTTTTGTGAATAAAATGTTAGTTTTGAGAAAAATGCATTTTAGTCACCGAGTGACTTGTCTTGTCCAATATGCTCCATTCTGGGGGCTGAATGTGTTTAAAATCCTCCAGGAATATATCTGCACAATCCTTTTCAGCTTCTTGCAGCTCCTTCTCTCGCCTTTATCTTGCCTAATTTGTCTTCTTTCCTTCTACATGGTAACCCCAAAAAAAAACAACCCGCCATATTGGATTTTCACCAATTTTCAAGAGCAAAAATCTTATGTTTTTTCACCATTGACCAAACTTTATCAAATTGCACACACACATAAATGACAATTAAAACAATTTATCGAATGCTTTTGGTGATAAGTTTAAAATTCTATTTTTATTGAATTTTTTAAAAAATACACTTTATTTGTATGAAAAAAAATGAAAAAAAAATATTAAAAAAAAATATATCAAAGCAAATTACCAAAATATCACAAAAAGCATGTGACAATTTAAAGGTATATATGTGTACTACATGCGTGCCAAATTTCAGACTGATCTATTAGATAGTTTGTAAAAAATAACATTTTTTAAAAATAAAATGTTAGTTTTGAGAAAAATGCATTTAGTCACCGAGTGACTTGTCTTGTCCAATATGCTCCATTCTGGGGGGCTGAATGTGTTTAAAATCCTCCAGGACTATATGCTGCACATCCTTCAGCTTCTTGCAGCTCCTTCTCTCGCCTTTATCTTGCCCCTTTCCTTCTACATGGTAACCCCCAAAAAAAAAACAACCGCCGTAGTATGGGTTTTTCACCAATTTTCAAAAGCAAAAATCTTATGTTTACCATTGACCAAACTTTATCAAATTGCACACACATATTGTGACTGACAATTAAAACAATTTATCACATGCTGTTTTTGATAAGTTTAAAATTCTATATTAAATGATTTAAAAAAAAAAACTATATTTGTATGAAAAAATATTTTTTAAAATATTTTTTTAAAATTTATAAAAGAAAATTACCAAAATATCAAAAATGCAGAGATGTTTTTACTTTAAAGATAATAGAATGTGTACTACTCATGATTATTTTTGATAAGTTTAAAAATTCTATTTTTAATGATTTAAAAAAAAAAAAAAACTATATTTGTTGTGAAAAAATATTTTTTAAAAATTATTTTTAAAAATTTATAAAAGAAAATTACCAAAATATCAAAAATGCAGATGTGTTACTTTAAAGATATAGATGTGTACTACATGCATGCCTAATTTGAGACTCCTCTGTTAGATAGTTTTAGAGAGAAATCGTGCATTTTCGGCACAAATTTGAAAATCAAAGCATGGGGGTAGTGCCGACAATATGCTTTTTGATACATCAAATGCATTTTTTATGTTATAAAACCTTGCTCAATCGATTCCTCGATGATTATTTAATAAAATAAGCTCAAAAGTAAAAAATCGATATTTTGTACGTAAAATCCAGTTTTCATTGTAGTGGAGCCCCTTAAAGGCGGTATTCAAGAAACTGGTTCAGTAGTGATTCTGCTGCACGCCCTGATGACGGTAATAATTCTCTTTTCAATTTTCCGTCAGAAGTAAATCAATGACACGTTAAAAGTGGCACGACAGTATAGAAGCTTCTTCTATGATTAGCAATGATGTTTCTCTAGCAAACTATAAGTATAGGATATAGAAAGATAGCATGATGAATGTTGCTTAATATAAATATGGAAAATTCAAGATATTTAGTTCTCTCCCCTCAACCCACCCAAAAAACACCCCCCCCACCCCCCCCCCCCCCCCCCACCCCCCCCACCGCCCCCCCCCCCCCCCGCCCCCCCCCCCACCCCCCCCCCCCCCCCCCCCCCCCCCCCCCCCCCCCCCCCCCCCCCCCCCCCCCCCCCAAATAACCTCGAGAAATGTTTAATACTAGACATGACGATGTGGAAAGAAATACGCGTTATTTCATTTGGCGTGCAATTTAGTTTTCACGCCGCAAAGCGTGGTTTTCTCTACATTTTCGGAAAAAGCACCACTAAAAGATTGGACGTTGGCGCGAATTACTATGGGCGGGACGTCAAGAGACCTAAAAGGTTTTATTTGCATTTACCCTATCACTTATTATAGTCGTGATGTAGTCCTTCTGCTTTCCTTATGGCAAGCTTTAATGTGGAACTGATGAAAAAAAAAGCAGACTAATACTAAAGAAACAAGAGGTTAGGAAATAACGATGAATTTTGACTGGAAACGGGTTTATGGAACATAGTGGTGGCTTTACAAGGCAGTCCTTGTTCTGAAAACCCTATTGAAAGAGACAAAGAGTGGGTCCTAAACGATTTGGAGAAGGGGATTGAAGCCAGACTAATAGTAATAAAAAAGGTATGTAAGTGCCTTGTACGTACGGAAGAGGACATTAAGGCTAAGAAAGAGATTAGTAAATGCATGTGGTTTACAGGGAGTTTAACAGTAATGGTATTCAATATATGTAAGGCTGACTTACGCGTTAAGAGAGATTATAACCTTTGTCAGCGTTTTAAAATTATTATTTGAGAGGCGTTAATAAATCAAAGTGAAAAAGAAAAATACATTGACAAATAAATACATACACATTACTCATTACAATAGAGACAAACAAGCATTTGGTATTTTCACTTTATTTGATATGAAGAAGAAATAATTGTGAACAGAAGAAACGTTTTGTATGGAAGTATCCAGTCACACGTAATTAGGTATTATCACACAACAAACTGCTTTACAGTAGTCTGGTATTAGACAAAAACTTGCAGGATATTGACCCAACGCCGGAGGTCTCTGAACAGACGAAGGAAATGTAGGACTTCTGCTATCTCAGGCATGTCGTACAAGGCAACTAACCTGACGTTTTACATGGGGCTGGCAACTTCATCATTAAAACACGTTGCCACAGAAACCACCCTAGCAGGATCATGTGACTGCTAGGTGCTGGCTTCCAGTAAGAAGGCCAACTATAATAATGGTTCGACGCTCATAAGGGGCCCCAAGGAAAATACATGATACCGATTAATTACTGAAGGCATGGAAGGTGACAGCTTTGGCCATCATGGTTATCTGTAAGAAGAAGTGGGCATCACTTAGATTATTGTAATTACCCTATCCTTATTTAAAATTACTGGGGGAAAATGTCGCGGAAAGACAATACAGCGAATGGAAAAGTTCAGAACGGAAAAAACGGACGTCAGACTGGACTAGAACAGGTAAGATATAGACACAGAGAGGGACTAAGATAGAGACCTCAGTCACAGAGATTATGAGGGAGATTTTGTGGCATCGGGAAGAAAATTATTTTGAATAACACCATAACTGAGCGGCAAGCTACCTGACGTTGCTGCTGGAGGAACGATTTAATCCTCGAGACGTCCACGTCGTGTTGGGCAAGATGTTGCTATTTTAGAAAAGAAGTCGTAGATAGTAGTTTGTCCGCAGTCACCTGTAACGGTTCCTGGTCTAAAACTCATTACCCAAGCTGTCAAACTACTTTCCATGCAAGTGCAGACTAAACTAGTGCTGTTAGTGACATCAAACGTAATTAATTTGGTCACAAAACCAAGCCCAAGTGGCAAGCGAGTTAATAGTGAGGATTTCAAGTTCAGTTCTACCAGATTCGGAAGATGTTTTAACGCAACCGTAGATATTTGGGTCAAAGGATTGTTGTTTAACTGTAAATACATTATTCCAGAATTTTCAGGGAAGCTAGTATCGGTCAATTCTGATACCAAGTTGTTACCAAGGTCTACTGATGTTGTCTGACTGTGAAAATCTGTACTTTGAATTACCTTTATTGCGTTATAAGAAAGGGAAATATCCGTTACAAAAGTTAAAGTCAACAAAATCTTTGGAACAGATGGAAGGTAGTTGTATGCAAGGTCAAAGAGGTAGAGATTAGAAGGCACATTTCCGGAATTAGGATCGGATATTTGGTTATGAGTGAAGTCTAGGTCTGCTATTTTCGTTAAAGACGAGAAGTCTGGAATTGATTTAAGCTGGTTGTTGTCTATGTCAAAAGACATCAATGAATCTGCAAAAGGCAATAAAGCTGCACCAAGGTGTGCAGCGTTTGATATGTTATTGTTACTCAGAGATAAAGACATCAACTTGCTGTGCTGGGGAAGCCATGACACATCAGAGATCTGGTTTTCATGTAAATACAACATCTGTAAACTATTACACATTGACAGCGCTTTTGGAACCATGGTTAAGCGGTTGTTGTGAAGAGCTAAGCTCGTTAAAGTATTTAATACGGCGTCAAGCGAGTTGTCTGGAATAATAGATATAGAACTACTGGCAATCGTTAGTTCGCTAAGACTGGAGAAATACCCAATCCACGTTGGCCATGTAGTCATACCAACACTTTCTAACTGAAGTGTCTGAAGAGTTTGACCAAGGTTCTTCATGACGTCCTCGTTCCAGTCTGTAATATTGGCCCCGGTTATAGCCAAGTATGTGAGTGCACGCAAATGTCCGAAGGCAGCTGGGATCCGAGATAAACGAGTGTTAGAGAACTCCAGGGTTGTGAGGCTGGTGGCAGACCCGTCGAATGCTGTGTCATCGATCGTTGCTATTGGGTTATTTATGAGATTAATATCTTTCAGATTCGATGGCATGCTTCCAGCTGGTATTGTAGTTATCTCATTGCCCTGTGAATATAAATGACATTTGAAGATATTTATTATATAAGAAACAACCGAAGGACTTGACTCCTGGGCCCTCAGGCATGTCGTAGAGGGCAGGCTAATATGAGGCTGTGCATGGTGCTGGCAACCTTATCATTTAAACAAATTGCTACAGAAACCATCACTGTAGAGCATGTAAATACTTGGTGCAGACATCGTCACAAGGGGTGGCTCTATGCTCCACTAGGAGCACAACGGAAAATGATTACTGTTACTAATTTTTTTTTTAAATTCTATATCATCATCAATCATTACAGTGTTACGGCTTTACGTGATAATCAATCATTACTGTGTTACGGATTTACGTGATAATCAATCATTACAGTGTTACGACTTTACGTGATAATCAATCATTACAGTGTTACGGCTTTACGTGATAATCAATCATTACAGTGTTACGACTTTACGTGATAATCAATCATTACAGTGTTACGGCTTTACGTGACAATCAATCATTACAGTATTACGACTTTACGTGATAATCAATTATTACAGTGTTACGACTTTATGTGATATGTAGCACAGCCACAATGGCACTGTGAAAACACCTTTCCGTCTCATATTTATGTACACATGACAAAAGGACTGTTTTAAAAATAAATAGGCTATTATTTCACTAACATTATTTATTGTACTTGTATCGTTAGATGAAGTGGCTATCAACTTTTTTTCTTTCCAGTGAGAAGTATGTTGTACAGGCCAAAGTCATTTCTTGCTTCTTCACAAGTTATTTAGTTTTCCAAAGGCAAAAAAAAAAATATCAAGAGAAGAGATAGAGAGAATTAATACAACTACAGTATTGCCTTTTCAGTGGCTTGAACCAACGACTTTATTTCAGTTTTGTTTCTTAAAGGGCACAGACAAAGCTATTTAACTGTTAGAGTTAAGCAAGTTAAATGTTCACTTTTGTAGTCTTTCCTTTAGTATTGTCTGTCCTGTGTTACATTTCGGAACTGCATTGTAAGGTGTGGACATCATAATATAAAAGCTACTGATAGAAAATGGAGTCAGCTAAAGTCAACTTAGGTGAGGAAATGACATTTGATTGATTCCGTCAAGAGAATGTGACTTTACAATGATGACTTGTTTAAAAAATGTAATTTGCCTCGTTTTGGCGAGGTGTGCTCCGTTCAACCTAGACACAGGGTTCTTCGGTTCATTCAGAGCGTATGTCCAAATATAAAAGACCTTACAGTTTGATTATTAACTGCACAATGATGACTCTGTATTGATTGAACAGGGGCCAGTCTCGTAATGGAGATGTGGTTTGTATCTTTCTACCTCTATCTCGTCCGTCTGTCTGTCTGTCTTTCCGTATATCTAATTGTCTGTCTGTCTCTCTGTCTTTCTCTCTGTCTATCTGTCATAACTTTCTCTTATGCCATTTAAATCATTATTTCTTTTGGTTACAGAGCCCACATAAAATCCACCGATTAAGGAATCTTCGCCAGTAATTACATGGATTCTCAAAAACAAAGAAAGACAGGCAGCCAATCAAAATAAATGGGAATGAAATGATATGATACAAAATATACACAGAAGTAATGGAAGACAATATGGATAGAAGAGATACAAGGGACGACCTATTTAACGATGACGGCACTCAGTCATTACGCTTTTTAAATAACTGTTATTGACTGAGTCATTTTAACTGATTAATGATGTGATCTTCGGAGATATTTCACTTGGTCACACGAAGTTTAGTTAAACTGTCACGGCGCCCTTTCACCGTACGGTTAGCAGGTTGTTCGTATATCGAGAAAGCCATTCTGAAGTCGCAGAAGGGCTGACGAAAGTAGACGAGCGATTGGGGTCACGTGATGAGCTCGTAGTTTGGCGCCAAGTGGATTTCAGCGCCATTCGTTTTCCGTCTGTCGCCCAGTTCGGGAGGACCGTTGTCAGCTTACGGGCTGTTCATCTTTTGCCGAATCAACAATACAGCGCCTGCCATTAGTTTGTAGTCCTGGTGTAGTTCGTTCTAGAGAGGTAGATTATTCTCTCAGTTGCGGGTTTTGCAAGTTGAGGCTTATGTCGTAAATACGATGCATACTATGCAATTGTCAGTTTGACGTGATCATATTCTTGCCACTTGTGTGAGTGGAGTTCACCGTAACAGTAAGGTTGCTGTTAATACCTATAGTTATATTGTATATTGACTTGCAGTGGTAGCACTTCTATTTTGTGCATTTCATTATGGCCGTTTGTGGCCAATTTGTGGTGTTCTCAATAAAGGGATATTAGCTGGTTGGAAGCCTTATTTTCTTGTATCATCCATTATTCTTGTATCCCTTAGAGTGCACCAGTCATTGTCTGTTTAAGTTAAATCCAGCACGGACAGTGGTAGAGCCTAAGAGGGGTGTAGCAAACTAGCACCCCTACCCTTATTAGTGGTTTGACGCTACTAAGTAGTGCCAGTGATCAAGAAAATATGGACCCAACACTATATATGCCTTAATGGGCGTGTAACGGGATCTTTTACCTACCTTGCCTAAACAGTTGGTGATTATATTTTGGACAATTATCATTACCTTGCAGTAAGTTTTTTAAATGCTATTATTGGAGCCTCTGTTCTGCGGGTTCTTACTTGTCATCCCTGACATGAATCTTATTAAACACATGGCAGAGAGTTCAATTGGTTGAGTGGGTAGAGCGCTTTTCTCTCGCGGCAAAGTTACCCGGATCTGGGATCGAAACTAGTAGCGTCATGCTCCAGCGTTTACAGCTGTAAATGGGTACCTGACTTTGCTCTCGAGTCAGGGAAATAAAACGCAATGAGGAATGAACTGGTCCAACTACTTCATTAAAACGTTGGACGGAGCATGATGAAATCTCTAACACTTCACTCTCCTCGGCAGTATCTGCTATAGGACTACATTACTACACAGCTGACAATACATTCTCATGGTCCTATTTGAAAGTTCAAATAACAAACATATTTAAGGCACAAACAATAAAACATGTGGAGCCCGCGCAATGGAGGTTTGCATGTAACTGTTTCCCAAGTTTTATTTATTCATTCATTACCCTCCACTCCCAAAGGAGCATGGGCCTTCAACAAACACATGCCAAGTCCTCCCGTCACGTGCCATCATCTCAAGTTCTTTCCACGTTCTCCTCATCATTTTCCCCTCTGTTCCCAACTCTCTTCTCCATGTGCTTCTTGGTCTACCTCTGCCTCTCTTGCCCTAGGGGTTCCGGAACGCGGACTGCCTTGTAATGCTATCAACAGGTTTCCTCAGTGTGTGTCCTATCCATCGCCATCGTCTTCTTCTCATCTCTTGTTTCACTGGCACTTGTATAGTTCTTGTCATCAGTTCCACGTTGGTAACCTTGTCATACTATTTTCATCCTTCTACGCAAGCACCCATTTATGAAAGTCTGTAGCTGTTTGGTTTTATAGCCTCCATTAAAGGCTGTGTTTTACAGGACCATTGATTGTCTAGAAGAAATACCACTCACATCTAGAGAGAGAGATTCAAATCCGGTTGCGCTTGCGTCGACCATTTGTGGAAATGACTGAAGATGATTATTTTCACACAAGATAACCGTTCCTGAACAAAAGCATTCCTGTAACGAACAAAATAAATTAAAATATATTAATGTCTGTCTGTATTTCACAATATGTAGTTTTGTCAGTCCATTAACCTAATCATTCATCCACAACTCTATATGTCAGTCGGTCAATGTATCCATCCATTCTATCTATCTATCTATCTATCTATCTATCTATCTATCTATCTATCTATCTATCTATCTATCTATCTATCTATCTATCTATCTATCTATCTATCTATCTATCTATCTATCTATCTATCTATCTATCTATCTATCTATCTATCTATCTATCTATCTATCTATCTATCTATCTATCTATCTGTCTGTCTGTCTGTCTGTCTGTCTATCTATCTATCTATCTAACTATCTATCTACCTACCTACTTACCTACCTATCTATCTATCGATCTATCTTCCATCCATTCATCCATTCATCCATCCATCTGTCCATCCATCCGTCGGTCCCGCCTAACCCACCCATCCATCCATCCATCGATCCATACATCCATTCGTCACCCACTGTGTGTCTAATTAGCTATATTAACTCGCTTATCCCTCTCATCATATACCAAAGTTCCAAATTTTTCAAGGCGCATTTTCGAGTGTGGAAACTAATTTTGCGCGCCTGTTGAAACAGCGCGTTTATTGTTCTCTTGCTCAGCAATAACGGATGCTAATTTTTGACAAAATTTATGGAATTTTCCCCATTTGTATTTTTGGGTGAGTATAAATAAGCAATAAAGTACGCACATTTGCAGTTTCTAGGCCAGTTTACCGACTCAAGACGTTACTCCGTTAAATTATGAATCGGAGGCGGAGTAGTATAAATTTTTATTAGTCACATTTCAGTCCACTGGCTTTTGTTCACTTCTACTCATACCATTTTTGAGGCATTGCTACATAACGTTATGACCAATCGTATCCAGATAAATAAACATAGTAAGAGTTAGTGCTGTCATGGAGACAGCAGCAGGAAAAGCACAACTAATTATTTACCGCCAAGTTGTGGCAGGTGACGTACTCGTATGTCTACTAATTTATTTACATATATAATATTACATATTACACACACACAAATATGTATATATATATCGATTAGTGTTTCATAAGTCTTCACGTATAACGGCAGGTATATTTTGTTGGCAAAATATCGTTGTCGATGCTTTGGTTCAAAAGACAAGCTGTACTCTAGACGTTGTACGTTTAGTTTTACAAAATAAATCACTTTAACTAAACTATCGATTAAAGTTTACCTCGTACGGGCAGTCAGCTAAAAATGCTGGAAGCCACATAATGCAGCAGAGAGCCACAGTTGCAGTATACCAAGCGATCTCCATTTCCTTGTTAGCTAAAGAGACAATAGGTTTTTCAAATGATGTCTTGTGCTAAACTAAAAAAAAAACAATGTATGAAGTACATGAACGTTTTGAGAATAATTGACTGTGATGTAAAACCATAATACAACAAGAAAACCAAATTCTTTGTACATTTAGAAAGTACATGATTAGATATATGCCCCGCATAGCTCCCCCCCCCCGGGGGGGGGGGGTGTTCTCTGATGACACAAGGAAAGAACAGGACTACTGATCCCTCACGCAAAGTTATACATGGGGCTGGCAACGTTATCATATAAAACAAAAACATACATACACCAATTCTACAAGAACAAATGAATGCTTTCTGCTGGCCTCCTGCAAGAGGGAGATGCAGTAGTGGTTCCGTGTTCCATAGGCAGCGAAAAGGAAAATGATGATTGATGAAGACGATGATAATGTTGATGTGGATAATGTTGATGTGGATGTTGATGTGGATAATGTTGATGTGGATAATGTTGATGTGGATGTGGATGTTGATGTGGATGTTGATGTGGATAAGTAGACATTTTATGGCGGAGGAGGAGGTGACATAAACAGATATACGTGGAGCCAAGAAATGAGCCAGGGATCCAGACCCCCAGGACGACCCAGAGTCCGCTGGGAGGACAACATTAGACAATCTTTGAAGGACCGAGGACTAGAATGGAACCAGGCCAGGAGAAAGACAGCCGATAAAAAATTCTGGCGCTCTCTCTTCCAAACCTCTACACCTCACGGTAGAAGAGGAGCTACTTAGTAAGTAAGTAAGTAAGTTATATTTCAGTGACGAAATAACAAATGTACTTGAGAGAATATAATGTTTATTCATTGTGACAATTTTTTTTTTAGCTTTCTATTTGCAACCAGCTTTGCTTGAACGTTGAAATAGTCGATGAAAATGTCAGAATGAAATAGTAATACAGTATTGTCTCGGATTAAAAAAATTAACATGGAATGTTAAGATCCAAAAATGAGCAACTGATGGAAATAATCAGACAAGTACCAGGGGAATAAGAGATCAGGATAGGACATTGATAAGTTTTCAATAGGACACACATTGGGAAAATCAACTGAATGTATTACAAGGCAGTTCTTGGTCTAGAAGTTCCAACTTAAACGTGAAGGCAGTTCTTGGTATGGAATTCTAAATGTAAACGTGAAGGCTGTTCTTGGTATGGAATTCTAAATGTACAAGTGAAGGTAGTTCTTGATATAGAATTCTAAATGTACAAGTGAAGGCGGTTCTTAGTATGGGATTCTAAATGTACAAGTGAAGGCGGTTCTTGGTATGGAATTCTAAATGTACAAGTGAAGGCAGTTCTTGGTATGGAATTCTAAATGTACAAGTGAAGGCAGTTCTTGGTATGGAATTCTAAATATAAGTGAAGGCAGTTCTTGATATGGAATTCTAAATGTACAAGTGAAGGTGGTTCTTGGTATGGAATTCTAAATGTACAAGTGAAGGCAGTTCTTGATATGGAATTCTAAATGTACAAGTGAAGGCGGTTCTTGGTATTGAATACTAAATGTACAAGTGAAGGCAGTTCTTGGTATGGAATTCTAAATGTACAAGTGAAGGCAGTTCTTGGTATGGAATTCTAAATGTACAAGTGAAGGCGGTTCTTGGTATAGAATTCTAAATGTAAATGTTAAGGCAGTTCTTGGTATGCAATTCTAAATGTACAAGTGAAGGCGGTTCTTGGTATAGAATTCTAAATGTAAAAGTGAAGGCGGGTCTTGGTATGGAATTCTAAATGTAAAAGTGAAGGCGGTTCTTGGTATGGAATTCTAAATGTAAAAGTGAAGGCAGTTCGTGGTACAGAATTCTAAATGTAAAAGTGAAGGCGGTTCTTGGTACAGAATTCTAAATGTAAAAGTGAAGGCAGTTCTTGATGTGAAATCCCAGTGATATAGAGAATGTGCAACATGGAGACACACATAATAAAAATATAGAAGGCATGAAAGGAACGTGAAGGAATATCAGAAGATAAGAAAGTTTAATGTGAACTTCTTAAAGACATATTGTCCACATAGAGCTAAAAGGTAATGCTCATTACAATGATAATAAGCCATATATGTTAGAATAATGCAGCAAAAGACTTTCAACCTTGATTCCCTTCAGGGATCGTTTCATTGGGGTTTATGAAGTATTGCCTAAACACACTTGCCAACACCTAATGGCAGTCATTGTGTGTTGGAAAGACGTCAGCTCGTCTTTAATAGGATCCAGGTTATGTCAAGTTTTTTTTCTTTCCTGACCTTCTATGAGTTAGGATTTTGCTCGTTCTAATGAGCCCCCAACTGATTTAACTCAGTAAAATATTACTTAAATAACTCTGTTATAAGTATTTAAAATGATTGACACATACGGGTGCAGTTCACTCAAAATGACTAAATCATATAACAATTTGTATATTTACAGATAACAAAATGTAATAGTCAGTTATTGTTAACAGTTGTAAATAAATAAGGGTGGTGTAAATGTGATAGAATCTTTAAAATTTCATCATTGCGGATGATCTGAATAGTATAAGGAATTTTTTTTTTTAAATTAGAATTTACTTGGCAGCTTTAAGAGGGTACTTAGCTGCCAGTAAGATGTCGGTTCGTTTCTGCTGCAGCCGAAGCTTGTTCTTTGCAGGTTATAGACTTGTTCACTCTCGTCACGTTACTGGTCAAGTCTGGTGGCCGCAACACGTCCTTCGTAGTATCGTGGGGTAATTGCGAAGATCGTCTAGCATCTATTGAGACCCGTATGCTGCAGATGTCTAGCTTTGACTGAAGGCCACTAATATTACTCACTTGTTCCACAGATAGCACCACCAATAAATACTACCGACTAGTATCATAAAACCCTGATACCATCATACGAACAGCTATTCTGTGGATCCCCGATGGAAAGAGAAGGAGAGGCCAACCAAAAACAACTTAGCTGAGAACTGTGGAGGCCGAGATGCAAAGAATGAACCAGAGTTGGGGCCCTGTACGAAGGATGGCCGCCGACCGAGCAAAGTGGAATCAATTTGTTGCTGCCCTACAAGACGCCACCAGGCGTGATGGCCACTGACTGCTTTGACGGTTGGCGGTTATGGATCAAAGAAGACAGAAGAAGTATAATGAAATAAGAGAGAAACAAATTACGTCATGAGTATTGGGTTTCCTGACACAAACTCAGGTTTCTCTCCCCCCCCCCTTTTTTTTTCATTCCATTATCCCATCTGCCTCAGAACTTTTCCCTACCTGAGCATTAATTTTATTCCCAGTGGGCGGAAAACATCCATTGCATTTATATTGAACATGTTTACATTTAAATATGTACTGGTTAAATATGTCAATATAATAAGTATGTACATCAATTATATCATCATCCACTCCCTGCTCCATCTGGAACTTGGGACTATCTCTGCTTTTGGTTCTCTGTGAGAAACCCGCATAAAGCAGTCACCTGCTCTTGCAGTGGTGGTTCATGAAAACATCATTATATATGCTGGGTTTGCCAGCCTCGTTTGACTTGGACATCCAATAGCGATTTCCACATGTTATAATGCAAAATATAGAATTATAAAGTGTACAACTTACCCCAAAATATCTTTGGGAATACAAATCTCTGGCTCAGATAAATAGATAAGGCAACTTGATCAAGATGCCTCTTACACGTGGTCCGGGGTGGTATTTTACAATAGACTCCCACTATGACTTAGTGTTCAGGTTTCTAGGATTCCGGGTTTTCCGTTTTAATGAAGGTAGATTTTCCTGGGATATAAGTTTACAAGATGCTCAAACTGGTTGTCCGTTCTTTTAAAATGAAATCCTGAACCTATTCCTTATTCTGGTTTGCCTGACTGTTTTCTTGACGAATTGAATTTCACAGTGCAATAAACTCACAAGGCGCTAAATTATAAGGGAACATTTGGCCCACATCCAGATTGCTACTATATGACAAGGCTTCAATCAGAAATGTTGTATTTTTACATTTTAAAGGCCAAGCCAATAGCATGCAAGACGCGTATATTACCTAATCTCTCACGACAATTTCATGCGTAACAAACGCACAAATAAATGTGTTGTTTACAGTCACCATATATGGTATAACAGCTTCCGTCTATTACCGATCATGTTTACACTCAGGACTTCGTAATTTATCACAATTAATCTCTTTCAAGATGGATAATTATTCTTCCGACAAATCTTGTCCGGAACGATTATGACATTCACCCGGCCCAGCAAACATTGACAACAACGTGGTTGGACAGAGATATTCCCAGCGATACGATAATGGACTATGGTCATCCTAAGGTTGTTTACTTATTAATCGGCCGCACCCATGCACGGTCTGGCAGGAAAATGTGTTACACCTTAGTAAACCACACTTCTCTCTACTGATCCCAGGTGTCAGTATGGGCTCAAACGAAAGGGATTGATTACCTTAATCAGCAAAAGATGGTCGCTGAAGTCCCGACATATCTAGAATTGAGGGAAGGGAGTGTAAACAATGAATTTAAAATTCCAAATGCTGTCAGAGGTGGGGAAAACTAAAGTGAAGAACACAGAAGGAATAATAGGATGCGACAGGTAAATGTGACGTTCAAGGTTATTCTGTCACATGTTGGCAGCTTCATCATCTAAAACAAGTTACTACCGAACACATTTTATTTTTTGTTATAAGTTAGTTGTTGTACCGGCTGTAGTGTTTGTGATAGTAGCAGTAATATTAGTTGTTTTACATACTGTGGTGTTTGTGATAGTAGCAGTAAAAGTAGTTGTTGTAGTAGAAATAATTTACAAGAAGAGCAGTTTTATTAAAAAAAAAACACAAAGAACGAGCAGAAGAAACCATGAAAGTAAGAACATGCAGAAACAAAGTTCACAACAACATCAGCAAGAACAAAAGTTAGAGCTCTTACTTACTTGCTTCCTGTCCAAGATATTTACTGATAAGGAAGACAGCTTTAGAAACACGACATGGTCTTATCTCAGAACTCCGAATAGATGTTTAGTAACAGCTATCTGTAATAATAATAATAATAACAATAATAATCCTAGTTCGTCAAATTCGTACAGAAGACAAAGAAGGTTATTTACAATTTTGTCAAAGCACGAAGTATTCAGCAACATTCAAGAGGACTCGTTTTTATCTTAAACTTGTATCGACAGGATGACTTCTATAGAACTTCAGTGCCTGAAATAAATTGTTCTATGTACTCGTTACACTTGCCATTAAAAAAGCAATGTAAAAAGTCAGATGGCAGAAGACAAAAGACAGAGTTTTAATTTCGTTTGTCCAATTATATATTCATCCAATCATTTGATGATTTTTTTTGTCCGCTTTAACTGGAGCTCCAAGCAATCATTACAACTAACCGCTGTGCATGAAACCTGCCTGTTTCGTTGGTGTATGTAGCTATTTAAAGGTACTTTACTATCTTACTAGCTCAGTGGTCTATGGTTCGATCCCCAGATGAGGTGGGATTTTTTTTAGGCCGCAAACGCTCCTGGTCGACCCAGCCCCAATTGGGTACCAGAGCAACTCTGGGAAGGTTAAGGCGGCCGGCGTGATACTGATCACATCACCCCTAGTGTGCCGATGGTCAAGAAAATATGGGCCTAACACCATATTCCCAATATGCCTCAATGGGCGCGTAACGGGATCCTTTACCTTGACCTTTTTACTATCCTACTATGGTCCTCTAGAAATGTGGCATGGCCCGGGGGGGGGGGGGGGGGGGTGGGGGGTGGCGGGGGGCAGATGCCCCACGTTAAGAACCAATGAGGTCAAGTATGTGGACTTTCAATGAACCCCACCACTTTTTTTTCTGAAATAAATATTCCTGTCAGCACTAGATGGGTTATACTTCCTTTTTTTTAAATCTAAGTTTCCATTGTGAGAAAATGCTAGGAAGATGATACTTTCTCACTAACGTGTAACCATTTTGAGACGCAAAGTTTGTAGGGGAGAGTTGTTACAAAACAATGCTCTTGGAACCTGAAATTTATCTTTTTTTTTCTTTGACGCAAAAAGGCAATATTGTCTGTATTTGTCTATGCTAACTTAGCTGACAATATTTTAAAAATAGAACATAATCATTAAGATACGGTCACATATTACATATAATGTGCATGGGGCTAATATTAGGTTGCACATAACACTGGCAACGTCATCATGTGAAACAAATGACCACAGACACCATTGCTTCAAAGCATGTGACTGCTATAAAACGTGTCACTAGCATTGCCCTCAAACAAATGTAATTATCTGATTAACTGTCGAACATATTAATGCCATTTTTTGCATACGATGTTATATTGGGTTAGACCCAACAAATATATACTTTATATCTGTGCATCTTGTCCAGTTCCCATAAACGAATGAAATCCTTTGATCTTTGTCGGCTTACTAATTATTGTGTATCGAGAAAATAAATTTTACCACTTCAGTCACAGATTCTGTGAATTGATTAGGCATAGGCGTGTCTACTATTACAATAATGTGGCCATCACGTTTGCATTTGAATACCTGTTGAAGATGATTTCTTAAATGATCTGCATGCGAGATACTCGTGACATTGTTTGTCGTTGACATTTAGTGCGCTACCAAACTGGACCTTCATTGATCTAATTATTTCAATAGGTATGACCTCTCTGCGGTTCATAAATATCATAATGGAACGTTGCTCATCTAATGTGCTTGTAAACCACGGAAAGGTCATCTTTAAAGAAATTAAACTTCATCCGAATCAAATCGGATGTCTCTGAGAAATTGATAATCAATCTCGGCTGAATGAAGAACAAACCATCATTCTTCCAATATTCCTCTTCCTCTTGTAACATATGGTTCTCACATTTCTTCCAATAATCCCTGGCTATATGGTAAGGAGGCAATCTTAAACATCTATGACCATGTTCATGGATTGCCTTGTCTATGTGAAATATCTTTGTATACTGTGTCTTTTTTACAATTCCAAGTAATTCAGGCTTCAGGGACATTTCGTTGAATGGAATGTTGTTTTTGGTCAGCCAAATTTTTATTACATCTTTAGTACTTGATGAATTAGGAACTTTAGCTTCTGGTGCCACAACGTTGTGATATGAAGCACTGTCCATTATCAAACACGACGGTTTATTCAATGAAGGAAGTACATGATTCACAATCCAATCTTGAAATATCTTGCCATTCATCTCTGTATGATAATCCCTATTATCTGTGGATTTTGAAACAAATATGAATTCAGTATTATTTAGAAGCCCATGATGGCTGCTTCCTGCATGTGCAATTATTAGAATCGAGGAAGTTGAGGGGGACTGCGGTAAGACGTGGAGTACAATGGATGGGTTTGAAAAAAATATCGGAAAAAGGTGATTCGTCTTACGAGGACAAAAGACAAAGAAAGTAGTCTACGTTACGGCCACAAGGCCTTTGTCAGGAACAGAAAGAAAGTGAAGGCTAAATAGGAGACCTAAGAACTTAAAAAAATATAAAAATAAAACCTAGGTACTTCCCTAAAGGCGAAGCATCAGAATCCTATCACTATCTGATGGACGCTTGGCTGAAAAGGAAGTGACTTCTGCCCCCGGATGTACATCCATTGTGCAATTATTAGGCGCTGTCCTTTGCTGCTTGGTACTACTCTCTTAGTTGTCCCATCAGATGATTGATATTCTCGTTCATTACTGTGGTTCGCATTGATCCAAGTTTCATCTAAATACACACAATCATAACAATCTCTTCTCATTTTTTGACCTCGCGTAAATATTTGCTTCTCATCGCAACTATATGAGGCTTCTCACAAATAAGGTTTCTACCACCAACATATTTTCTTAAAGTGAATCCCAAACTCCTATTAGTCCTCCATAGCGTAGATTTGGAAATATCAATGTCATTATTCTTTCTTAACCAAATTTTCAATTTCCTTAAAGTCACTGCCTCATTATTGTGAAACATATTGCAAATTTCTCTGCGGATCAATTCTCTGTCAAAATTATCCACCACTCTTGGCCTAATTTTCGTGTGTAAAACACTGGAATTAGAAATTTCAGATGTCGCTATCCAGCTGTGCGATGATCGTTTGCTTATCCCCAATGCATGAATAGTCCTCTTTTGTGGGTTTGAAATAGAATGATACAGTTTTCCTCGAGTAGCTTCATTGCAGAAATACTTAAAAATCCTATTTGTGATTTGCTGTAATGTCATAAAATGTACTCGCAGACTCATTTTTCCTACTCAACCACACAATACTTTTTGTAGACACACCCCTGATTGACAATGTATGAGTAGCACCGGATATAAACTGTTTTATGTTCAAGAAGTGTCATTTCACGCAATCTCAAGCTAAAATCATGCCAATTGTTTGATAAACCAATCATGTGCAAATGAGGTCGTATAATTTACTGTTGACATTTCAAAATGTGTGTGTGTGTGTGTGTGTGATGTGTGTTGTCAAGTAGACTTTTGATATTATATCGCAAAGAAACGAAAATTGAAACCAATGGCCGCATTTTAATGAAAAATGTAATTCATAGGGTCTATACCATTTCAAATTCACACACAAAATTTCAGTTATATGCGTTATATATTCGCTGAGATATAGCATTTTGAAGTTTGGCAAAGCTAGTGAAACGTGCTATAGTTGCAGGCTACCTGTAAGGGGAGCAGATACAGTGATAAATCTATGCTCCACGGGAAGGGCAAAGAAAATAATGCTGACGACTGCCTACAATATCTTGACAATAGAATGCACAAAGGAAAATGTAGCTACAATTTGAGAACAGAATACCACAGAAAATAAATGCCATTCAATCAATCATTACCCTTCAACTTTCTGCGCAGTATAGGTTTTCAACTTAGCACTCTAAGCCAACCCTATATATAATATATATATATATATATATATATATATATATATATATATATATATTATATATATATATATATATATATAATATATATATATATATATATATATTACTCGTCAAAAGTCAAGGGCCACTCTATTATTTTCAATACACTTTTATATAAGCGCATAGAATGATTAAATGAAGGAAGTTTTTAGTAAAAATGGGTGCAATATCTTCCTCTGACAGTCCTCTATGCACGTTAAGCATAAAAACAACTCACCGACAACCATAGTGATCACGTGCAATTTGGTTTGCTGACCAAAAATTCACATTTTTAATCTGTTTTTTCAAACTTCCGTACAACCAAACAGGTGAAGTAATCGTGCTGATTGACATTCCACGTGCAATGGCGACTTTTCGTGAACAGAGTTCACTCTTAATTTGTTTTACAATCAGCAGACTTAGGGTAGTTTCATCACTTGCAAAAACCATGCCACAGAGAAGGAGTCTTGACACCTTACAAAGAATGAGGGCTATAGCGTGGGTTGAAAGTGGTTTATCTGTCCGTGAGGTTGCTAGACGGCTTGCAGTGTCACACTCTACTATTAAAGAATTTTGGAGAGATTTCAGGCCACAGGAAGTGTGGAGGATCGCCACCGGCCAGGTCGCCCTAGATGCACCAATAGACATGGTGACCGGTACCTCTTGTTGTCAGCCCTGCGCCATCGAACAGTGACTTGTTTCACTCTAAGATGTCAGCTGAGACAAACTGTAAACGTTAATATCAGTCAAAGCACCATTCGCAGACGTTTACATGAATTTGGGCTGGCTGCTCAACGTCCTGCAGTCAGAATTCCTCTTACTCCTGCTCATCGCAGAGCACGTGTTGCTTGGAGTCGCGAGCACATCCGATGGACAAGGCTACAATGGAGTCAAGTTCTCTTCACTGATGAATCTCGCTTCACTGTGTCATTCAATGATAACAGGATTCGAGTTTGGAGACAACAAGGAGAGCGATTTACTGATAACACAATTTGAGAGGTGGATCGTTATGGTAGGGGTTCTGTCAGTGTCTGGGGAGGCTTCTACAGACATGGCAGGACCCCACTCTACATCATCCAAGGCAACTTGACCGGCCCAAGATACCAGAACGAAATCTTGAGACCAATTGTTCAGCCTGCTCTGGAGGCCATAGGTGGTAATGCCATCCTCCAAGATTATAACGCTCGACCCCATCGAGCTCGTGTGGTGAATGAGTTTATTCAGCAACATGGGATCATCAGGATGGCGTGGCCAGCTCATTCACCTGACCTTTCTCCGATAGAGCACCTCTGGGATGTCCTTGGTCGAAGATTGTCAACAAATCACCCCCTGCCAATGGATGTTGCACAGCTGACTGCATTTCTGCTTCAGGAATGGCAAGCTGTTCCTCAGGATACTCTTCGGACCCTTGTGGACTCGATGAGTCAACGCTGTCCTGAATGCCTTGCTGCAAACGGTGGTCATACCCGATTTTGAAAAGTCTATTTGTCCAATATCTAGTGTATGACTTTTGAAAAGGTGGGTGACACACTTCACATCTTCATTGCGTTTGAATGTGTGTTTCCATTTCTGTACGTGACATGTCAATTTAGTATTCAATAAATGCCGTTTTGACTGATACCAATTACGTTTATATCAGATTTGTTTTATGGTTTCAACCAAGGTTTTTCTAAGTGGCCCTTTACTTTTGACGAGTATGTATATATATATATATATATATATATATATATATATATATATATTATATATATATATATATATATATATATATATATATATATATATATATATATATATATATATATATATATATATATATATATATATATATATGTATATATATAGATATATATATATATATATATATATATATATATATATATATATATATATATATATATATATATATTATAATAATAATAATAAATTCTTTAAGCACCAAACACGGCGCATAAGGCAGAAACCAGTGCTCTCCACGTTGTTCGTTGTGACGCCACTCCTCTTAGCTCTTGCACATTATTTAGGCCCAACGTATATATATATAATATATATATATATATATATATATATATATATATATATATATATATATATATAATATATATATATATATATATATATATATATATATATATATATATATTATGGCTGGGATCTTAAATGATAATCGATTATGAATTACAATTTTTTTAATCGATTAATTAATAAAACACATTTTAATCAATTATTCAATTTTCAGCAGTGTTTATGTTGTTGTTGTTTTTTTTTTTTTTTGCTTAAATGCGAGAGCATAATTTTATGTTAGAAGTTAGACACAATGTGGAGGACTGCAAAATATATGACCAGCAGAGGCAAAACATTCAGACTACAATAACCACACGGTAGAAATGAGTTTAGAAAATCGTATAGGCATTAACACCCCACCAGAAATACAAAAGTTAATAAAACACGATATTACAAATGTGTAGTGAATTTCTAAATACAATATCTAAATTTGTATATATCAATATCGGGCATAAAGGAAAAGATAAGAAAGTACAAAAGAATTTTCTACTAGAACTGTTGGTATCGCCTACGCCTTCAGATTATTATTTGCTAACGAATAGCAAAACAAAACGGTACCCAATTTTTCAAATTCGTCCTTGACATAATCACTTTTCCTAGTTCTAAGAAAATATTTGCCTAAAAATGCATTGTGGAACGAGGAGGGGAAAGGATAGATGAAATGCTAATTCGTTTCCCATTGATTTTAAACTAAAAGCCAATACTAGCACAGGGGCAAGCCTGCCTTAGGGGTTTCCCCAAAATACGACGAAAATGTTAGAACATGTAGACAACTTGTGTCACAAAAACAACCTTAGCTCTTATTTCAAATGACGTAATTAGGACGTAAATAGAGAAGACAGCACATGGAAAAGAATTGAACGGGTGGTAGACTAAAAATAAAAAACACTAACATAGAAAAAAAACTGTGTACTTCTGAACCAAGCCAACTAGTCCCATATAAATTGTATATTCGTGTACCTTAGGACTTGCAAACACAGAATATGGTAGTAGTTACGCAAATAGCCCATTAATTAACTAATTATAGCCATAATACTATAGTGGAGTCGACCAGACTGTCAGGTAAGATCATGCCTGCTTATATTTTTTTATGGCATGTTTTGAAAAAAAACGACGTTGGGTAAATGAGGTTAAAAGGTACAGGATATTTGATTGGTTGGATTTTAAAGGAAGGCGAAGTATGATTGGTTGACCTAAAACTAAAAATATATTTGCCTTGGAAACATATTGGGAGTGTTATTTGAAACGATAGATTCAAAAATAAATGTAAACATGGTCCCATTGGACAAAGCAGTAGAGATTGGTACGAAACGGGGACTGTTCACTGCCATTTCAAGAAAATTTTGTGTAAAGCAAGATCGATGAGAGCAGGCGGAGAATTTTCTAACATAGGAAAAGCCTGGACATAGGGGCAGATCGAAAATGTGCCATATTCTATTGCCTAGTCATCGTTTTAATTGTGTTATTTCCTTGCATCTGTGGTAAGATTGATTTCATTAACATTTTATTTAAAATAAAATTTGAATGTGAGATACTAACATACGATTATAAGTAAGTGAGTCTATGGCAGACTCAAAACAGAGTCTAGAGATTGATCCAGCATATGAAAGACTATCAGAGAGGTGTAGACCAAATAAGTTATATATGATTATCATCAGGAGCATAATACCTATCCTATGGTATGGACAACAGATTATTGCTGGAGTTGAAGAGGCGTTGTAACTATTAGGGGAGAGGAATACTAGTATGCCTGGTCACATTAAAAGAAACTGGTGAAAGGGATTGTCGTAAAGAGCTGATCTTACATGTTTGTTTGTAATGTGCCTGTACTGGTTGTTGAATAGTATTGTAGGCTGTTGATTACGAAGGAGGCATATCCTTCTGATTTCAGAGGTTTTTGGTGGCTGTCAATAACTGGTGCCAGACTACAGTGGGCCGATATATTCATGCCACAGTCTTGCCTTTTTTGGAGACAACTGTAAACCACCATCATTCTTGAAGAAGTGGGAGCTGAAGGTTGTCGTTCAGCGAAGGGCAGGAAGAGTCCTACATCATATTACCAAGATAGGTGCATGTTTCGGCACCTGATCGCTCAGCTAACATTATATTAAAATAAGAGACGGGGAATAGTGATATAAACATTCCATCAGTGTCCACAGAAACTTACAAACAACATGCAGAGATGATGATAATAAACAATCAACAAGTGTATACTAGAAGTCACCTCAGTTAGACAATACAACTACACCCTTATATAATAATAATATGTGTATTATGGACAGAAGATCCATTATGTAAATTGATTGATGTAAATAATTTCGATGATTTCACTTTTGATTGTCAGTCCTGATTCCAAATAAATTAGATTCAGGACAATAAATTGGAAACACATTATCTTTATCAAACTTTCAACCACTGATTTACTAAAGATAGTCTTTTAAAGTGTAGTTCGTATGTGATTGTCGTGGTACTGTTGTGTTGTATTAAATAATAAAATAATTTGTGTAATTGTTTATATGTTTAGTTGGTTAATGCAACCTTACACTAACATTTCATAACCCTAGACACCAAACGTAGTCATCTTACATTCTATCTAGAATAAGTCTGAATGAGATCATAGTGGTGGTAGTAGAAAGGTACCCTGGCAATTTACTCTAATATTTATTATATTCAGGGACCTTCACAGCTGACCTCATTCAGTACACTAAGATTTCTTAACAACAAACTGTATTAACATCAGACCCATCACAAAAAACAAAAGTGTTGCGTGATAAATTCTCGCAACATCGTTTTATTACAATATCTATTTTATAACGCAAGGGCAACAACTGCTTGAAATTTATAGTCACTTTTCTCGGTAAGCATTTGTCTTCCCGCGTTGGTATTGAATGCAGTTAAGTTTTGAGCTGTGGTCTTTTTGCGCTGGACTGCGCATGACTGGTCTTGTTTTTTGGTCGATCGGTTTCCGCCCACCACTAGTGGAGTGAGCGATTTGAATGGCGAAAGAGATGCCTCGTTGAAGAGGGATCTCCGCTATTTTTTGTTCTGTCAGGGATGTGTAGTCCTCTTAATGGATATTTCGTTTATTCGAGATAATACCTCTAGTGTTTCCCACATGTCGGGAGGCGTGATATTTCTGTGTATTTCCTGAAGGCAAGGTAAATTGACTTTTCATTAACTCTATCGATTTTGGGTCGTGAGCGATTTCGATTCATAGCCTGTCTTCGAAAGTCGTCGTCACGAGATGTTTTCCCAGCTCACATGTCGCTGTATTGTACTGCATCGGTTGATGCATGTCCCAAGGACCATTACTTGCTACTTTGTTAAATGAACTAGGTTTGGAAAACCTTTATTATCTAGAGGATATTTTTGAGGACATTATTTATACTTCGGCAGACGTGTCTGTCTTGCTGAAGTCAGACTAAGGAGAGTGAACTGATCTCATACATCTGGTTATCTCCTGGCTGTTATAGAAAAGGATGGAGTTTTTCACCTGACTACATTTACAGCACTATGAAATATAACATGCATCTGACTCATCATTGTAATGCTGTCTACCGTCTATTGCTGTATTGAATGTTGCTGTGATAATGACTGTTTGATGTGCCTACATATTCGCGTAACCATTTTGTCACTGTGGCGTCCACAATAAATAATGAAGAAAAACGTCAACGGCTGTTACAAGAATCATTGACTTTATACGTCGTGAGTTTACTGACGTCCTATGTGGATTGCCCTGTTATTTTTGTATGAACATTGTTTGACTGAACACATCTGCACACTACACAAAACCAGACATGCGGATACCATCCATCATCATATGGCATCACGCATCATTTGGTGGCCATAAGCTGGTTTGATTCTGGTACCAGCAAACACGGGGTCCCTTACCCACTTCATTTTCAACAAGAATTCATCAGCATCCTTCAAGAAATTAACATTCTTCAATACAGTCAACATCTTCAAAATTTTCAAAGTACTCGGCGTTGCCCGGTAAAAGTCAAAATTTCAACTTTTTGACGGAAACAAGAATTTGACAGTACCCGGCGTTGTTACATGTTGCCGGATAACTCGGACTGCTGTTATCTTTTACGCAAGTCAAGCAAGTTGCTGCTGTCAAGGTTCCAGTGCTGTCGTTTTTGTGAAGGTCAAGTGCCGGTTGAAACGGGTTGTTTTCTGAAGAAGGCCAAGTACCGATTTCCATCAACTTATTTTTGGATTAGAAGGTCAAGTGCCGAAACAACTCAACACACAGTATTTCAGAAGCTCTTGTACCATCGTGTTAGCAGTGGAAGCAGTTCAGATGTGCCATCATCGTTGGAGCTTCGCTCTTTAGGACGTTGATTGACATCCGTTTTTCTGCTGTTCTACGATTGGAAGCCTATAAGTTAAGTGGCCTGTTTGTATGTAAACTGTGCCCTTATACTTCTGCTGAGTCTTCTGTGTATCATCTCATTCTATATGTTATATGTCTATATGTTATTTGTATATTTATATGTTTATATTTCAGCGGGTTCTCGGTTGGGTGGTGTCTCCGTTAGATTATGCCACGTCATAGAGGTCGTCTATTGTGAGCGTTTTCTGTAGGGTTTGCAAATTTCCGATACTGGAATTTGCTAAGCGACTTCTGTTGCTATTTATGTTAGCTGTGATGACATGTTTTAATATTGTTTTCGTTATTATTTCGCATTCTTTAGTTTTGTTTTGATTTGTTTGTATTTGTTAGCCTACTCTTGTCTATAATTTAGTTTCATACAACATTTTTGTTTATACACTGTGGTGTCATGTATTTTGTTTAATTATAGCGCAGATATCGTCACATTTTTTGTGATATTTCATTAATTTCTGCTTTATTTTTAGTTGATTTCTGCGAACGTTTTTTGTATTGTTGCTGATCTTTGTTATTGTTTACATTGTTATTGTTTACATTGTTTGCATTGTTTACATTTTCAATGTTTACATTCTGCATGTGTTTACATAGTCATTGTTTACAGTTATAGTAATTAGTTAATGGGCTATGCTAATGCACTGTTACTACTACACTGATGATAAATGAATGATGAATAGTGTCGTGCACTATTGAATGAGAAGTGCACTTATGATCAAGAATTGAGTGCTGATATTTCATATACAAGTTCTTTGATTGGAGACTTGTTTCCCACAGAGACTGGGATAATATAATGTGATGTGAATATACAAGTGCTTAATTAAGACTTGTTACACTTAGGTTTGAAATAAATTAGTTAATTATTTCAGGTTTTGGACTCATATGTTAGACAACATGTCTACATTTGAGCACTTTATTGAGCAGGGTAAATTGCTTGGGAAGACTGGTGATAAGTTAGAAGAATTTGCAACTGCTCGATATGATAAAGCAATGGAAGCTGAACAAAAGAAACTGCAGATGCAGGTGGATGAAAAAAGATTCCAAATGGAAATGGAAAAACAAAAAAGGGAATCAGAAGCTGAGGAGAGAAAACTCCAGCTACAGCTAGAGGCTGAAAATAAAAGACTTGAAAAAGAGGCTGAAAATAAAAGACTTGAAAAAGAGGCTGAAAATAAAAGACTTGAAAAAGAAGCTGAAAATGAAAGACTTCAAAAAGAGGCTCAGGCTGAGGAAAGAAGATTACAGAGAGAGTCTGATGAGAGGAAAGAGAAAGCAAAAATGGAACATGAAGAAAAGGTCTTAGCTTTAGAGTTGGAAAAATTGAAATTGACGAGCATGAGTAATGGTAATGATTCAAACAAGGGTTCATCTTCTGGTAAGGCTAATAATGATACTTTTAAGATTAAGTTACCAACATTTAGTCCTTCCAGTGATGACATAATGTTCTATCTGGACAGATTTGAACAAGCATGTACAGCTCATAACATAGACAAAGCAAAATATGTTTATCAGTTATCAGGGATACTGACAGGTAAAGCTCTAAGTATATTAAATATGGTGGATGAACCTGACAAGAACAATTATGAGGTTGTCAGGGCCGCTTTGTTAAAGAAATATCAGCTTAACGAAGACGGCTATCGTCTACAATTTAAAAACATGTTACCTGAAAATGGAGTTGAATTCTCCGAGTTTATTGCAAGAATACGCATTACTTTCTCACGATGGGTTGAACTATCTAAGACGGAAAAAACTTATGAAGGACTTATGGACTTAATACTTAGAGACAAAGTCATGTCGTCTGTCAATGAGTCTTTCCTTGCTTTCCTTCATGAACGTAAACCTAAAACAATAAAAGAAATGGAAGATTTCTGTTGCCAATACGTAACTGCGCACCCACACATAACCATGGGTAACTCTAAGGTGAAAGAAGGTTTACCAGTTGCTTCGGCAGCTCCGTATGGCCAAAACTTTGCTCGTAGATTCCAACAAAATTTTGATAGAAAGACTAGCGGTAATTTCTGTCAAAATCATGGAAATCAATTTCATGGTGATTCTTCTTCGAAGAATTGGAGACAACCTGATAGTACTCGTTACTATCACCCTAATAATTATAAGCATTTCAAAAGAGGATATGGTAATAGAGGTTATTCCTGCCGAAGACCTCAGAACCAAACAAATAGATGTTCGCATCAATGTGAACATGATAGTAATCGTGGAAACTGGAATTCGAACCAGGATAACAATTACAATAGAGACAATAATAACTGCAGAGATAATAATAACTCTGATAACTTCAGAGGTAATAATAGTCGGGGTAGATCTCAACACAAAAAAAAAGAGATATCAGCAGGCTAATGCTGTACAACAGGAAACTGAGGGAGCCTGTAATCATGTTGTTGATAGTAAAAACTTTGACGCTGTCACTGGTTCTGCTTTTGACTTTGAGAGAGCAAACAAATGCCCCCAATGCAGTACTTTATTCGAACCGGTACCATAACTACTTTGAGTTGTGGTCACCCACTTCCCGCTCTTCCTGCTGCTGTTGCGCATGACGGGAGGGTTCTTTAATTCTACATAAGGGTCTTGTTAATGATACTCCGGTCTCACTACTTTTCGATTCCGGATGCACCACTATTGGTGTTAGACAATCGCTTGTAGATCCATCTTGTGCTACAGGAAGGGTTATTAAATGTGTCACATTTGGCGGCACTCTAGAAAAATATCCTACTGCTGTAATTCGCATTGCCACTCCTTTCTTTACTGGAGATGTGCATGCTTGTCTCTTACCTAATCCTATTGCGGACCTTATTATTGGTCGTATTCACGGAGTTAGGGAGTGTACCCCACAGCAGATTGCTGCTTGGGAAGATAATAACATGCAAGCTACAAATGCAGTAGTTACAAGAGCACAAGCTCTACAAACACCCGAAACTTCACTGAATAGTGATAATGAAGTTGATAGCCAAGATAGTCACTTAGTAATCACTCGTGACTCTTTCATAAAATTGCAAGAAGAAGATCCTTCTTTAAAAAAATTCTTCGTTCTTGCGAAGAAAGGTGATCCGAATCAGGATACAAATAGAAAATCTTGGATTGCAATGAGAAACGGCGTACTTGTACGTATGGTACAAGATTCGACTACGTCGGCACATTCGCAAATTCTTGTTCCCAAGAGCATGAGAGTGCAAATATTACAACATGCTCATGACTCGCAATGTGCTGGACATATGGGTTTTTCCCGTACGAAGTCGAGAGTCCTTGCGGCTTTCTTTTGGCCTTTTGTCAATAAGGACATTCGTATTTACTGCCGATCATGCAAGGTATGTCAGGAGGTCAAATCTAGAGGACCACGACATGCTGCGCCTATCCAGGCTGCTGACATTCCTATTCGGCCGTTTCAGAAAATGGCCATAGATATTATTGGCCCTTTTAAGGTCAAGTCGGCCAGAGGACATCAGTTTATCCTTACATGTGTCGATATGTGCACACGTTGGCCAGAGGCTATTCCTCTTAAGAGCATATCTACTACAGATATCGCAGATGCTCTTTGGTTGATATTTTCTCGCTTGGGTTCCCCAGAGAAATATTGTCAGACCATGGCACTCAACTCATATCTGACACTATGTCACAGGTAATGTCTACCTTACATATTGAACGATCTCTCAGTAGTATCTACCATCCTATGTCTAATGGGTTAGTTGAGCGTCTTAATAGAACGCTCAAGACTTTGCTTGGTAAGATAACTGAAGATCATCCTCAAGATTGGGACAGGGTTTTACCCGCGGCTCTCTTTGCCTATAGAGAAGTCCCTAATGAACACACAGGATTTTCTCCCTTCGAACTTGTCTTTGGCGCGCGTCCACGCGGCCCTATGTCTTTATTACACGATCTCATCACTGCCGATGATATTAGCGATGAAACTCAATCCTCATATGAGTATGTCATTGCTCTTAGACAAAAGATCATTGAGGCATGTAAGCTAGCAACTGCTTCATCAGAAATTGCTAAAGAGAAGGCAAGACAGTTTGCTAACAAGAATAGATGTCTACGACAACTTTGTCCAGGTGACAAAGCATTCGTCCTACTCCCCAGTAGGGAAAATAGACTTCTTATTGCATGGAAAGGTCCGTATGCAATAGTCTCTCGGATTTCCGATGTTGACTATGTGGTCGATATTGATGGAAAGCATAAAACTTTCCACATAAACATGCTTTCGGAATTTCACGAACGTCCGGACTATTTGCTGCCTATTTTCCAGGCAACGGATGATGCTCCTGCACCTCACGGTCATTATTCATCCCTGTCTGTCATACAGGATGAGGAATCTACCTTCTCTGATGTTAATCTTCCCCTTCCAGTGGTTCCATTACATTCTACGGAATCTTGGAAAAACGTTTCTGTTTCTCCTAATCTTTCTGGTGACGAACATCGACAAGTCTCGTCGATGTTACAAACATTTCAGGATGTTCTCACTGACATTCCTGGACACACAGATGTCATAGAACATGACATAATTCTTACCGACAATAATCCAATTAGGGTTAGGCCTTATCCTATTCCTATACACTTTCAGTCGCAAGTGGAAAAGGAATTGGATGAAATGATTCAATTAAATATAATTGAACCATCGACTTCACCATATTCTTCTTCCATGGTTATTGTCCGGAAGAAGGATAAGAACATACGAATTTGTGTTGATTATCGCAAATTGAATCAGGTCACAAAGTTCGATGCTGAACCGATGCCTTTGTTAGAAGATCTACTGATTAGACTTTCTAATTCTAGATTCTTCACTAAACTTGACTTGTCTAAAGGTTATTGGCAAGTGCCTTTAGCAGAGCATGCCAAACCTCTACTGCTTTTTCTACACCTAGGGGTCTATTTCAATGGAATGTTATGCCTTTTGGTCTCATGAACGCCCCTGCCACTTTCGTTCGCATGATGCGTCGAATTCTGTCACATCGTTCGGATGTCATCGCATACTTAGATGACATCTGTCTCTTCAGTGATACCTGGGAAGATCACTATTTAGGGTTATATGACTTACTGTCCACTCTACGTGAGAATAATTTGACAGCGAAACCTTCTAAAGCTTTTGTTGGTTTTGGTGAAATCTCTTTCCTGGGTCATCGTGTTGGTCATGGTCTCTTGAAGACAGAAGACCACAATACTTCCAAAATACTGAACATCTCTGTTCCTAAAACGAAGAAACAAGTTAGGAGTCTCTTAGGTTTAATTCAATTTTATGGGAGATTTATTCCAAATTTATCTTCGATCATGGCACCTCTCTCAACATTGTTGAAGAAAGGTTCGCCTAATCTGGTCCGTTGGTCTGAAGAATGCCAATCTTCACTAGACCAAATCAAGAATATATTTTCTTCTCCTCCCATCTTAAGATTACCTACTCTTGATAGGACTTTTGTTCTTCGGAGTGATGCTTCATCCACTGGGATTGGAGCAGCACTGATGCAAGAATATGCAAATACTCTGCATCCTGTTATGTACATTTCTAGAAAACTAAATGCGGCAGAGAGGAACTACTCGGTTTTAGACCGTGAGTTGTTAGCGATGGTTTGGTCAATTCTAAAGCTACAAAGATTCCTCCTGGGCGCACATTTCATTCTAGAGACTGATCAGAAAGCTCTTACAGCTATTCAGACTAAGAATTTGAAGAGTTCGAGATCCACTCGATATGCTATAGCTCTTCAACCTTTTCACTTCACGGTACGAGCTATCCGTGGTGCGGATAATGTGATGGCTGACATTTTGTCTAGATGCCCACATGACTCCAACTAATACTTCTGTCCTATATTTCCATATATTACAGAGTCATAACACACCTATATTTCTACAATAGATTAGCACATCTGTACTTACTTTATATGTACACACTATCGTGCTTTGTTGTCATCTTCTTCTGTTCGTTTTTTAAGATGATAGAGGAGGACTGAGTAGTTAATATAAGGGCCGTTAGTTTACTAAACAGCCACAATTATTAATAATGTATTGTACCTTATGAAGCATATTAGTTATTAATTAGCATTATATTGCTTGTACTTTCTCAGAATGTCATTGTTGAGCTGAGGACTTACCTTACTAGTATCAAGCATGACGAGTTCTAGATTGTGTACTTACCCTCGGAATACCAGAGCATATGTCCTGGATCGTCATGTAGTTTAACTTTACTATGTACTTATGTCATTACATGTCAAAGAATGTACTATTTAAATTTTCCTATCAGATTTGTACATCCATTTTTAAAGACAATATTAGAGTATGCTGTTTAATGATGATTATGGTAACTTGCATACGTATATTGTGTTTACATGCTAACGTGATGTGTGTTGGTGACACCTCCCCGATGTGAATATTTTTTGAGACATATTTATTTTTCTGTTGAGGTATATCCTCACCAGACACTCTATATTTAGCCTCATGTTAGGCAATTTAATTAATTATCAGCGCATAATTCGTGCGTTTTGAGCCGCTTATCGCATGCTCTTTGATATTTAAAAAAAAAAAAATATGTTCCACATTTTTTTTTTATCGGGAGGAGGTGGTGATATGTTGCGTGATAAATTCTCGCAACATCGTTTTATTACAATATCTATTTTATAACGCAAGGGCAACAACTGCTTGAAATTTATAGTCACTTTTCTCGGTAAGCATTTGTCTTCCCGCGTTGGTATTGAATGCAGTTAAGTTTTGAGCTGTGGTCTTTTTGCGCTGGACTGCGCATGACTGGTCTTGTTTTTTGGTCGATCGGTTTCCGCCCACCACTAGTGGAGTGAGCGATTTGAATGGCGAAAGAGATGCCTCGTTGAAGAGGGGATCTCCGCTATTTTTTTGTTCTGTCAGGGATGTGTAGTCCTCTTAATGGATATTTCGTTTATTCGAGATAATACCTCTAGTGTTTCCCACATGTCGGGAGGCGTGATATTTCTGTGTATTTCCTGAAGGCAAGGTAAATTGACTTTTCATTAACTCTATCGATTTTGGGTCGTGAGCGATTTCGATTCATAGCCTGTCTTCGAAAGTCGTCGTCACGAGATGTTTTCCCAGCTCACATGTCGCTGTATTGTACTGCATCGGTTGATGCATGTCCCAAGGACCATTACTTGCTACTTTGTTAAATGAACTAGGTTTGGAAAACCTTTATTATCTAGAGGATATTTTTGAGGACATTATTTATACTTCGGCAGACGTGTCTGTCTTGCTGAAGTCAGACTAAGGAGAGTGAACTGATCTCATACATCTGGTTATCTCCTGGCTGTTATAGAAAAGGATGGAGTTTTTCACCTGACTACATTTACAGCACTATGAAATATAACATGCATCTGACTCATCATTGTAATGCTGTCTACCGTCTATTGCTGTATTGAATGTTGCTGTGATAATGACTGTTTGATGTGCCTACATATTCGCGTAACCATTTTGTCACTGTGGCGTCCACAATAAATAATGAAGAAAAACGTCAACGGCTGTTACAAGAATCATTGACTTTATACGTCGTGAGTTTACTGACGTCCTATGTGGATTGCCCTGTTATTTTTGTATGAACATTGTTTGACTGAACACATCTGCACACTACACAAAACCAGACATGCGGATACCATCCATCATCATATGGCATCACGCATCAAAAAGCTAACATAAAACAATAAATAAATAAATAAGGAGGCCAGCCACTAGTACACAGTGGTAGATTTCCCCCCAGATAAATGCGGATTGACTATAAATAAACTTCCAATCAAAATTAAATGCATACCAGTAGACACTACCATCTTTTCTGAACAAACAAAAAAAAACATGAAATATAACTAAAAGGTAAAAATACCCACGAAAGAAATAATACTGCACAGAGCATAACATAAATAAATTAATTAATCAATAAATCAATACCCTTTAGCTCCCCGAGGAGCATAGGCCTTCAACAAACACATGCCAAGTCTTCTTGTCCTGTGCCATCCGCTCAAGTTTTGAATGCGTGCTCCTTACCAGGCCTTGTATAAACATTTATTACACATAAGGGAGGGAAACTCGAGGCCTGTAAACAGTAAATTAATATGAAACAAATGTAAAGGTATGTTATCAGGCACTCGCAGGAAATAAAGAAGTAGAACACCAGACAACAGAAAAACAACAGACATGAGTGGCTTACCCAGGATTTGAACACTGGACCTTCCGTGCGACAACCCCGCCTAGCCATGCAAGCGAATCACACTATCCGCCCTGCCATCTACGCATCATCAAAAAATGATGTTTCAATGGCAGGTCAACAGTGCCAACCACAATACACGACACCAGAAGTCCGCCATGGGCAGTTCAGCCTATTAATGACGCAATCACTTCTGTTGTATTTCTATCAAGCAGTATAGGCCGAATCCAACAAGACAAGGACCTTAATACTGTGTCCAGTAAATGATAGTAGACTAGAACAGTGAGAACAGGATAGTGGGTAGGTTTTGGTATTGTACAAACATTTATTACAAATAAGGGAGGGAAACCTGAGGCCTGTAAACAGTAAATTAATATGAAACAAAGATAAAGGTATGTTATCAGGCACTCGCAGGAAATAAAGAAGTAGAACACCAGACAACAGAAAAACAACAGACATGAGTGGCTTACCCAGGATTTGAACACTGGACCTTCCGTGCGACAACCCCGCCTAGCCATGCAAGCGAATCACACTATCCGCTCTGCCATCTACGCATCATCAAAAAATGATGTTTCAATGGCAGGTCAACAGTGCGAACCACAATACACGACACCAGAAGTCCGCCATGGGCAGTTCAGCCTATTAATGACGCAATCACTTCTGTTGTATTTCTATCAAGCAGTATAGGCCGATCCAACAAGACAAGGACCTTAATACTGTGTCCAGTAAATGATAGTAGACTAGAACAGTGAGAACAGGATAGTGGGTAGGTTTTGGTATTGTATAAACATTTATTACACATAATGGAGGGAAACCCGAGGCCTGTAAACAGTAAATTAATATGAAACAAATATAAAGGTATGTTATCAGGCACTCGCAGGAAATAAAGAAGTAGAACACCAGACAACAGAAAAACAACAGACATGAGTGGCTTACCCAGGATTTGAACACTGGACCTTCCGTGCGACAACCCCGCCTAGCCATGCAAGCGAATCACACTATCCGCCCTGCCATTTTCGCATCATCAAAAAATGATGTTTCAATGGCATGTCAACAGTGCGAACCACAATACACGACACCAGAAGTCCGCCATGGGCAGTTCAGCCTATTAATGACGCAATCACTTCTGTTGTATTTCTATCAAGCAGTATAGGCCGAATCCAACAAGACAAGGACCTTAATTCTGTGTCCAGTAAATGATAGTAGACTAGAACAGTGAGAACAGGATAGTGGGTAGGTTTTGGTATTGTATTATCATTTATTACACATAAGGGAGGGAAACCCGAGGCCTGTAAACAGTAAATTAATATGAAACAAATATAAAGGTATGTTATCAGGCACTCGCAGGAAATAAAGAAGTAGAACACCAGACACCAGAAAAACAAAAGACCTGCGTGGCTTACCCAGGATTTGTACACTGGACCTTCCGTGCGACAACCCCGCCTAGCCATGCAAGCGAATCACACACTATCCGCTCTGCCATCTACGCATCATCAAAAAATGATGTTTCAATGGCAGGTCAACAGTGCGAACCACAATACACGACACCAGAAGTCCTCCATGGGCAGTTCAGCCTATTAATGACGCAATCACTTCTGTTGTATTTCTATCAAGCAGTATAGGCCGAATCCAACAAGACAAGGACCTTAATACTGTGTCCAGTAAATGATAGTAGACTAGAACAGTGAGAACAGGACAGTGGGTAGGTTTTGATATTGTATAAACATTTATTACACATAAGGGAGGGAAACCCGAGGCCTGTAAACAGTAAATTAATATGAAACAAATATAAAGGTATGTTATCAGGCACTCGCAGGAAATAAAGAAGTAGAACACCAGACAACAGAAAAACAACAGACATGAGTGGCTTACCCAGGATTTGAACACTGGACCTTCCGTGCGACAACCCCGCCTAGCCATGCAAGCGAAAAGCACTATCCGCCCTGCCATCTACGCATCATCAAAAAATGATGTTTCAATGGCAGGTCAACAGTGCGAACCACAATACACGACACCAGAAGTCCGCCATGGGCAGTTCAGCCTATTAATGACGCAATCACTTCTGTTGTATTTCTATCAAGCAGTATAGGCCGAATCCAACAAGACAAGGACCTTAATACTGTGTCCAGTAAATGATAGTAGACTAGAACAGTAAGAACAGAATAGTGGGTAAGTTTTGGTATTGTATAAACATTTATTACACATAAGGGAGGGAAACCCGAGGCCTGTAAACAGTAAATTAATATGAAACAAATATAAAGGTATGTTATCAGGCACTCGCAGGAAATAAAGAAGTAGAACACCAGACAACAGAAAAACAACAGACATGAGTGGCTTACCCAGGATTTGAACACTGGACCTTCCGTGCGACAACCCCGCCTAGCCATGCAAGCGAATCACACTATCCGCCCTGCCATCTACGCATCATCAAAAAATGATGTTTCAATGGCAGGTCAACAGTGCGAACCACAATACACGATACCAGAAGTCCGCCAACGGCAGTTCAGCCTATTAATGACGCAATCACTTCTGTTGTATTTCTATCAAGCAGTATAGACCGAATCCAACAAGACAAGGACCTTAATACTGTGTCCAGTAAATGATAGTAGACTAGAACAGTGAGAACAGGATAGTGGGTAGGTTTTGATATTGTATAAACATTTATTACACATAAGGGAGGGAAACCCGAGGCCTGTAAACAGTAAATTAATATGAAACAAATATAAAGGTATGTTATCAGGCACTCGCAGGAAATAAAGAAGTAGAACACCAGACAACAGAAAAACAACAGACATGAGTGGCTTACCCAGGATTTGAACACTGGACCTTCCGTGCGACAACCCCGCCTAGCCATGCAAGCGAATCACACTATCCACCCTGCCATCTACGCATCATCAAAAAATGATGTTTCAATGGCAGGTCAACAGTGCGAACCACAATACACGACACCAGAAGTCCGCCATGGGCAGTTCAGTATATTAATGACGCAATCACTTCTGTTGTATTTCTATCAAGCAGTATAGGCCGAATCCAACAAGACAAGGACCTTAATACTGTGTCCAGTAAATGATAGTAGACTAGAACAGTGAGAACAGGACAGTGGTTAGGTTTTGATATTGTATAAACATTTATTACACATAAGGGAGGGAAACCCGAGGCCTGTAAACAGTAAATTAATATGAAACAAATATAAAGGTATGTTATCAGGCACTCGCAGGAAATAAAGAAGTAGAACACCAGACAACAGAAAAACAACAGACATGAGTGGCTTACCCAGGATTTGAACACTGGACCTTCCGTGCGACAACCCCGCCTAGCCATGCAAGCGAAAAGCACTATCCGCCCTGCCATCTACGCATCATCAAAAAATGATGTTTCAATGGCAGGTCAACAGTGCGAACCACAATACACGACACCAGAAGTCCGCCATGGGCAGTTCAGCCTATTAATGACGCAATCACTTCTGTTGTATTTCTATCAAGCAGTATAGACCGAATCCAACAAGACAAGGACCTTAATACTGTGTCCAGTAAATGATAGTAGACTAGAACAGTGAGAACAGGATAGTGGGTAGGTTTTGATATTGTATAAACATTTATTACACATAAGGGATTGAATCCTGAGGCCTGTAAACAGTAAATTAATATGAAACAAATATAAAGGTATGTTATCAGGCACTCGCAGGAAATAAAGAAGTAGAACACCAGACAACAGAAAAACAAAAGACATGAGTGGCTTACCCAGGATTTGAACACTGGACCTTCCGTGCGACAACCCCGCCTAGCCATGCAAGCGAATCACACTATCCGCCCTGCCATCTACGCATCATCAAAAAATGATGTTTCAATGGCAGGTCAACAGTGCGAACCACAATACACGACACCAGAAGTCCACCATGGGCAGTTCAGCTTATTAATGACGCAATCACTTCTGTTGTATTTCTATCAAGCAGTATAGGCCGAATCCAACAAGACAAGGACCTTAATACTGTGTCCAGTAAATGATAGTAGACTAGAACAGTGAGAACAGGACAGTGGGTAGGTTTTGATATTGTATAAACATTTATTACACATAAGGGAGGGAAACCCGAGGCCTGTAAACAGTAAATTAATATGAAACAAATATAAAGGTATGTTATCAGGCACTCGCAGGAAATAAAGAAGTAGAACACCAGACAACAGAAAAACAACAGACATGAGTGGCTTACCCAGGATTTGAACACTGGACCTTCCGTGCGACAACCCCGCCTAGCCATGCAAGCGAATCACACTATCCGCCCTGCCATCTACGCATCATCAAAAAATGATGTTTCAATGGCAGGTCAACAGTGCGAACCACAATACACGACACCAGAAGTCCGCCATGGGCAGTTCAGCCTATTAATGACGCAATCACTTCTGTTGTATTTCTATCAAGCAGTATAGGCCGAATCCAACAAGACAAGGACCTTAATACAGGCCTCGGGTTTCCCTCCCTTATGTGTAATAAATGTTTATACAATACCAAAACCTACCCACTATCCTGTTCTCACTGTTCTAGTCTACTATCATTTACTGGACACAGTATTAAGGTCCTTGTCTTGTTGGATTCGGCCTATACTGCTTGACAGAAATACAACAGAAGTGATTGCATCATTAATAGGCTGAACTGCCCATGGCGGACTTCTGGTGTCGTGTATTGTGGTTCGCACTGTTGACCTGCCATTGAAACATCATTTTTTGATGATGCGTAGATGGCAGGGCGGATAGTGTGATTCGCTTGCATGGCTAGGCGGGGTTGTCGCACGGAAGGTCCAGTGTTCAAATCCTGGGTAAGCCACTCATGTCTGTTGTTTTTCTGTTGTCTGGTGTTCTACTTCTTTATTTCCTGCGAGTGCCTGATAACATACCTTTATATTTGTTTCATATTAATTTACCAGGCCTTGTGTTTTGTCTAAATGTCTTTTTTCTTCTTTTTTTTTCCACACTAAATCCTCTTTTTCGATATTTTTTTCAAAGCCAAATCCATGCAAATTTCTTTACTGAATTTTCATGTTTATGTAATCACTAGCTTTGATGTGCGTGTCGACATTAGAAACAACATTTAGATAAGTTAATATTCATCATTAAGTCTATTGCCGTTTACTTTGTTCGTTTCACATAATTTATTCATTTCAATTACCTTACTGCACCATTGGGAGCCTTATTCTAAACCTGGTCATACTCTATTTGTGACATCTTTATCGAACGAATTCGTCTCCAGTTCCTCGCTAAATTGCTCAGCAGTGGCATACAAAGGGAGTGTGAGGGGGCGGTCCACCCCGGGTGACAACTAGGAGGGATGCCATCGGATCTATTAAGTGAGAACTGTACTGTTTGAAAATCTACTGGTAAGCATAGTGTATTTGTCTGTTTTATTGGAGAGGAGGCAATGAAAGGATCTGCCTTGGGTGCTAAATACTTTAAGTGTGACTATGTCAAATAGCACTGATAATTCAGATTCCTATGAATTTAGCAGTAAATCAGCAGATTATGTGATCAATCAACAGCTGCCCTGGCTGTGCATTGCTGTAGAAGTAGAAGGGAAGTAATAACAGGAAAAGGTGAACTCCTGTGACGGAAAGAGAAGCTGGATCCTGATCTCATCATTATCTCCCTTCAGCTCTATAAGAAGCACAGGTAAAAAGGAAAAGGATCCTGTTACACACCATATGAGGCATCAACGCTGTGTTTTTACATGTCTTCTTCATCCTCGCGATACTATCTCCAGTTCTCTTCTCCATGTGTTCCTTGGTCTCCTCATCTCTCTCATCTTGGGGATTCGAGAACAAAGGTCTGACAGGTAATGCTGTCAACAGGTGTCCTCTGTTCATCTTAGGGATTCGAGAAAAAAGGTCTGACAGGTAATGCTGTCAACAGGTGTCCTCTGTGAGCGCCCTATCCATGTACAGCGTCTTCTTTGACCAGGAAAAAACATTTTCAATCAAAATAGATACAATTAAAAGATTGAGGTATAAGTAAACAGTGCATACAGTTTCCCCTTCACGCTTGTTCTGTTTATAAACGTGACTACACTTTTCAAATTTTATTTTAAACTTTATTTACAATCATAAATAACTGACACTTTGTCCAAATTATCTGAAGATGGATGTAATTTATTATAGTCCTGGGATTATATATATATATATATATATATATATATATATATATATATATATATATATATATATATATATATATATATATATATATATATATATATATATATATATATATATATATATATATATATATATATATATATATATATATATATATATATATATATATATATATATATATATATATATATATATATATATGTATACTGAAGCACATTAAAAAAACGCACCACTATTATATATACTGATGCCGAGAAGCTGGCAAAAAAAAGTGTGGGAATGGATTTTCCCCGTGTTTGCCATGAAGTAGAGAGCGAATGGCTGCTGGAATGGAAAGTGCAAGATTCAACCCACGGGTGTGTGTACAGACTACATGAAAACGATGAACGTTACACGTGCAACACGATTCTCAACAGCTATGACCCTGAAAATGTGTACGCGTTGTGGCAGTATACTCGATATAAAAAGGCCGTTGAGACAAAACACCCAGTACATGTGCTTGAAATGCCATGACTATCTGAAAACGACCGCCAACGAGCCATTGGTATGTTGGAGACCGGAATGAGCTCGCGGGCCATTGCCAGAAGGATGAATTGCCACCACAGCACTATTGTACGTCTCAATGAACGTTACGGAACCACTGGCAGTGCCCGGGATAGACTTCGGAGTGGCCAACCACGAGTTACTACCCCTGCACAAGATCGTCATATTGTGCTGAGTCACCTAAGGAATCGTACTCTCCCGGCAAGTCAAACAGCAAGAGCAATAGTGGGTAGACATGGGCAAGTCTCTCGAATGACAGTCATATGACGACTCAGAGATACAGGCCTTACTGCAAGACGACCTTATGTTGGGCCAAACTTGACTCACAGACATCGTTAGCAGTGCCTGCAATGGGCAGAGCAACATATCAGATGGACTAGACTGCAGTGGAATGCTGTCCTATTCACAGACGAGAACAGATTCAACATATCCTTTGCAGATGGACGTATGCGGATTTAGCGACGGTGTGAAGAGCGCTTTGCAGATTGCTGTGTCAACCGATTTCGAGGAGGCAGTATTCACATTTATATGCACACACACAGAAAGCAGACTAATAAGAAAATAAATCAACAGGAGATGCATAATATTATTGTACGAGAGCTTAATGACACAAACACCACTCTGTAATTTGCATATACGACAGTGTCATAACCTGATCTCTAACACAAAGAAAAAGTTAACATTAACATTATTGCTGAACGTGGAATCTGCCATGATGATCACATTACGTCATAGCGGGTTTTAATGTTTGCTGTCTCTTTCAAATATCCGTTTACCACACAATTTACGAATAGATTTTATTTTATATTCATCCTGTTTCCATAAAATACTATTACAAATAAAATGTATAAGTCATATGGCAGCTATTATTTCTTTTCTTAACATTTGTTTCAAGTAAACCCAATAGATACCAGTGAAAATATGAAAATTTAAAAACAGGGAATAGCCTTTCAGTCACACTGTAGACCTGTGTTTCTTATCCTTTTAGCCTGCATCCCTTCACATCATCTTAAGAAGCCTCGCACCTCTAAACAGCATCTTAAAAAGTCTCGAACACCTTTAAAACATCTTAAGAAGCTTCAATCCCTTTACTTCATCTTAAGAAGCTTCACACCCCTTTGCATCATCTTAAGAAGCCTCGCTCCCCTAAACATCATCTTTAAGAAGCCTCGCATCCCTTTAAAACATCTTAAGAATCCTCACACCCCGTTTCATCATCTTAAGTCGAGGAAGTTGAGGGGAACTGCTGTAAGACGTGGAGTAAAATGGATGGGCGTGAAAAAAAATCGAAAAACGGAAATTCGTCTTACGAGGACAAAAGACAGAGAAAATAGCCAACGTTACGACCACAAGGCCTTCGTCAGGGAAAGGAAAGAAAGTGAAGGCTAGATAGGACACATAAGAACCTAAATAAATATTTAAAAATATAAGAATTAAACCATGGTACTTCCCTGAATGAAACTTCCCGCAAACGGACTGGCGTGCCCGGAAAAAGGAAATGACTGTCACCACCGGATGTATATAATACATACTACGAAACTAAAAAACGAAACTGAACAATAAACTACCCAAACGTAATATTAGTGGGGACTGGAAATAGAAGAGGACAGAATGAGTTGGAGATAAATAAATGTGAAATAAAAAATCAAGACATATTAAAAACAGTGTATTTTATATTCATACATATTATTAGAAGGCGGTAGAAAAATAGAAAAATAGGATAAGAGTGGAAAGAGTCAAAATGGAACAAGAGAGGAAAGCGGAAGGGGGGAGGGTGACCTCAGACAAAGGAGTGCAGAGTGTTAAGACCGGCTGGTTTTAGACACCCCATGCGGTGGATAAGACGGTTCTCAAGCTGTTCTCGGCTAGCAGTGTCAGAGGAGCAGGATCTAATCGCCGTGACCTGGATGTCGATGGGACCATGATGGTCAGGACCATTAAAGTGTATGGTAACTGGTGTGGATTTTTTCTGAGCGATGTCATTCAAGTGCTGGCTGAATCTGTTCCCAAGTCGTTTGCCTGTTTGACCAATATAGGTTATGCAGCAACGTTTACATATAATCGTGTAAATGACTCACACGTGAAGCTACTGGTGATGGTGTATGTAGCCTCAGGAAAAGACAATTTGTTGGTTGAGATGACATACTTGCACGTGTTGCATCGTGGCCGACCACAGGGTAGTGTGCCAAACTGAGTGGCATTCTCCTTTGGAAGACGGCTGCGAACAAGAAGATCCTTCAAGTTCTTGTCGCTCCTATATGCCACCAAAGGTGCTTCACCGAAAACTTCCTGGGTCACAGACTCTGCTTGGATGATAGGGAGATGGCGGAAAAGGATATGTTTGACTGCAGTACTGTGAGGGTGATAGGTAAAGATCAATTTGACTCTATCCGAAGTGGGTTTATAGTGAGGTTTGAGGGCCTCCTGACGAGAGATGGGGAGCACACGTTGGATAGCAGAGGTGAGAACATTGTTCCGGATAAAGTCTGCTACGGAAGAAATCCAACATCTCATTGGCTCGGAAGTTGAAGTCATCATCGTCTAGGCACAAACGGCGGAGGCGGAGAAGTTGTGAGAAAGAAAGGGAGTCACGACAAGCCCGAGGATCAGAAGAGGTATACAGAATGTTGCTATGGGCATCTGTCGGCTTGTAGTATACTGAGGTATTAAGGCCGGAAGGCGTGATAGTAATAGTAATGTCAAGAAAGCTGACAGATACTGTGGAGATGAGAGAGGTGAACTTGATGGTAGGGTGGAAGTGGTTGACAAAGTCGATGAAGCGGGATAAATCAGTCTCGGACATATCTGTGAGACCAATGCCATCATCGATATATCTGCGGTAAAACCCGGGGAAAGGACCGGAGTATTGATGCCATATCTGATGCTCCAAGTGGCCCATGAACTGGCAGGCATAGCTAGGACCCATCTTCGTTCCCATGGCAACACCATTAATTTGGTCGAAAAACTGACCGTTGAATTCAAAGGAATTAAGTTGAAGGACCAGTTCAGCAAGACGGAGAAGAGTGTCAGTGGATACAGAAGGACAAGTGCGCTGGTCAAAAAAAAAACCGAAGAGCTCGGAGACCATCAGAGTGAGGAATTGAGGTATACAGAGAACAGACGTCTAACAAGAAAAGGCGGTAGGAGCGGTCTGCTGAGAGTCGGATAGAGGACAAAGTTAAAAGAGCATGATTAGTGTCTTTGACAAAGGAGGGAAGATTCTCAACGATAGGCTGGAAAATGCTATCTAGGAAGTCAGAAAGGTGCTCAGTAGGACAGGAACAGGCCGAGACAATAGGTCTACCAGGGTTGTCGATCTTGTGAATTTTGGGGAGCATGTAGAATACAGGTTTGCCCAAAGAACTATCATGAATCCTAAGATGAGATGCGTGGGGAGGAAGAGCATTACTGGTGATGAGCTGTTTAATAGTGTGGTATACAATGCGATTGTTGAAGACAGTTGCATCGCTGGTCCTGGGCCTATAAAAAGAACCATTGGTCAACTGGTTTTTACCTTCACTTAGGTATAAGTTCTTCTACCAGATGACAATGGCTCCTCCCTTGTCAGCCTGTTTGATGACAATGTCGTCTCTACGGCGAAGAAGGGAGAGAGCACGGGACTCTGCAGAAGTGAGATTGGAATATTGGACTTTCAACTGTAAATACAGCTGTTGCAATTGCTGTGTGCATCTTTAATGATGGAGCTAACAGCCTGAAAACAATCCTTCAGGAATGGGACATTCAGCCGGGAAAATTTATGCATACATTCTGTGTAGAAAAAGACAGTCTTCGCATAAAACATTCACAAAGGAAAGTTAAAGCTGCTTCTCTTGAAGCAAGAAGAGCCAAGAGACGTAGGAGGCTTGTCCTGGATGAAGAGCAGACACAAAGAGAGGATCAGCCGTATCTTCCTGGGGGATACTGAGCTCTTATCAGATAAGTGTTTTAACATTTTAAAAACTAAACTTTAACGAAAACAGGGCCTGCGATTCCCAGTTCCGGTGATATTTTCTACAATTGTAAAGCTATAGCCTTCAAATTTTGCACACTTATAGCCCATGTTATCCTTTATGGCATGAGCTTCCACTTATTTCTTACATGTGCATAGAAACAGAGATATTGCTATACAAATTTCTAAATATGTGCTATTTAAAAGGGTCATATTGCAAAAGCCATATCTACAAAGCTCATTGGGGTAGACATTTTTGGGTGGTTCACGCTATAGGTAGAGATGTTATGCACATCATCTGCAGGTTTGGCATTCTTTGCACATTTTTTGTGAGTGAAATTCATTCCCAGGTGCACTGGGGGTTTTCCTTTCATTTTTTTTGATCACTTCATGTTAATTAATTATTTTCACATAAAACATTAAAATGTATAAAGTAAACTTTGTTCATCATAAAATATAATATCTCTTGTAACATGTGGCCAAATTTTATGTCAACAAGTTTGTTAGTTATTTTGCTGTTAATTTTTTAAAAAGATAACCCATTTTTGGCTGGGTGTGCCCCCTTAAGAAGCATCGGATCCCTTTAAAACATCTTAAGAATCCTCACACCCCTTTACACCATCTTAAGAAGCCACGCACCCTTAAACAGCATCTTAAGAAGCATCGGATCCTTTTAAAACATCTTAAGAAGCCTCACACCCCTTTATATCATCAATGGAAGCCTCGCACCCCATTATTGTCTAGCTCGCAAAATATGCCAAAATTGAGAAAAAGAGATTAAATATATTTTGAGAAAATGTTATGTACAAAATACGACTAAAGTTCTGTATTTAATTCATTCACGTTGTCAATGTTCTATTTTGTTCAAATATATTTGAGATCTGTGTATTATATAGTTGTTACACCCCCCTAAAGATAATAGGAAAATCCGGGAGGTCATTACTGTTGTACCTCCGTCAAGCACGTGAAAGTCAATCATGGCTGTCACTGAAACTGATACAAAGGATTGGTGTATGGTACGGTAAGGGTGTCTTATTGATTATCTGCTAACGTTGCTGCTGTGTTGTGGATCTGGTAATGTCTACATTTGATACATACATATACGCCACACAGGCAAACACTGTAGAAGTCTACTGGTAAGCGATGCACAAGTTCTCGATACAGATAGACCACGCCCACTCCGGGGCTATTTCTAAATACGTGTTAAGTTCCCTGTCACACTTGTAATTATTAAGTGCGTGTGTTGGTTTAGTCGTTTACACCACAGGTACGTACACAAGAGTCATGGATGGTTGTAAACGACTGATGACATTTCATATGGGTTTATTCACGTCACAACACATTGATGAAATACACATAGAATACCGTTCACAGCACAACACAAGATATAAAGTACCACATAATAACTGCGCACTCGGCAGCTACAATGATATCATGATTCATGGCCTAAAGTACTCTTATTAAACTCAGCGCTATAAAGAATCCTCAATAACAATCCTCTCACAGGAGCTAATGATTCATGGCCTAAAGTACTCTTATTAATCAAGACTCCTCACACAGGAGATAATGGCCTTTAAAGACTGCACACTGCAGTTATAAACATTTCCACAATAATCAAAACTGCAGTTTCATACTACGCTGTACCCACAGCGAAAAATCCGTCGACATTTTAAATTCAGCACTGTACAGGCATTTCACACTTCCCAAAAACACTGTCTTCCTACCCGGTCAAAACGCCCGGAACACTCTCCCTAGATAACACACTCGTCCCGCTCAAAAGCAGACACGAGACTTTATCACTGTTCACACAACACAAACAATTGCGGGCTAGCAGCGAGCTATTCTCACTCCGTTCAAAACATTACAGAATAAATATATCAGCGCTTTTCACGCTGTCTGTAATCTGTCTCTCGAAACTATCACGAGATACTCTCTAAATAATTCGATAGCTAACAAGCAACTAAGTGCTATAACTCAAAATCTATTTCAACTTCTAACATACTCCAGTTTACTTCCCCTTACACTAAAACTGTTCGTTACATCAGTGTTTATGATGATTCATCTTCTGAAATAAGTGACATGTCTCGCACCCCCTGAAGGAGGGTCTCGCGCCACCAGAGGGTGCATGCACCCTGATTAAGTAACCATGCTGTAAACAGTACATTTGTATCAATCTTTTACCAAACTGATCTGTCTTTTCTAAAATATACAAATGGTTTTTTAACTCCCTTATCACGAACATATTTATTACAGTGAAAAAGTCGCAAACACAGATATATACTCACTTTGAGGTTTCTTTTGTACACCTGGCCAGATTTTAATATCACTTACAAATGGAGGGAATTACGAAAATGTAAGGTTTTAAGTTAACAGCACAGCATATCGTTGTCAATGTTTATATAATAAACGTACTTTAACCAACAACGTCATGATGAACTTATTTTGAGAATTCAACATTATCAAGTCTTAATTGTGAGGGGGTTTTCTGGTTGTGTGCTTCATAGGGGGCTAGGCTTGTCGGGTTGCTGTGATATAATTGAATGCCAGGTGAGTTGAGTTGCACATGAAGTGTTCACCATAGAATGTTTTGGGGCCTTCGTAAATGGAGTAACCTCTAGTAAACATTTGTAAGTTTGCATATTATGTTCCCCGAGCGACCGAGCTCTGGTAGCAATACCATGTGATGAAACGAGAGGTTCTTGAAGGTGTTGTATGTTGAAGGTCGGAAGGTCAGTGAGTTTGTGAAAGAGGAGTTGTAAGAACTAGTTTAGAGCAAACAGATGAATACTCGTATCTGACAGAAAGATTGTGTGTTGTGTGATTGTTGAAACTGCTGTAATCAAGGTATAATTTTGGATCCAGAAAGCTGATGAAGTGTTGGTCTGACGTTTGGCTTGTAATATGTTGTTAGGTGCTCATGGTGAGTCGCAATACTATTATTACTCCCACTTATCAGTCGTTGTGTTCTAGTAGTTTGAGGTTTTGTTTTAAATTATTTTTTGGAGTACGTCTAAATGTATTGCTTTTGATGTAATGTGAAATTGTTCTATATTGCCAAGATGGAATCTTCATCAACATTGAGTTGATTTATACGTACAGTGCTTATTATTGACAGTGTTTTTGTCAATGTTGCTGTTGTTGTAGAATTGTTTACATGTATTGGTAGTTACAATGAGGGTGTTGCTGTTGTCACGAAGAAAGATGTTTGAATTCTCCTCCGACATCTTTGATTTGTGACAAAACATGCTGATGTAGAAATTACTCTTATAAGATCAAGTCAGTTTCATAGCATACATTTTCTTTTTCTTCTCTTGTTATCTACGGGACTTGAAGCATATTTAGCTATAGTTTTATTTTGTGTTTTGGAAGTTTATCCACTGCATATTTAGCTCTCACAGATGTGAGGTAGTGAGATTAATAATTATGTTAGTGAGGGTGTTGCTGTAACATCTGCAGTGCAGAACATAATACAAATACAGCAACAATCAGCTTTTCAGAACACTATCATACAACGAATTGGAAATATCTGGTTGGATATCATGATCACACAAGACACAAAAAAAAACACCCATTTTATATAAACACTATCAGAAAAAGAACAAGCAAATGTCAGCTTTCCAGAATGGAATTTAATAGTGGTTTGCGGAAGTCATGAGGAGACAGACTCTGAATTTATTACTGTACTGTCATTGAAGCACAATAATTATTAAGGAGCAGGATTAATTGTTATCTCACATCATTAGAAAAATTCAAATTTGCCTCAGTATTTAAACACTGTATTTTTATTTCTGCCACGTCGATGAATGAATTCTTTAATTTATCATTATGTTCATTGGCACTTCCTACAAAACGTCGAGCCATCACTACAGCTGTGACGTGTAATGGAAAAAGAGTCTACAGTAATTTGACAGCCTATGGTAACCTCATAGCTGCTCTGTGATTTGCTAGCTAAAACATGCATTATACTGTCTGTCTTTATTTACACAACTTACTCTTTCGTCCCCGCCTCTTGTCTTTTATCATGAGCTAACACAGTGTTTACAAACTTCGTGACCTTTCAGTCATAACAGGAAAACAAATCAAGCTTTGTTTACCTCGTCCACCCACGTGAGCTCATCTGTCAATCATAATACCTCTCAGACAGACAGCACGTGAGAGAGACGAAACACAGACCATTTTGAAGTTTTTACTCAGGGAAAGTTTAGAATCCCCTGTGCTCTTTGATCTCGAGACACGGGCATTTTAAAGAGAAACCCGTTTGCCGTAACGAAAGCCTGTGATGTCGGTAAACAGTGCCAGAGGAGAGATAGCCGAATCGTAAGCTTTCATCTTGAGCGCTAGTGGTGTCTGAATTTTTCGTTCCACACAGGAGCGCGAAATTAACAACACTAGAGATAAAAGAAATCCAATAATATAAATACTGCTGTTTTTCTTTAACTCTTAAAGGCCGGAACGACGCTGGTAGCGTACATCCGCAAAACCCCTAGAAGCCGAAACGACGTTGGGAACGTCACTTTTGTGTTCTGTGAAATTTGTTCCGTATTTTCGTTATGACTCATAACTGAATACTATATGTAGAATATCACTAAAAATCCTTCATATTCTAATTCTACATTCATTTATCTTTACTGTGATGTATAATATGTGTGTCTTTGTTGTGTAATAACTCAGAAACTTTAGAATTTATAAAGTTACTGCTTTAAGGTACACAAATAATTCTGGCAAAACTGATGAAAAAATTCCGGCCTGCAAGAGTTAATCCAACTGTCAGAAGCCAGTCAGAATTTGAATAGTCTAGCAAAATCTTAGAACCAATTTTTCTTGTTGGAATAGTGATTTACAGTGATTGATTCGTGGAGATTTTCATTCTGAATTTTCTGACCTGATCACAAGGGCGTCCATCGGTCTTTTGTTTTGTTACTTTTCTCCTTTTACTTGGCTTGTGCATAACCAATTTCATTTTTAAACGTGTACTCGCCAAATGGTATTTGAGAACAATACAATTTAACATATGACTTACCAAATCCAGATTTATATTTACAAGCCACAGTGGTGTACATTTAACATTATTATTGTTCATTGAATCCTGACAGCCGTAATTAAAGTGGAGTATATCTCTAGATACAAACGCTGTGCAGAATCGGCGCTCTAACATAGAGTTGGCCGATAGAAGAACATTCATCATCATTTGTAACATTTTTTAGCAACCATATGTGTCCTAATACTGGTGTCACGGCGATATGTTCGCCGAAATATCAGGTTGGTCACGCTGAGAGTGACAACACTGATATAATGTAAAAACCCGTTTGGTCAGCTGACCGGAAGGAAAGTGAAAACAGATTATGGCGCAAAAAAGCAGTAGAGTTCTGGCCAGCGTCCGGTGCAGGTCTCCTTTATGTTCCCTGTCAGCATTTTTGCTGGGAAGTGTATGCCATTCTTGTTCAGTTATAGTGCTTGCCATTTCTTCATGCGGTGTGGATTAAATTGCATAATTCTATAGTGATGGTGTATTATCTAGTGGCATTTCCTTAGGCCGTTGATGATGAGTCATTTGTGATTACGTATTGCCTTATCATAGTACAGGATTTAGCCGGTGAGCGAAAGTCGTTGTGATGTTCACTCGGTAGGGACATACTAGTGGGTATGATACTGATAGATTAAGTTGGTGGCTATTGCAAGTTGTATAGGCATTTATGTTGAGTTGTAATTCATATATTGCTAGCCGTGTGTGGCTTCCGTGTGTGCAGTTATTAATAAAAGGGAACTTCCCTGTTAAAGGTGTTAAACTTATTTATTGTCACCTATTGTAAGCTGTGGTCGTCTTCTAGCGGGACGGGCCAAGTATGGAAGTGTTAATGTATTAAAATCCACAGTATAAGTAGGTCCTTGACAGCTGGGGCTATGTCTAAACAGCGCCCTGACAACTGTAAGCGGTGTCTACAGTAGTCTTAGAGTATGTTGGACAGCTAAGAGCTGTATCAAAAAAGGCCGTAGTGCCTATGTTTTCTATATCCAGGCCAGAACGAATTATGCATACAGAGTGTTAGAAGGTTGTAGCCGCAGTGTGTTGGCGCTTTCATAGTTGCTATTAAGCCACAATAGTGAGTTATTTTCGGTCGTCCAGTGTCAAGTCAGTATGTTGGTCAGTCTGTAATCGTGAACTGTTTACGGTCGAGTGCCCTCGATAATGCAGTGACCTAGTTAGGCAACAGTTGCAATTTTCAGGTTTAGAGATTGTTGGACAGTGTGTGACAACGTGTTGCAAGTGTACTGTGGTAATATAGTGGCAGTTGCTAGGAGAATTTTTGTGACAAGGTAATAGATTCAAGTTATAGCTCGCATCGAGCGTGTCAGTTTGAAGTAGTACAAGGCATACTTTGTAGCTTAGTGCTAGGAAGGTGGCGATCCAGTCGGAGCAGCGGAGGTTTGTGTGACAGATGTTGGTACAGGGTCCGTGTAAGATGCAGAGCTGAATAGTTCGTCTGGTTGGTAATAGGTTGGCCCAAGTGACTGACTGCGTGTCGTCAGGAGGGATTGGTTGGCCTATTGTGGTTGGTGATAGGTTGGCCCGAGTGACTGACTGTGTGTCGTCAGGAGTGATCGGTTGGTCTATTGTGGTTGGTGCTACGTTGGCCCGAGTGACTGACTGTGTGTGTCGTCAGGAGGGATCAGTTGGTTAATAGTAGTGGTGGCATTTCAGGTTATATGGTACTCCTCTTGGTTGGATATCCTGGTTGACGTGACCTTACCACACTGATGTGCCCGGCAAAAGGGGTGAAGATCAACGCTTCTGACGTGACCTTACCACACTGATGTGCCGGCTAGGGGGTGAAGATCAACGATTAAGCGTACTTTGTGTGGACACTGGCATAGCAGAGTGCCAAGAGACATACATATATTCTTCCGGCACGTAGACGAGTGAAAGTCTGGTTACCTGACATGATAGTTCTAGCGTAGACTGTGCTCTAATACCTCCGTGCAGGACAGTGTAGTCACTGGAATATTGGTTGCAGTACTGTGCCAAAGGACATTAGGATGTTATGCTGACACACAGACTTCCGTAGAAATTGGAGTTTCTGGAACATTACAGTAGTCTGGATTTTGTGAACTTTGTGGAGTACTGTTCGTGTTGTCCTCATATTCATCACCAGTGCTGAGGAAGCTTCGTGGACAAGCGTCGCTGAGGAGCTTCAGTTAAGTTTCTTTTTTTTTTGTCTGTAGATCTTTATACGTTTATTATATTTATGTTTCTGTGTTTTTCTTTAAATTCTGTTTTTCATCATTAAATTTTTTTTTTCTTTTCTGTCTTCGACTGATTCTATCTTCGGGTTCTTTGGAGTAAGTGGGATAGTAGATTTGTTCTGTTTACGTCGATTTCTTGAGGTCTGTTTATTAGTTTATTATTGTTTCTTTTTTTAGAACTTAGTCTGTATGTCTGTATGTGGGTAGTTAGTTAGATCGGATCTTTCACTGTATTTCTTAGTACTTGGAGGTATGGATATTATATATTCTAATATGTTATAGTGTTAGTTTTGGTTATGGGTTATTAAGTTTATTTTGCTTCTTATGAGCTGGGAGTGAAGGAGAGAGCTCTCAGTACTTCATCGTTGTGTGTGGTTATTGTTTAGTTTATTGTGTTTAATATTATATTCGTGTGTTCAAGAAAAGACGAGTGGTGAGTTTAATTCATTCTTGTCCTACTTGTGGAAAAAGATTGAATTAGACTAATTTCTTCTAGGGGGTGGCTGTGTATGTTTAGTGGTGGAGTAAGGCAGAAGGTTTTCCTGTGACTGCCCTACTTGACATTCCAAGCCTTGTTGATGTTAGGGGTATTTGTGTAGTTTGTTTTTACATTGTCTTGTACATTCTTTTGTCGCGTTTAAGTAGTGTGGTCTCTCGTTTAATCTCGCTATCTTGTGAATACGTTACAGGTATCCCTTGTTTTCGTTCGTGCGCAGTCACGCATTGCATATATTAATCTACCTCTGCTCTACTTTGTCTGTCATCTTATTCCTCGTGACTGGGATTTTTGTTTTCGCAGTGTTTAGTGCGTGTCGTTTCATCTGTGTAGTGCTCATTTTGCAAATGGAAATATTTATATAAGACAGATTAGTAATAATTAAAAGTATTATCTGAGTATAGCACTAGTGTGGTTTCAGTGACGGACTTTGGAGTATAAGCTGATTCATTGTCTATGTGGTATAGTGGTGTCAGAGCACCAGGAAGTATCATCAGCTGTTGTTGTACAACTATCGACTATTGTAAAGGTCTTTGAGTGTATCACAGAGACTAAGTTGTCGAAAGGACCAAATTTTCAGAGTAATGAGACAGTAGCCAAGTGGCAAAGTAAGACTATATTAATACTATAAGAGGAAAAGGCGGATGAAGTGTATACAGTGAGAGGTGAGGTGATATATACTTACATGCATATATATATATATATATATATATATATATATGTGTGTGTGTGTGTGTGTGTGTATTGGAGAAGTGATATCTATATTTACTATCATTACTGCATACTTTGTAAGCAGGGATTCATCTGGTGATATAAGTGAAGTATATACGACTGAATAGGTTCATAGTAAAAATCTTTAGCAAGAGATTATAGCGAGTATTCTGAGTGTACACCATGGACCTACAGTCTTTCATTCAGATTGGTAAAGAATGTGGGTACATTGGCAAAGGACAAAATGACAATGCCAAGGCAGAATACTGCTCAGCGGCGAATCAAAACGCTTTGGAGCAGAAAAAGAAGGAGAAGGAAGAGAAAGAAGAGAAGGAAAGGATTGGAAATCAGAAGGCCTTAAGGGATGCACGAGCTGAAGAGCGAGAGATAAAAAGAAGAGAATTCGAGTTACAAGAAAGGAAGATGAAAGAAGATAAAGAGTTACAAGAAAAGAAGTTTAGAGAAGATAGAGAATTTGAAAAAAAGAAGAAAGAGCGATAATTGCAAGAAAAGAAGATGAGAGAATATAGAGAATTCGAGTTACAAGAAAGGAAGATGAGAGAAGATTGAGAGTTAGAGTTAGAAAAGGAGAGAATGAGAATAGCTCTGGAAGAGAAAAAGATTGATAAGGAAATACACTTAAAAAGATTTGAAGTGGGTGCAAGTGGTCAGAACGCGACTCCTGGGGGGTCTCATCGTCCCTTTAGGCTTCGTCTGCCAAATTTTAATGAGAAAATCGATAGTTTAGATTTTTTTCGAGAGAGGTTCGAGGTAGAATGCGTGGCCTGGAAGGCTGACAGAGATCAGTGACCATCTCTGCTATCGACGTTGCTAGTGGGGCCTGCGATGGAGACTTTTTATAGCTTCCCGCTAGATGAAAGGGCCGATCACGACAAAGTAAAGAGAAGGCTGCTCCGAAAGTTTCGTCTGACTGCTGACAGGTACCGAACGCGTTTCAGAAACGCGATGCCGAGCTCGGAAGGAGATTTCGAAGACTTCATCTCTAAGATAAAACTTCTGCTCAACAGATGGATTGAGATGGAGGGGATTAATAAGGACTTTGATGGCTTGCTAGACTTGATGCTACGAGACAAAGTGTTGTCTTCGTGCTCAACTTAGTTGGTGGCGTTCATCCAAGAGCGCCAGCCAAAAGACATTGAGTCCATGGCTCAATTGGGGCACCATTATGTCCTGGCCCATCCGGGCAAACCCATTTAGAAGTCAGGTCGCCTTTATGTTCCCTGTCAGCATTTTTGCTGGGAAGTGTATCCCATTCTTGTTCAGTTATAGTGCTTGCCATTTCTTCATGCGGTGTGGATTAAATTGCATAATTCTGTAGTGATGGTGTATTATCTAGTGGCATTTCCTTAGGCCGTTGATGATGAGTCATTTGTGATTAAGTATTGCCTTACACAGGATTTACCCGGTGAGCGAAAGTCATTGTGATGTTCACTCGGTAGGGACGTACTAGTGGGTCTGTCAGACGCTTTAGTTGCTGGTGTCGGCAACGTTCAGCGACATCCTTGGCGAAATCAGTCAGGCAATGTAGACAGGGGCCAAGAGCAGAAGGGTGAGAAGCCCTCCAGTCCCTATCAGCCACGTAGAGGAAGTTATTTGATTTTCCGATCCTTCTTCTTCTTCCTCGTTCGCCCTGAAAAGAACGGTGGTTGTGTTGTGTCTGTTTGCGCTTAAGCTGTGATATCTGCACCTTTCGGTCGACACATCCGACTTCTGCACGGCATTTTTAGGGACCGGGTTTGCCTTCCCATTTCGATCCGTACTCGCTCAGCCAGACTGCACTGCTGCAGACTGTTTACAGGACCACCACGTGGAGGTGGAGTACGATCTTGATCAGCTCTGGTTCGCTGATCCTGATGCAAGCAGTCAAGCTATGGGTCGCTGACTGCATTCACTATTGCTGCATTTTGGGGTCCCATTTTCCGATCCCATAGGATTGGTCGGTTGAGTTGGCAAACCCGACAATTTAAAAGTAATGTCGACGAAGTAGAGTACAAAACGCGAAAGCAGGTACACTTAGAAGAGTCACGGGACGAAGATCATTTTTGGTACAAAGCAAAACATCCCAAGCAGAGGAGTGGTTCATCAGAGAGTCAATCTTCCGACACTGATGCGCGGTCTTCCTCATCGAAAAGCTCCAGCAAGAGTTCACGCGATTGAGTCGAAGAAGGAGCGCATGTGTTCCAATTGTGGTGGCAATAATCATTGCGCTGACAGGTACCCCACCCCAATAGAACACGCGAATTCCGCGTTTGTGTTGGACAAAGTCAATAGTGAGGACTGTGCGCGGTGTCGCCCTCGGTTCCACGCGAACGAGAGGTTAGTGCTTCAATGCGGGCATGCGACACCATGTCTGTCGGCAGTCCATGAGACTAGCAAGGTGATTCTCCACGAAGGCAAGGTGGAGAATAGACCAGTCCGCGTGTTGTGGAACATTGGGTGCACCACAACTGGGGTGCGTTGGTCGTGTATCGACGACTAACGCCTTACAGGAAACTATAAAGTGCACCACGTGCGGGAGCAAAGTGGAGTCTTACCCGCAGGTGAGTATTAATGTGGACACTCCGTTCCTCTCGGGTAGAGTGAACGCGTTCGTCCTTGAGGACCCGATTGCCGATTTAATCGTCGGCAATGTACGGGGAGTATGCAAGGCCATGGGTGAGGCTGGAACAGCGGCCCAACAACTCCAGAGTCCCGTAGCGAATGACTAGGTGGTGAGACAGGAGTCGCGGCAAGTGCCAAGGCACATTAATAAGAACAGTAGCGGCTCACCCGAGAGTCCGATAGTGGGCGATCGCACGGTGTGGGTGCGTAACGATCCTCTGAGTGCTAGTTGGCGCACACTCAGACGGATGTTTGATGAAGTTGCGTCAGTAAAGTTCGTGGAGGTATTGTCGTTGCGGGATAATACCAAATTGGCACGAGTGAGTTTTGCGAATAGGTGGGGTGCGCGTGATGCAGTCAGGCGGAAGCACATATCGTTGCTTCATAACCACCTGCTGATAGTTCAGCAATAGCTAGGGTTTAGTTTCGGGTTCGTGTTCAGTAAGGTGTTTTGGTTGATGCGAACCGAACCTTAAAGTTAAGCTCCCAGTACTATTCTCATATGAATATGAGTATTTTGTAAACTTGTAAATATCATGTGATGCCTTACGATGCATGTGTATGCTGTAATATGTGATGCTTTACAATGTATGTCATGATGCCATGAAGGTAATGTGTTATAGAATTATATTGAACGTATGTTTAAACCATGTTATAATATAATGTATATTTACAGCGTGTAGAAATGATTGTTTATACAATGAGATTGGTTACTATTGTTGATGCTTAGATATAAATAACTAAAATGTAACATATGTTGTGGTTGATAGACCAGGTGTGGACAGTCGTTGTTATTTTTCACGACTAGCAGTACCTGGGGTGGATTAGTTCATGCTCATATTGTGTTTGGTGCATAGGGTGAGAAGGCAGGAACGACAATGATGTTGTACAACTATGACACTCTCTAGGTAGATGAGGAGGTGCTGTCTCGGCATTTTGTTCGTCCACACTCCGAACGGGTTGGGCGTGGCTCCTCCGGTGGAAGAAAACTTCGTTTTCTTTCTTAAGGGGGCGGGGAGGGGGGGGGGTGGATATCACGGCGATATGTTCGCCGAAATATCAGGTTGGTCACGCTGAGAGTGACAACATTGATATAATGTAAAAACCCGTTTGGTCAGCGGAGCGGAAAGGTAGTGAAAACAATTTCTGGCGCAAAAAGGCAATAGAGTTCTGGCCAGCGTCCGGTGCAGGTCGCCTTTATGTTCCCTGTCAGCATTTTTGCTGGGAAGTGTATGCCATTCTTGTTCAGTTATAGTGCTTGCCATTTCTTCATGCGGTGTGGATTAAAATGCATAATTCTAGAGTGATGGTGTATTATCTAGTGGCATTTCCTTAGGCCGTTGATGATGAGTCATTTGTGATTAAGTATTGCCTTATCATAGTACAGGATTTAGCCGGTGAGCGAAAGTCGTTGTGATGTTCACTCGGTAGGGACATACTAGTGGGTATGATACTGATAGATTAAGTTGGTGGCTATTGCAAGTTGTATTGGCATTTATGTTGAGTTGCATTTCATATGTATTGCTAGCCGTGTGTGGCTTCCGTGTGTGCAGTTATTAGTAAAAGGGAACTTACCTGTTAAAGGTGTTAAACTTATTTATTGTCACCTTTTGAATGCTGTGGTCGTCTTCTAGCGGGACGAGCCAAGTATGGAAGTGTTCATGTATTAAAATCCACACTATAAGTAGGTTCTTGACAACTGGAAGTATTTCCCCTTGAAAGGATGAACCTCATGAACTCTCACAATTTTAACTATTCTTAGTAACACGTGTATCCAGGAAAAGCAACATATTAGGCGTTCACCTCACTAGTTAGTTTCTGGTGATAAACTGGGCCCATTTTGGATCTGCTAAAACTGGGATGACAGAATATTAAGTGAAATAGATAATATATTCATGTACTAATTCTATTACCAAGGGATAATACAAACCTACCATACCAAGCAATTAGGTAAGAGTATGAGAGTGGCCACTGTTTGAGAGAGTGTGTGAGTATTTTTCCATGTTGGCTGGAAACTATCCATATATCTAATGTGTCTAAATTTTGTTTACTTTATAGGGTCTGATAGAGAACCAATGCTGTTCATTCTGTAACATAGTGCTAACCTTCAACCTTTGGGTTAATAATTTTAGGTTTTTTTTTCCATTCGGGGAGGTTGCACTTTTCTGCTTTATTTCATATGCATGTAAATGACTCTTTGATCTTTTTTTTCATTAGATATTTTGATGTTGTCGAGTTTAATGATAATAAACTACAAAGAAACTTACCTTTGTGTGTTGGTCAGACTCATACCCATTTATACACAGTTTTTCACGTTTGTGTGTCTGGTTGTCACATAACTGTGTGTGTGTACAGTAACTTATCTATTCTTGATAGTGAGGCAAAAGCTGTCTAGTAATAAAGTACAGTCGTGCGGATAGGCTATAGGAGATAACCTAATCACTCCTGAGACATACCTTTCCCTCAATCTACCACCTGTGAAATATATTTCCTATACATTTTTCTCGCGTATTTGTCGACATCCACTCTACTTAAGACGGGTCAAATAAAACGATTAACCTACCGTACGATAAAAGCTAAATGTCCTCTACTTGAACGTAATACAACATAACTCATGTTCACTGACTGGAATTCTTTATTTTAAGTGTCACATGTGTTACATCTGGTAAGATAGTTTACAACTTTAATTCTGTTGACTGTTACATAATCTTCAGCGTGTTACCATTAACACATAAGACATATGTTTTTCTAGATATATAATGTGGAACGCTCTTTATTTGAAGTGTTCTACATATAATATACAAATAACAAAAGAAAATAATAAGTGAAAGGTCTGCTTTAAAATAAGGTTTTTAAATGTAAACATAAATCAACTAACAAAAAGTTCCATTTTTAAAGAGCAATTAGGAACATGTGGTAAAGTATATGCTGTGCCATACGAGCTTACAAATGTCATCCAATTTCTAAACCGTAGTTGCAGTTCACTATTCTACGCTCATAAAAAAATTAAATATGCAGACGAAACCGATTTATTAACACACCGAAAGAGACCACCAACTTCTACTAGATAAAATCATCTTTCCACATCATGAAACAAAAACAAGTCTAACCAATAAAAAAATATTTTATTGGTATTGAAGAAGAACAATTTAAGATGTTATATACACTCAGTATTGCTTCTGCATGTGTGACCTGGCCACCATATAACAATTAATTATTTCAATTCAAAGACAAGAAGACGAAGACAGAGATAGCAATATTTCGACTCATTTGACCACACTGTGCAGGGAGTGAGAGACGGAACAACTGATTCAAGATCTCAGAGACCGTGTGACAAAAGAGAGAGACGATCATAAATGTCTGTCGTCAAAGATCGTATCACTCAAATATTTTCCCCGTTGTCTTTGACGTACAAATGTTATGCTACATGTACTGCGGAGTTTAGCACTTGCTACATCGGTAAAAAAGATATAAACACCTGTTTGGCGCGGTATTAAAGAGAAATATTTATATATTAATTAACGCTACGTTTCCCGTAGTAACGGCAGAGAACACAGACAAGACAACGTACTAGAAAATCGATATACGTAACCAGAAACTTTGGTTGTATGACAATATGGAGGTGATCATTTTAATCTGCACTCGGTTTTGGCTTATTCGTCTCTGATCGTCCGACCCTTTTAGATTTTCGAAATTCAGAATGCCGGATAATAGATAGCGTAGTGTATCTTTACATCGGTTAATGTTCCATCGGTTACTGTAATAAGGTTTGTTAACATTCTTAAATTTTGTTTAAATAGCTTGCGCAGCCCTGTCTAACGTATTGATGTTACGCTAAACTGCTTCAGAACAGAGGCTCAAAATGCTAACATGAAGGTTGGGCCGAAAATGCAAAAAAAAAGGCATTGCAAGCAAAGACAACTTATGATGGCTACAAAAGGCCCCGGCGTGTTGGACAAGATGGACTCAAATTTACAAATAAATCGTGAACAGTTGTTGGGCCACATTTTCCCGACACGTCAGTATAAAATGTCTGAAACCATTTTCCCAAACTCTTTTCCTCACAGGTGCAGGCTAGATTGGTGCTGTTATTAATGTCAATATAGTTTAAATGAGTGAGAGAAACAAGTGCAAGCGGCACACGGGTTAATTGCGTACCTCTTATGAACAATTCTTTTAGATGAGGAACATTTCTGAATGCAGAAACTGATATATTTACAACAGGGTTATAATTCAAATTTAGAAGAGTTAAACTTGAGTTTTGGGGAAAACTTGAATCAGTTATCTCTGATATGAGATTATGATCAAGCCCAAGTACATTTGTCCACGTCGGAATATCAGTTCCTCTAAGCTCCTTAATAACGTTGGAATTCAACATCAAGTCAGCAACAGATGTTAAATTTAACACAACACTTGGAATAGAGGGAAGCAGATTGTACCCAAAGTTTATATTGGAAACACCTACAGGAAGAGACCCTGAACTAAGGTCATTTATTTGATTATGCGTGAAGTCTAGCTTACCAACCTGAGTTAGGAAGGACAAATCTGGAACAGCAGGGAGTTGGTTATGATCTATAGTGATTTTATTCAAAGTATCTGCAAAGCGACGCAATGCGTTGCTAAGATGGCCCGCGTCTGCTATGTTGTTGTTATTCAAAATTAATGAGCGCAGCCTGTCTGACTGAGGAACCCATCCAATATCAACTATTTTATTTTCTTGTAAACTTAACGATTCCAAAACCGTAAGATTTGACAGTGCTTGAGGGACAACGGTTAGACTGTTGTTATCAAAATTTAAATACACTAAACTATTAGCAATTGAGTCCAGTGCGTTGTCAGGAATTACGGAGATGGAACTACTAACTATACTAAACGCCGTAAGGTGGGGAAGATACTGGACCCAGTCTGGCCAAGTTTCTAGACTAAACTGTGTCAAATGAAACGACACCAGAGTCTGACCAATGTGTTTGATGGCGTCAACGTTCCAATCATTAATATCTGTTTCAAAAATTGCTAAACTTTGAAGGGCATGCAAATGAAGAAAGGCATCTGGGATTCTTTTAAAGCGAGCCTGAGAGAACGCTATATAGCTCAACGTGTCGGCCGACCCGTCAAATGCAGCGTCGTCCACTGTCTCTATGGGATTGTTGGCTAGAGATATTTGCTCCAGGTTGGGTGGCAACCTTCCTGCTGGTATTGTGGTGATCTGGTTTGACTGAAGAAAAAAGTCATAATAATAGGTGTCATATATTTTATCTATTTACAATATCTGTAACTATCTACAATTTTATACGTGGTGATATTGATGGTCACATGGCAAAATTCTTTGTCCCGAATACGGAGCGACGACCCTCCAGAATTTGTCTTAGATGTCTCGCGGTTACAATTAGGACGTAATTATTGATATAATGAACAACCAAGGTCTGTGAAAGACAAAGATAGAAACGCTCCCTCAGGTATACTGTAAGAGAAACTAGCATGAATTTGAAAACGTGTCATGTAAAATATACTGCTGCAAAAAAAAACAAAAAACAAAAAAAACCCACTGTCACGAGCACAAAGTTGCTTTAATGCTGCCTATGTGCTAATGGACCAGTTGTACTGGCAGCTCTATGCTCCATAATGAGAAAAAAAGAAAATTGCAAACTACTCCCATAGTGATAAGACTTACAATGAAGATCAACAAATAATAGAACCATCTAGTTGTTGTAAGTGTCATTTATCTTATCAGGTATGCACAATGGTCAACTTGTTTAAGGATGTTTCTTGAGGAAATACGGTGTGTTGTTAAAACAAAACTAAAATGTTCTTGCCATCGATGAAGTTTTCTCGCAAAATTGCATCAATGCGTCCATGACGTATGCAGTTGGGGCTCGTGGCTCGAATGCATAGGAGTGCGGCTTCTTAAATTGCCTTGGTTATAAGACATGTAGGCATAAACAGTAATAGTGATAAGCAAGTTAGAAATATTATAAAACATTCACTAGACACTTACCATTAACAGACTTGGGTAATCTTGAAATTGATGCGTCTAAAACGTAGGTGTTAGGAAAGGGGAGAGATCGGGTTTTGGAAATAGCGCACAGCCTTTGTCTGGTTTAAGATATTAACTAGAGTTTGAAACTAGATTTTCATTCTTACTCCTAAAATCGCTGTAGACAGGTTGTTCGTGAATAGAATAAGCTGTATAGCGAAGCTCTTAGTTTGTTCGGAAATTTGCCGAGCTTCTAGACTTCAAATAAATATATGAGCGTATAATTCTAAAGTGTCCAATCACCTGTAGTTCTATGTTGAGGTAAATATATTATATTAAGTATCGAATATTTTGTGAAGTGTTTAAAGTGATAATCGCTTATTTCATATTTCACTAGTTAGATTTTGTGCAGAGTGCTTAATTTATATAGTCTATATTATTTTATAGTAACGAGTTACAGTGGAAAACAGAAAATTATAATTTATACCTTAAACTCAGTCGGCAATTAATGAATTTAATTTAACTGCTAAATACTCAGTCGAGAATATTTTAAAACTAACTTATAAATGCTAGATGCCTCATGAGTGTTGACGGAATATGTATGTGTTCCTAATTCATGATGATTGATTTTTTTTTTAATATAACTACTTCACGGGAATTTAAAATGAAAAGTCAAGCTGTACTCTTGCAGTTTAAAATCCGAGTACATAGTATGTATAATTATTTTATATGTGTTGTTTCCTTTATTCAGTGAATAGAAGGGTGACCCAACTTTGCCAGCGTTAAGTACTGATGAGTGATATCTGTGAAGAACTAAAACATTTTCCTTAAAAGCCTTGGTGCATAATCTTTACACGTACTTTAAAGGTTACATGAAGTAACCGGCCTATCGCGCCATATTTAATTCTTCCTGAGAAACAACTCAAGTACATTTTTAGCCTGTGTGGCAAGTAACATATTAACGTCAGTAACATTCCGACGGAGTTTTGACTAGTGGTGTGGTGACCAAATAAAGTCCTAACAGGAAAAAAGAGACACCGATCTGACATTCCTCATTTCTAGAAACCTAATCTATTGGCACTGTGCTTGCTATTAACGTTCGTGAATGGACAATTTTAATGTGACTTAAACAGACATCCGAAAAATAAGAACATCCAAGTAATCGTTCCCTGAAGCAGAGAATTCAACCCGTCTTTTTGGAACTGGGGATTTCTTGGTCAAGGCTGCCATTGACGATTCTGTATGTAAATGTCCTGAAAAATTGTATTTTCCAGAAGTGGCTACCAAAGCTGTGAGTATGAACAAATGCACGTGATCACGGCTGAATGAATAGAGTGAATGCAGTACTGAGTGATTTCTTTATTGTTGTAATTTGGTACCCATTTGGCTGTCTTAACTCTCTTTATGCAAGTATTGCTAACTATATTTTCCCTTAGAATAGATCAGAGATATTAAATCTGTCCGTACCTTAAAAAGGGGGGAAATATTAGACCAAATCATAAAAGATGAGTAGTGGCATTGGCAATTTAGCAACCCACCGACTAGGCATTGACTCAACCGCTAGACCAAAATGTGAAACTGTCTAGCAAACAGTTCCGCTTACGGTTAAACTTTAAAGTTGAAAACGATTTCATAATTTTATTCGTTTATCGTTGAAATGATTATTTGAAATAATGATGAGTATACTATGTGCGGGACCCGTTAATAAAACATATTGATTGCATTGCATTGTTCATCACAAAATTTCATATAAATCCATTGACTGTATATTTAGAATTAAAAAGCTCGGGGTGCTGCAGTTCCGCAGTGCCTACCAACGAGCCGCCCCTTGTTGCATGTGAATTAACAGATCGATTTACTTGGATTGTCAAGTCCGGTGATTAATTATATGGGACGAGACCATTGGGGTTGTCATGATTGTTGACGTGGAATATTCTGATAAGATTTGGCTAAAGAGGCTCTAATGAAATTTTATTACGCTTACAAGCCAGAACAAGATTTTATATTACTCTTTACAAAACAAAACTATAAATTGAAAACAAGAAGACATGACTTTGGAATCTTTATGACGAAAATGTACAAAACTGTTGAGTATAACAACTGGAAAGTGGCAAGTCTATCTCTCGTTATAGCGCCTATTCTTACTACGTACATATTGGATCATGAAAACAACACAACCAACAGAAATAGCTTTTATGTGAATTAGACAGAAGAACTTAACGATCGAGATTTTGTCAGCAGATATCCTATTTTGTCCAACAAACATTACAAAATGCAAGATAAAATGAGAATATTTGATAAAAGCCACAGCAGCTGGGTCTGAATGTACCCATAGCAATTACAACGATGATGAAAATAAATGCCGCATAATATAGCGAGACAACACTTTGAGAAATCCAATATCATTAAAGGTGAACTTATAGATGAAGCAGGTAAATAAGTTATACATACAGGTTAAATGATACGTGAACCAGATAAATAAGTTGTACATATGTAGCGAAAGGTTTTCCTAGTGTGATGATAGTGGTAGAGAAAAAGTAGAATCTCTCTCCAGTAAGTATGAAGTTCCAGTGCCCGAGATGTACACTGGTATCACAGTTGAGTTACGGCTGTGAATACTCTAAGCTGGACAATAGGTTTAGGCTTCAGAAGTATACTGTGCCACTTTCGCTATAGTAACCCTATGTGATAATATAATTAAATTAGAAAAAGTAACTCAAAATTTAACAGTTAAAAATTTACCAAGTCAAATGAGTACAATTTCAGAATTTATTATGTACATCTATATATTCTTGTAATGAGAAATGGGCGTTGGAAGATGGTAAAATGTATGATTATTTATAGTTACAAATTAAAATAAATAATAGTAAAAAATCTTGGATGAATCTTCCAATGAAATTAGAACGGTCTGTCACAGTATATTTTTGATATATATCTTGCTATCTAATCTCTAGCTGTTATCATTATCGACAGTCGTTTTAGAAACTGCTCACATGATTTTTTAGATGGTTATACATAAAACTCATCTGGTATTAGCCACGTCTGCTCGAGGTTCCTAAGACACACTTGAATCAATAGACTGGCCTTCAGCCCGCCATATAACTACAGGGGACTAAGGTGTTGAAGATTGGTTGCCCTCTAGGCTTCAGTTAGCAGGATCAACGGTTCTTAAGTCTTTGGTTAAACTTGATCAGGAACGATCATAAACTCGATCAGCAATGATGATAAAACTCGATCATAAAACCTGGAAGGAATGGTAATAGCTGGCCATGGTGTTCCAACAATCTCACCACGCACTGCTGTTCATGAAGCGATCATGTCTTCAGTGTTTGTATATAAATGAATGATTCATGATAGTGTGTTACAGAGACCTCTACACCTCACAGTAGAAGGGGAACGACTAAGTAAGTAAGTATGTTACAGAGATAGCATGATAAGATACTGTCCACTGTGCAGAATTAACAAAATACATGAATAAATTACATGTTATGATATATGGGTACGATATAACCTTTGCCTTACACTTATGGATGCCAAGTCACTTATGTACTTGCTGGTATGTCGTAAGCTTCCAGGCAAGAACTAGCCAGGATATATTTGGCTAATCAATTAATGGTTATGATTCCTGACAATGCCGTTGGAGGTTATCTCAGGTTAGCGTCATTCCCTTTTTATTATGTCTGATACAATCAAATCGTAAATAAAATCTGAAATGAAATGATATTAGTCATACATATATATTTAATAAACTTACATACCCTCTTAGGATTAATAAGCTCACGGTGAGGCTGTATTGGTTGAAGTTAATATGCCCTGCATGCAGCGTGAAAAAAGAACTTTTCTTGCAGATACTGTCTTCCAGTTTCTCACTCTGGCTTCTGGATTTCGTGTGTGTGATTTTCAACGAGCCGCTCTGTCCTTATATTTGGGCGTCTCTCCCGTACGAGAAAGGACCGCCTGAAGTCCCATAAGATTTTCGTTTAATCTCTCGGTTTGAGGCGATCTGTGCTTTTTCTGTACTTGTTTTCTCTTCTTTTCACTACACACATATCCGTCCTACCTTCCTAGGTATCCATTCATTTTCCCCATATGAGGCTTTCATTCTATCCAAGTTATATTGAAATCCGTTTAGGTATGTAGTTATAATAAATTTTTAAAGATTATTAGCTAACTTTTAGCAGATGTGATGACGATGAAAAATGTTAATTTTTTTTAAAACTATTTATATTTGAATAATATCCTTTTGGATATCATTCATAGTCTATCTCCTTTGGTGAATTATTATTATTTAAATGTCTTCCCACCAGGCTTGCTCTTGTAGCTATAGATTTTCTTTCCTGTTAATGCACACTTTTAAAGTCGGCCATTCGCTATTTCCTCGTTCTTCAGTGCCGTCCGGCTAGACGTAATGCACATTTTTCAGACTCCTTCAAACTTCAAAGCAAGATCCGTCGCGTTATCCTTGCGCTGTGTGAGTGTGTGTGTGTGTGTGTGTGAGTGTGTGTGTGTGTGTGTCGCGTTACACATTTTTTCACAAACAAAGCAAGTGGTACCAAATCTCGCTACAACATACAGGTTAACTGATAGGTGAACCAGATAAGTAAGTTATAAATAAAGGTGAACTGATAGGTGAACCAGATAAATTAGTTATAAATAATGGTGAACTGATAGGTGAATTAGATAAATAAGATATAAATAAGGTGAACTGATAGGTGAACCAGATAAATTAGTTATAAATAATGGTGCACTGATAGGTGAATTAGATAAATAAGATATAAATAAGGTGAACTGATAGGTGATCCAGATAAATTAGTTATAAATAAAGGTGAACTGATAGGTGAACCAGATAAATAAGATATAAATAAAAGTGAACTGATAAGTGAGCCACATAAATAAGATATAAATAAAAGTGAACTGATAGGTGAACCAGATAAAAAAGATATAAATAAAAGAGAACTAACAGGTGAACCAGATAAATACCAGTGGATAGAATTGTGAGGAAAAGACTCCTGTACCTAGTCAGATATACATTTTATATCATTACAAACTAATCCTTCTACTTATTTTTTTTATCTTCTTCTTCTCAGTCGTTCCTCTTGTGCCTTAGGGTGTAGAAATGTGCCAGAGAGCGCCATGTCTCTCTGTGGTTTCCTGACATCAAATTTTAAGACAAACAGGTGATTGGCCTGTTGTGCACAAACCATTCGTTGATCTCGAATCCCCAGGGTTAAAGAAATAGCATGAGACCTTCAGTGACACAGAGAAGTGGTATGGGGACAGGCGTGAATAAAAATGACGTGGAAATACCTTTTATTTATGGAAAGTTTGGTGTGAGCTTGCTCAAGTCCTATTCTCCACGGAATGTTAAAGAATAAATAATAAAAACGTTGGATGATGATTCAATAAACAAAGTAATATAAACGAGCATATATGATGTAAGTGAACATAGAACATAACGTGTAACGAACTAAAAGTACTACAAAAATTGGAGGACATAATGTTTGTAAGATTAGATTGAAAGAATCACAGTTGACAGAACGTATAAAGAAAGATAACAAAGAAACATGAATGTTGGAGATTGCAGACGCCTGAAAATAATGACGTTACACGAAATCAATTCTTGATAATTATGTGCAGATATAGAGTGGAATGAATAAGAAAGACAGCTCAAGACATTGACAAGGATTCATAGCAACAAAAATACAAGAAGATCAGCAAATATCAGATACCATGTTCGGCTGTGGGACAATAAAGTGCCACAATACAACACAAAGACATAGGAGTGACACAACTTTCTTAATGTGATTATCTCATTTATCACGAATATTCATATCATCAACAATAACACGAGTACAACATCGTGTCTGCAATAATGCAACACGAAAACAAAATTAAATTTTAAACAAACTGAAAAGTCCATGTAAACAAAGAACTTACTTACTTACTTAGTCGTTCCCTTTCTACCGTGAAGTGTAGAGGTTTGGATGAGAGAGCGCCAGACTATCCTATCGACGGTCTTCCTCCTGGTCTGGTTCCATTCTAGTCCTCGGTTCTTCAAAGATTGTCTAATGTTGTCCTCCCAGCGGACTCCGTGTCATCCTGGAGGTCTGGATTCCTGGCTCTTAGTTTCCCATGCTTGTCGTTGTAGCCGATCTTCTCCCATTCTGCAGACATGGTCAAAACATCTTAGTTGGGACTGTTCTACTTGCGTCTGCAGGGGGTGAGATTTTTGGCCTTGACGCATCGTCTAGTTGCGGACCACGTCTCTTCTTGTTACTTCAACAACCTTCCTCAGATACATCATTTCTGAGGTTTGGACCTGGCTTTTGTGGGTTGTAGTCATTGCTCATAACTAGCATCCATATGTCAAGACTGAGACATAGGTGGAGCGGTATACAGCCATCTTCGTTTTCTTACCAACCTCTCTCTTGCTGAGGAATGCTCGATTTATGGCCTGAAAAGGTCTCTCGTAAACAAAGAACACTATAACTATATGTAGACTGCTGATCAAGAAGGAGAATTTGAAAACAAATAGTTATAGATTGAAGTAAGAATTATAGCAGGCAAACTAACAACATTCACGAACTTCAAATAATGATACGGTTAATTAGTTTAATGTCAGATCATCTTCGATGACAACGTGAATACAAACACTGGCACAACTCACAAAACAGTTGAATTGTGTCATGGTTGGTCAACCGTATTTGTCGTCATTCATGCTGGCACAACTGTCGATTGGACTCACGGTGTTCTGGACTCTGGAGTGCAGATATCTTATTTCGATGACCAGACGATGTAACATGCAGAATTGCTGATTTGTTATTGTAGTGGATTTGATGTTAAGAAGTGTTGTTGTTATGTTCTCTAGTGTACTGTATGAGGTCAGCTGTGAAGGTTCCTGATTCTAACAATTTTTGGGTTGAGTTATCAAATGACCTTTCTGCTACCACCTTACGACCTCAAACAGACCTATTCTTGACTATAATGTATGATGACTACGTTTAATGTCTAGGGTTATGCATATGTAGTGTAATGTTGTATTAACCAACCAAACATATAAACAACTATTTTATTATCCAACACACACAACAGTACAACGACAATCACGTACAAAATACACGTTAAAAGACTATCTTAAGTAAGTCAGTGATTGAATTTTAAGTAAAGTTAATTTACAGTTTATTTTCCTGACTCTATTTGTTTTGAATCAGGAATATCAATCAAATTGAAATGAAAGGAAGTATTTACATTAATCAATGTACACAATGGATCTTCTGTCCATACATACAAATGGTATTATAATATAAGTGTATAGTTGTAGTTGTCTAACTGAGGTTAATACTGGTTTATAATGGTAGGTTGTTAGTTAACATCACGCCCTATTGTCTATTTTCTGTTCGTTTGACACTGGTGGAATTTGTAGTTAATATTCACAGGTTTTATTTTAAACTGAATAGTTCTTAGAGGTTGAGCTGCCTGGTGCCGACAAGCACTTATCTTCGAAGAATAACACGGTAGATCTTTTCCTATGCTCGCTGGACAATCTGTTCCACTTCTTGAAAGGCAATGGCATCCAGCACGTGCCCGAAATATGCAAACAGTGTCAGGACTCAATCAGTTCCCAAGAGCTTGGTACCACGTTAATATCAGTACCAAAGGACCCTGAAATAAGAAGGTTATGCGTCCTTCTTTATAACAAATATACACTAATATTCCACACTTAATTACATGCACATACAAACAAACGAATAGGGTCAGCTCTTTATGACAACCTAGTTCACCATTATATTTTGATGTGACAATGTATACCAGTATTCCTCTCCCCTAATGGTTACAACGCCTCTGCAATTCCAGCAGAAATCTTGTTCCATACAATAAGATAGGTGTTATGCTCCTTTATGACAATCATATATAATCTTGTAGTTCTACGCCTCTCTGATAGTCTATCATATGATGGATTCATTCTCTAGGCTTTGCCTAAGTCTGCCATGGACCCACCTACTTACAGTCGTATATGTTTATCTCACATTCAAACTTTATTTTAAATAAAACGTTAGTAAAATCATTCTTACCACAGATTTCAATGAAAATACACAATTGAACGATGACTAGCAGTAAGATTATGGCACACTTTTGATCCGCTTTACTGTTCAGACTGCTTTGTCCTTGTTCGAAAAGCACAAGTCTGCTCTCATCGATTCTTTACTCATGAGGACAATTTTCAAAATGGCAACGAGCAGCCTACGTTTTTGCTAATATATACTGCATTAGCCAATGGGACCATGCACACATTTATTTTGAATCAAACTTCTTTAAAAAAAAAAAAAATCCCATCTACTATGTAAATATATTTTTAGTTTTAGGTCAACTAATACTATCTCGCCTTCCTTTAAACTACAGCCAATCAAATTACCGATACCTTTTAGTCCTTATTTTCTCAAAAGCTTTTTTCAAAACATGTTATGAAAAAATAAGCAGGCATGATTTTTTTGTCCGTCAGTCCGTCTTACTGTACATAGTATTATTGCCCATATCTTGATTATTTATTGTGCTAGTGTGTAACTGACACCATATTATTGCTCAGGAGATCATAAGGCATCCGAATATATAATTTTTATGGCCCTATGTATTATGGTTCATAATTCCATATTTTGTTCTATGTTAGTCTTTCAAATCTGCCACCTGTTCACTTCTTTTCCATGTACTTTCAACCTAATTACGAGAATCTTCCGTAGTCCGAGTAGAATTACGTCATTTTTTAAATAAGAGCTAAGCCTGTTTTCGTGACCCAATTGACGAACATTTTTTAGTTTTTGTATCGTAATTTGAAAAATGCTCAAGGCTATGTCGCGCGAGTTGGCTTTGTGAAATCAACGCGATACGCTGTCCCGAAGGTTCTGTCTTTCTATCTCTCCCCTCCTTTTTCCTTCACTCTGTCGTCTTGGCAAAACGACTTGAACTTGCAAAAGTGTTACATTTAATCTCAAGGACGAATTAGGGAAAGACAGTATCCTCCATTCGGCTATTAGGCTTATCAAAACCTATAGTTTGGCGACGTGGGGGAAGAAAACGCTGGACTCAAATTTTATTTTCTATCTTATTTTTGACTTTATGCTTTATAATATTATTTAATTTAGCTATTGTATTTAGAATATCGTCACACATCTCCCCACTTTAGAACAGACTACCTGATGTCAGTTCATAATTCGAAATACACATAGATAAATCTAAATAATTCTGCCTGATGACTACTCTGATTTTCGTCGTACGGGTGTCTACTTAAAAAGTCTGCACCTACGTTTTCTGACCCGGGGATATATTCTATGATAAATTGATATGGCTGTAAGAGCAACGACCAACGTAACAATCTAGCATTTTCATGCCTTGCTTGTGACATAAATACTAGGGGTTTGTGGTCTGTTTGGATCCTAAATGCTTTACCATAGAGATAGATCTGGAATTTTTTTATAGCCCATATCAAAGCCAGACATTCCTTTTCACTAGTTGAATATTTTTGTTCCGCTGTGTTCAACTTACGACTAGCATAAGCAACTGGGGTTAATTCCCCCTCAAGTGAATTGGACCTTTGCAATAGGGCTGCCCCTAATCCGACGTTACTAGCGTCCGTTCTCACAACAAATCCTTGACTTAAGTCAGGCAATTGCAATACAGGTTTGCTTATGAGCTTATCTTTTAACTCTTGATAGGCCGATTCACACTGCGTTGACCAATTAATTTTATCAGGATTTCCCTTGCGCGTTAAGTCCGTCAGTGGTGCACATATAGAGTTAAAATTTTTGATATACTTCAGGTAAAAACCACACAACGAGACGAAAGATCTCACATCTTTTTTTGTCTGTGGTCTCGGAGCTTTCTTTAATTTCTCCAAGTTCTTGGGTCAGGGGTCATGTTTCCCTGATATACTGTGTGTCCCAAGAATTCCAATTCTTTACATCCAATACATTATTTGGTCGGTCTAGCTGTCAAGTTTGCCTCCCTGAGTCTATCCAACGACATATTCAGAGAGTTAATGTGTTCCTCGTATGTTTCAGTCGCAATGAGGATATCATCCATGAAATTCGTGATACATGGTTTGTTCAGGGGATCCAACAATTTTCGCATCATCCCAGAAAACACACTCGGAGCATTTTTCAACCCAAATGGTAGCATGTTGAAATCATAATGTCCTTCCGAGGTGCTAAAGACTAAATATGGTCTAACCTCATGCTTTACTGGGATCTGATAATAGCCTTTGCTCAGATCCACCTTAGAGAAATATTTTGCTTTGTTCAGCCTAGCAAACAGCTGATTTGTATCAGGTAATGGATCCACCAGACCTTCTGTGACAGCATTCAGTTTCCTGTAATCTATACACAATCTGTGTTCCCCAGAGATTTTCCTCAACAAAACCACTCCAAAACTATACAGAGATTCACTGTGTGAAATAATTCCTTCTTTCAACAAATACTCTATCTCCTCCTTCAAAGCTTTTTCCTTAGCGAAAGGAATAGAATAAGATTTCATACAGATTGGTGTTGGGTCTATAAGTTTCATATCATATTCCAACAAATTGGTATGCCCCGGAGTGTCCATTAACACATCTGTATGATATCCAGAACCTTTTGAACTCTCTCCCTCTGATTTTGAGTTAAGTGTTTACTTATTTTTACCTGTGCGGCTGTCTCACAGGGATGTAGGGGATATTCATGAGAGATGAGAGGTTCGTGTTTCATTTCCGTTGCAACAGACAAGGTCAATAATTGTGTCTCGTCCTGATTTTCTCTGTCCAAATATTTCTTCAGGAGATTCACATGATAAATTTTCTCTTTCCCCTTCTTATCTATCTTATAATTTGTTCTAGACACCTTCTCTAGGACTGTATATGGATCTTGCCATCCAATTTGCATCTTGTTTTGGCTGCCGGGTAGAAGAAGAAGCACCTTCTCTCCCACAAATAATTCTCTGTATTTCTCTTTCTTATTATAGTAGGCAGCATGCTTTTTTCTGGCTTGTCTCAAATTATCATTAGCTAGTTTCCAGACAGTTTTAAGACGAGTGGTCAGCTCGTTCACAAACTGATATGATGAGGTAATATTTTCTTCTGCCTTATCATCAGTCCATGTCCTTAACAAGGCTTCTAATGGACCTTTTATTGGCCTTGCAAATAACAGGGTTGCCGGTGCCATACCGGTTGAACTATGGGGTACCACCCGATAAGCAAACAGGGCGGCGTGAAGGTACTGGTCCCATGTATCTGGTTTTTCATGTGCCAACTTTCTCAGGATCGAAATGAGTGTACCGTTAAACCTTTTCACTTGGCCATTTCCTTTGGGATGGTACGGACTACAATGAAAGTGTTTGGTTTGAAAGATCCCGAAAACGTCTTCCGTTAGTTTCCCCTTGAACTGTGAGCCATTATCAGTCAAGATTTGGTTGGGAAAGCCTAACCTTGTGAAGATTGTGAGTAATACCTCTGCCACATGCTTCGAATCGATTGACGACAGGGCTACTGCCTCTCCCCACATTGAACAAGTGTCCACCAGAGTCAGAATGTAACTGTTCCTCCTCTTGGTCCGAGTGAGAGGTCCCACAATGTCCACTGCAACTCTCTCAAAAGGTGTTTCCACTATGGGCATTTCCCCTAGAGTTGCTGGAGCAGTCCAATGCTTTGGAGCTATCCGTTGGCATTCTGGACAGGATTTTACATATCTCTTTATATCTTCAGTTATCCCTGGCCAGAAATAATGACAAGCTATATGCTGTCCTGTTGCGCTGATCCCCATATGACCACTGAAGGGAATCGCATGCCCTAGTTCCAATACTTTCTTCCTATATGACGTGGGAAGGACCAGCTGTCCGTGACCATTGGATCCAGTTCCAGCCTTCCTATATATCAGTTTTTTTTAATTATATAGAAGTCTACCTTGCCTGGAGGTGTATGACAAATGTGCAATTTCTTAAAGCAAGGCTTAAGTGATACGTCCTCTGCCTGTGCCTTCCTCATCTCCTCTGGATGGGTATTTATAGGATTATCCTCCTCCTTTTTGGACTGTGATCTGGTCTGCACTGTTGCCATGATCACAGGTCTCTTGGGATTCCCCAAGAAGACATATCTACACCCCAATATCAGAAAGTAGATTGGTTCATCTAGCACTGCTGCTCTGATGATTCCTTCCACATATCGCGTTTTTACATTTATCCTGGCGATGGGAAGTGTCATGGTCGCTACGTCCTTGGTTGCAGCTTGGATCTCCACTGTTTCTGTGGTGTATTGATCTGCTTGCACCTGGTGAGAACTCACAACTGAATCATAATCCAATCCAGTATCATACAAGCACCTTATGGTGACTCCATTACATATTACTTCTTCACACACTGGGGGGTGATAAGGTTCCTGCTGTTTAGTAGGGTTGGCCTTTACTCCCTTTCTCCCCGTTTTCATTGCAGCGAAGGAAGGAGGTTTCCTTTTACACATTTCGGTGTTATGGTTGTCCATCTTACACCTTCTACAATATAATCTACCTTCATGAAAAGGTTTTCTTTCCTCATATGTTCGGTCATTGAATTGTGGGTTTTTATTTCTATAATCATTGCGTGGCCTTTCAAAATGTTGCTTACCTTTGTTACTCTGATCTTTATTGTCAAATCTGTTCTCTCCACATGTAAGCCTACCTTGCCGTGGTTGGAGAGCTTGAGCGCCCCAATGATCCCGGGAGCTATGCCGGCGGGAGTTTTACTCCTGGCAGGGTCACCCAAGCCGGACAGGTCCTGGGTGAGGGGCCAGACTAAATGGGCTGAGGAGTGGGTGGAACCCTATAGGTGTAGATGCAGAACCCACCGGCGAGTGGTACATGCTCTGGTCTGCACCAATCCACCCCCACTTCATGGGTTAAATGCTTTCTTGCCTCATTCTTCACTGTTTGTCGTCTATCGGGAGTAGTTTGGGACCCCATACAGTGTAGGCGCAGTGCCCACCGGCGAGTGGACCATGCTCTGGCCAGCATCAACCCAAACTCCAGGCATGGGTTAAAATCCCGGGTAGATGAAGCTCGTAAGCCTTGGAAGGCAGTTCGTCTAGGAGAAGGAAAACTCTGATTTCAAACCACCTGCTGCCTTGCAGGTAGGCTGGGGACAGTCAAGGGCTAAGGAACGCAACCCTACAGAAACGCTTGTTGAAATCGGATGCACTGGGCTACATGCTCAACGAAACATTGCAACGTACTTCGCCTAATGAAGATGTCACGAATACAATTTAAGCGTTGTGGTGCTCGTCCCGTGGAGTCCCGCCAGGCGGCGAGAGTGCCGGATCCCCCCACCTCGAAGGGGTCCAACCAATACTACTGGTGGTCACCTTCCCCTGAATTGTGGAGTCAAGGTACAGAGGGAAAAGGCAAAAGCTATTGACCAAACACCAAGAACACTCAACATTCTGCAGTGGAATGCAGAAGGATTTCTGAACAAAAAAAGTCCCCCTAAAAACTGCCTTTATGAGGATCAAATAGATGTGGCTTGCATCCAAGAAACGCATCTCAACATCAACCACAGATTCTCAATAAGATTATACCAGGCTTTCCGACTCGATCGAGAAGGACACAAAGGAGGTGTGCTATTACTTACCCGAAACTCAATACCAAGTAGCGAGGTATCTGTGAACTTCAACGACCAATCGGAAATTGTAGGGGTTGACATTAAAATAAAGGACACGAACATGCGTATCTACAATTTGTATGGCCCACCGAGCAAAGACCTGTCACTTGATAGTATGGAAATAAAGATCTCAAACTGCATTGTGGTCGGAGACTTCAACAGCAACTCGGAAAGATGGGGATATCTGGATACAGACAGTAGAGGAGAGGAAGTGGAGGACTGGGAGATAGACACAAATCTTCACCTTATCAACAGGCCAGATGCTAAACCCAGTTTCTACTCTAGAAGATGGCACACCACTTCCACTCCAGACCTAGCTTTTGCCACAGGGGACATATTTCACAAAATTGACCGACAGGTACTTGGCCAGCTAGCAGGCAGCGACCACAGACCAATGAAGCTAGTGGTTAATATGGAGTATGTTCCCCATGAAGTGAAACCATTGCCCCGATGGAATTACAAAAGAGCTGACTGGGACAGTTTTGCAGTGCTGACTGCCAGCCTTTGCGAAACCATCAACACACGAAACAACAGCATGAACAATATGATTGAAAGCTTTAATAGAGCAATACTTCAAGCAGCTATTGAATCTATTCCGAGAGGGGCAAGAAAAAACTATAAACCATACTGGAATGAAGATCTGCAAAAACTTGAAGATGAGGTAACAGAAGCCAGAGACACAGCAGAAACAGAACAAACAACTGAGGCAAACATCTTGCTCAAAGCAACCACTGCAAAGTACAGAAGAACACTAAACCAAACAACAAGAGACTGCTGGAAGCAAACAACAGAAAATCTTAACCTAGATAAAGAAGGGAACAAACTGTGGAAACTAGTTAGAGCTTTGAACAACAAATTTTGTGTTTGTTTATTATTATTTCCGGTAAATTGCTACCCCTGTCCACAGTTAATGTATATGTTGATTTTGTTAATGTATATTTGATTGCCCCGGCGGTTGCTCATAATAATGCTCGTTATTCTGTTACGTCCAGGGTGACCCAACGATTATAGTTTTATTCCATACTCAACAACATACATGTGGGTTCTTTAACTGACCCAATCACCAATGACGAACTAAAACAGTCTTCCTTTTTAACGAACTCAACATCCTTTAATAACGTATATTCCTTGTAGCATACAGAAGCGTTCGTCAAGATTAATCCTTAATTACCAAACCTCATCAATACAGTATTAATCATATGCCAAGAGTATTCCTCCTCTTGTACAAACCACATCCATTTAGAAAGGTGAACACTTCGCAATATGTTCCCAATGGAACTTACAAGAAAACACAGCGGCCACAAAGCTCAAGGTTTTTTCTTAACACCTTGGCCATACACATTATAAACATCTCTGTGTCATTTTCCGGTGCGCCTTATTTTCAATATCCCAAATAGTGCCGCATTTATCAGCACTAACTCAAACTCAATAAATCTAACATGTGGTGTGCATGGGCAGACACCACAGTTATGTTGGAAAATTGATGGAGCGCATAATAAATACTCAACTTATGTGGCATCTAGAGGAAAAACTTCTTTTAGCCCCACAGCAAGCAGGATTCAGAAAACACAGATCCACTGAAGACCAGATCACTTATATAACTCAGAAAATTGAGGATGCTTTCCAAGAAAAAAAGCACACACTGGTGATTTGGGTGGACCTAGAAAAAGCATTTGACAAAGTGTGGAAAGATGGACTGAAAGTCAAGCTGCAAAGAAGTGAAGTGTGTGGGAGAATGTTCAAATGGATCAGCCACTATCTTGAAAATAGAACGGCCAGAGTCCAACTACAAGGACAGACCAGTAGAAAGATGGTATTGGAGCAGGGTGTTTCCCAAGGGGGAGTCCTGTCACCCACATTGTTCCTCACATATATAAATGACATATCAGAGAATATTCCAAGAAGAACCCACAATGCCTCCTTTGCAGACGAATTAGCCCTGTGGATCTCAGAGGAATATATCTCTACGGCAAGCATTCGGATGCAGCAAGCCCTAACATCACTGGAGGAGTGGGCCAAGGCATGGCTAGTAAAGATAAATGAGGAGAAAACATCATTCACAGTGTTTTCTCTCTCTAACAAACCCCAGATCTCCAAATTGGTGCTAAATGGGAAAAATCTACATCTGGATGAAAACAAAAACTACCTAGGCATTACCTTTGATCGCCGCTTGACTTGGAAAACCCAGATTGAGAAAAACAGGACAAGAGCAAGGCAGAGAATGGCAATCATGAAAAAACTTGCTGGCACGGTTTGGGGAGCAGACGAGAGAGTATTAAAGAATCTATATACTGAGCGAGTGAGACCAGTCTTAGCATATGGCATTGCAGCATAGTCAACAGCCGCTAAGTCGAACTTTGACAAAATAAACAGAACCCAAAACCAAGCAATGAGAATCATAACTGGGGGCATGAAATCAACACCAATAAAAGAGTTGGAAAAGATTACTCACCTCCAGCCTATGGAAGATAGAAGAGATAGCAGAGCCCAGCAACAAGCCGAGAAATTCAGGAGGCTGATAGATCACCCAATGCACCAGAGGATAAATGGACTTGGAAGGGGAAGACTGAAGCGAAGCAACTTTGTAGAGACAGTCAAAACAAAGATGAGAGCAGACCCCATAAATGCAATATCAACAGCTACGCCAATATGTACTGCACACAAGCTACCAATTTGGAAACAACAGTGCTTCCCTGAAATGATAGAAAATGTTCCTTGTATTGGGAGAAAGAACAGTCAAACTGAAACAGAAAGGAGAGTCCTAACCACAAAATATATAGAGAAACATTACCCAAGCAACACCTGGATCCATGCGTACACAGATGGATCAGCAACTAATGCAACAGAAGTTGGGGGTGGAGGAGTAATCCTGAGCTTAAGCAATGGCACACAAAAAAAAGATAGCAGTAGCAACAGGGAAATTTTCAACTAACTTCAGAGCAGAGGCAGAGGCCATAAAAACTGCATCAGAAATTCTAATGACAGAAAAAAGCTCAGAGAGACTAGAAGTTATCTTCTCAGATGCGCTGTCAGTGATTACAACCCTGATAAGTCAATAAAATGCTGAACTGGATGACCTAAGAGTAACACTTCACAGACTATGTCAGCAATACAACAGAGTTGTGATACAGTGGATCCCTTCTCACTGCAACATCCCTGGAAATGAAGAGGCTGACAGATTGGCAAGGAAGGGGGAAAACTTCCTCAGCTGGACACGAATATAACCTATGAGGAGTCCAAGAGTTTTATCAAGCGCAGATACAGGCATAAGTGGGAAGAAGAGCATCCAGGCCACACAAAAAGTGATCCGTATTACCAGCTCAGCAGAAGTGATCAAGTGGTAATCTTCAGACTTCGAACTGGTCATAACAGATTGAGATACCATCTGTTCAACAAATTAAAGATAGGAACTACGGATGAGTGTGACTGTGGCACTGGTAAAATGACTGCCGAGCACTTGCTTCAAAGGTGCCCAACATATGAGGAACAGAGAAGACGCATATGGCCATCACCAGTACCATTCCTGGAGAAAATCTACGGAGATATCAACAGCCTCAGGCTGATCACTGCTTTCTTTGAACTTATTCAAGTTGACATCTGAGGGTGAACGAAGAAGAAGAAGAAGAAGAAGAAGAAGAAATCTGTTAGAGTTTTATGGAACCTTATAGTTGTCTACCTGTTTCTTTTTTGTGCCAGCTACATCTGCGTGGGCCGCCTGATACCTCTCAGCGACATTGAGTTACTCACAAAGCCTCTCTGCACCTTGTTCCATGAGAAACTTTCTCAAGTCTGGAGCCATGGACTCGCTCAATTGCCCAATAAGGATCATTTCTTTAAGATCTTGGGTTTTCCCCAGAGCAGTCCATTTCTCCAAGTAGGTCTCTAAACGTGCAGAGAACTGGTGATAGGTCTCACCCGACAGTAGCTTGGCATTTCTAAATTATTTTCTGTAAAATTCTCCATTCTTTTCATACCTTAGCAAAAGAGCCAGAGCCTGCTTTAAAATGTCATAATTGTCTTGATCATCCCTGCTCATTTTGGCAAAAACTTCCTAAGCTGTTCCCCTGAGACCCTGGGATACTTTAGGCTCCACCTTTCTCTCTCTAACCCATATGTCGTAGCCAAAAGTTCAAACCTACCTAGAAAACTTTCTATGTCATCGTCTTTCTCAACAAAATGGTCTAAATGGAAACCTATAGCTTAGTTTGAGGCTCCCTGACTAGCATTGGCATCGGAGGTAAAGGGGCTGGCACCATTTTCAGGAGCATGGCCTTGTAATTCCAACTCCCTTAGTCGTAACTCGTGCTCCCTCTGCAATCTCGTATCTTCTGCTTCCCTTTCAGCCTTTTTTTCTTCTCTTTCTGTAGTTAATCTCCTTTCCTCTGCTTCTCTTTCTGCCTTTTTTTCCTTCTAATTGGAGTCTTTTAATCTCCGCCTCCCTATCCGCCTCCAATGCCCTAGACTCTTTGTCAGCCTCAATCTGTAACCTCTTAATTTCTTTTTCAGTCTCAATTTGTAACCGTAATTTTTTTTCTTAAACTAACTTCCTATCTTCCCTTTCAATATACTTGTCACATTCTGAAGTTACATATTGGACCAGCTCTGGCCCATCCATGCCCATCTCTTTAGCAGTCTGCACAGCAGCAGATCAAAACTTTGCCAGATCAGCCATTTTGTACTATGCAAACCTTTAAAATTTCTAACTAGCCAAATTTCTAATTATGACTAACAATTTCTAATTATGACTAACAACAACCACAGGCACTGATAGCTCAACCACTATTTAAATTCCACCAAAGAATACTTTTAGTTTTATTATACAGGTAATTACAAATCCCTGGAGCAAGCTACCCAATATAGCTGGTGCTATGAGAAATTCAAATCCAAGGAGCGAGACCCCAATATATGTAGTGGATTTGATGTTAAGAAGTGTTGTTGTTATGTTCTCTAGTGTACTGTATGAGGTCAGCTGTGAAGGTTCCTGATTCTAACAATTTTTGGGTTGAGTTATCAGGAGACCTTTCTGCTACCACCTTACGACCTCAAACAGACCTATTCTTGACTATAATGTATGATGACTACGTTTAATGTCTAGGGTTATGCATATGTAGTGTAATGTTGTATTAACCAACCAAACATATAAACAACTATTTTATTATCCAACACACACAACAGTACCACGACAATCACGTACAAAATACACTTTAAAAGACTATCTTAAGTAAGTCAGTGATTGAATTTAAGTAAAGTTAATTTACAATTTATTTTCCTGACTCTATTTGTTTTGAATCAGGAATATCAATCAAATTGAAATGAAAGGAAGTATTTACATTAATCAATGTACACAATGGATCTTCTGTCCATACATACAAATGGTATTATAATATAAGTGTGTAGTTGTAGTTGTCTAACTGAGGTTAATACTGGTTTATAATGATAGGTTGTTGGTTATTATCACGCCTTATTGTCTATTTTCTGTTCGTTTGACACTGGTGGAATTTGTAGTTAATATTAACAGGTTTTATTTTAAACTGAATAGTTCTTAGAGGTTGAGCTGCCTGGTGCCGACAAGCACTTATCTTCGAAGAATAACACGGTAGATCTTTTCCTATGCTCGCTGGACAATCTGTTCCACTTCTTGAAAGGCAATGGCATCCAGCACGTGCCCGAAATATGCAAACAGTGTCAGGACTCAATCAATTCCCAAGAGCTTGGTACCACGTTAATGTCAGTACCAAAGGACCCTGAAATAAGAATGTTATGCGACCTTCTTTATAACAAATATACACTAATATTCCACACTTAATTACATGCACATACAAACAAACGAATAGGGTCAGCTCTTTATGACAACCTAGTTCACCATTATATTTTGATGTGACAATGTATACCAGTATTCCTCTCCCCTAATGGTTACATCGCCTCTGCAATTCCAGCAGAAATCTTGTGCCATACAATAAGATAGGTGTTATGCTCCTTTATGACAATCATATATAATCTTGTAGTTCTACACCTCTCTGATAGTCTATCATATGATGGATTCACTCTATAGGTTTTGCCTAAGTCTGCCATGGACCCACCTACTTACAGTCGTATATGTTTATCTCATATTCAAACTTTATTTTAAATAAAACGTTTGTAAAATCATTCTTACCACAGATTTCAATGAAAATACACAATTGAACGATGACTAGCAGTAAGATTATGGCACACTTTTGATCCGCTTTACTGTTCAGACTGCTTTATCCTTGTTCGAAAAGCACAAGTCTGCTCTCATCGATTCTTTACTCATGAGGACAATTTTCAAAATGGCAACGAGCAGCCTACGTTTTTGCTAATATATACTGCATTAGCCAATGGGACCATGCACACATTTATTTTGAATCAAACTTCTTTTTAAAAAAAAACAAATCCAAACTACTATGTAAATATATTTTTAGTTTTAGGTCAACCAATACTATCTCGCCTTCCTTTAAACTACAGCCAATCAAATTACCGATACCTTTTAGTCCTTATTTCCTCAAAAGCTTTATGTTATGAAAAAAAAAGGAGGCATGTCTTTTTTTCCGTCAGTCTGTCTTACTGTACACAGTATTATTGCCCATATCTTGATTATTTATTGTGCTAGTGTGTAACTGACACCATATTATTGCTCAGAAGATCATAAGGCATCCGAATATATAATTTTTATGGTAATATGTATTATGGTTCATAATTCCATATTGTTTTCTGTGTTAGTCTTTCAAAACTGCCATCTGTTCACTTCTTTTCCATGTACTTTCAACCTAATTACGAGAATCTTCCGTAGTCTGAGTAGAATTACGTCATTTTTTGATAAGAGCTAAGCCTGTTTTTGTGACCCAATTGACGAACATTTTTTAGTTTTTGTATCGTAATTTGAAAAATGTTCAAGGCTATGTCGCGCGAGTTGGCTTTGTGAAATCAACGCGATACGCTGTCCCCAAGGTTCTGTCTTTCTATCTCTCCCCTCCTTTTTCCTTCACTCTGTCGTCTTGGCAAAACGACTTGAACTTGCAAAAGTGTTACATTTAATCTCAAGTACGAATTAGGGAAAGACAGTATCCTCCATTCGGCTATTAGGCTTATCAAAACCTATAGTTTGGCGACGTGGGGGAAGAAGACGCTGGACTCAAATTTTATTTTCTATCTTATTTTTGACTTTATGCTTTATAATATTATTTAATTTAGCTATTGTATTTAGAATATCGTCACAGTTATAATGTACTTGTTTAATAACACTGGACAACAAATTTGGACATTTTGTGTGTATCTAAGATTAACCCAAGTTACCTTTATGTTGTTTGGGCTGCTGAATATGAAAATGGCCATTAAAACACCTGATTAGTTATAGATTTATAAAAATAATATCTATAAAACAAGTTTTACACATTTGCATATACATACCATATGATAATGCTCATAGCGGAAATGATTCACTGCGACGCCTTTTTTGCCTGTCACTTGTAATGAGTTTCTGGAGCATCTCTCACAAGGGTCCAACAATAGCCTGCTATCATTGCTGCATTCCATTTCCCTTGATACCTTTTTTCGAGGGTAGTAATGTCCTGATGAAATCTTTCTACGTGCTCGTCACTGACAGCACCGCAGTTAGCAGGGAAGAAATCCAGATGAGAGTGTAAAAAGTGTAATTTCAAAGACATGTTGCACCTTTGTCTCTCGTAGCGCTGCAAGAAGGTTTCTACAAGCTCCTGGTAATTGTCAGCCTTATTGTTTCCTAGAAAGTTTGTGGCCACTTGCTGTAAAGCATTCCAACCTAAGTTTTCATCACCTGTGAGGATATCATCAAAACGCTGATCTCGGAAGAGCTGACGTATCTGTGGACCGACAAATACACCTTCCTTGATTTTGGCCTCACTAAGTCATGGAATATCGTCACGGAGGTCTAAAAATCCTGCCCCATTTCGATCCATGACTTTTACACAATTTCCTCATTAGTCCAAGTTTGATGCGGAGAGGAGGGGTCAAGATCTTGTGGGATTTTACAAGTAGTTCGTAAAGTATTTATTGTTAAACACTTTATAAAGGATATAACTACACGCCGTAAACTGATCACCAGAAATGGCGTTACTCTTTTCATTGGACTTGTACATTGAATCTTCCCAGAATTTTCAACAAAACAGAAAGACGCCTAGCTTGAAAAAGTTGTCAACTAACAGGAATTGGTGAGATTGGAGATAATTGAAGTGAGAATAGAGTAACTTAAATTAGCGCAAATAACAACACTGAATCAAAACTACTTACTTCCAAATGTAGAGATTGAAAGTCAGCTGGTCCGGGAGGAAATGTTGAAGGTATAGAGGTCAAGCCTTTGTCCCCGCAATAAATATTAACTGCATTACAGTCGCACTCCTGTCGATGGAAAAGAGGCAGAAGCATGAAATAATGATTTATGAGCATGGTATAGTGAAGTGTTTTATGTGTATATCATTTTTATGTATTTGTGACAGGTTATTTAAATAGAATACATGAATCCGTCCGTTTTTCGCTTTCCACCTTTAATCCTCATTAGCATGCACGTTTTGCTTACGCAAAATCAATTCCTTTTTGCTATCTGTCTAACTCATATTTTAGCCACGCCTAATTTTCTTGTTTCACGCGCTGACGAGAGTCTACCTAGATTCGTAACTGTCATTCCTTGAAAAGGGACGAACCTAAGGCGTTTGCCTGGAGCTCCCATGAGAGCAGAGCTGTCAGTATTACGACAACTGACAGAATACACGTGCACAAAACACGTGGAAGGTAAAACTGCTTTGTAGTCATGTACAAGCTCGAGCGAGTCCTGTGATGTTGTACATAACAGGGAGACTATCGCCGAGATCAGAAGCCTTTGTTGTCGATTCAACGGCGAACAGAGCGAAAGGAGGAAATTCTTTATCTCGGAGTAAAACCCCGCTGATTTCCCCGAGTGCCCAAGGCTTGACTTTCGTCATCTCCCAGCGAAATAACGCTATTCTTGTAAAAATACTCAATTTCCTAAAATCAGTTATCAAGTCGCCTCAGAAAATTTTGGATAATCTAGCGCGCAAGTTCTAAGAGCCACGGTGCAAGTGTAGTATTAGAAATTCCGTGGAGATTAATTCATTTCTGTATGCGGTTATATATATATATATATATATATATATATATATATATATATATATATATATATATATATATATATATATATATATATATTTCGTGATCTTGTATGTTAAGTTTGTCATTAGAATTCAGTGGGATTTTTTAAGTGCTATAAATGGTGCACTAAATAACGCATAGCTATTTTTATTCGAGATGGTTTTAATTAACTAATAAATACGCTAGGCGATTGATAATTGACGGATACAATTTACTTCTATCCATTATGCGTAATTTTATAAATGACTAGGGCTTATGTCACGTGTTAAAAGCGATAAGGTAAGCTAAACATTTGTGGTTTCTAATCTAATTTAATAACGGAATGAATAAGAGATCTTACCTTTACGCGTGTTAGGATAAGATATTGATATTATGGTTAAATGTTTATTTTTCTTCCAAAATCTAGGCTTGATCAAAAACCAGCAAACTAGCGGTCTTATAAGCCATCTAGAGATATTATTGTATTATTGGGTCTTCGATTTTCGACCTGGGCGGTCCACTTTTTCACTCATGAGAGAGGCACATCTCGAAACCATAGACATAATATTTAACTGGACCTGAACATTACCAGATTTTTAAATACAAATTGGATCAGCCCGCTGTGGCAATATATATAGATATCAAATTTTCCTGACTTATGACAGTAGAGTTTCACGGGGATTATACTCAAGAGAACTCACTATTCAGACTCGGCCATCAACTCAGAGAACTGCCGATTATTATTATTATTATTAACATTTGCATAACTTAACAGATTGTCTTAGCAACCATAGGCTAGACAGCACATGAACAATATATTTTTCTTTCTGTGATGGTGACCATCACAAATACGTCTTATTCCAACCAACTATCGGCAGTGATACCTGACTTATCCAAGGAAAAAAAAGCAATTAACGCACCAACTTCAGCGACTACCTTAACATTTGCAGTAAGCACCAAGGCTAGTCTGGGGCTGGAATTGGCAACAACCTGACACTGTAGTGTGATATTAGAGTTAATGTTTTTTCAAGGAGTACCTGCGACAACTACTGGGTAAGCGAGTATGTGTGTGGCCACAGAATGACTGAACAGAAAGAGAGAAATATATTTTCCCTTGTTACCATCATTATACTAATCTTTTTTTATCTCCTCACTAACCGGATTGTTTACGGGATAGCTTAACTAGGAACTTGTTCTTTTCCTTTACTGACTATTCCAATACCCTTATTGTTAGCCTTTGACCTTTTGGGGTTATTAACTTTTGTTGGGATCCTTTCTCTACAAGACGGGTGGGCAATAGTGGGATATTTTCTTTGTCTTAAACCACGCTTTTATTGTTATGTATATGCTTGATGTTGTGAAGTTCTTTTAAGTGATAATAAACTTAATAAAAAATTAATTTAGCATGTTGGTCGAACACCTACCCATATATATTATCCATAGTTTTTCACGTCTGTGCGTATTCGTCACTTAATTGTGTATGTACACGAGGTGTAAAATATTTGTTATATAAGGAGCGAAAGTTCGTCTGATTACTATATAGTCGTATAGATAGGTTGGAGTAGAGAAAATACTCACTCCAGAGACTGATCTTACTCTTACACTATCACCCTTTGTGGAAAAAATCGGTTTTCTTACACCTTTATTCTCACACATTTTCCTTTATCATCTCTGCTCAGACCGGACCATAAATATCCATAAACCTATCTTATAAAATTACGACAGTATTACACAGCTAGGTTAAAAAAAAAAGTAAGTGCCTGCACGCTGGTAGTATATGTGCACACACACACACACATATATATATATATATATAGGTGAATGTCCGTCCGTTCCATATTCATTTCCATATACTATGACCTATCGCTTTGCTTCTTAACCAGGGATGAATACACCCCCTTGGTGTGCGAGACACCTTAAGTGGATGAGAGACATGCCCGATCTGTTATAAGGCAATTCATCATTAACATTAAGGGGAGGTTAAACCCCCAAAATGAAAAACACAGAATTATAAGATAGAAGCTATATCTGGTCATTTACACCATCAAAATGACTGAAAAAAAAACATTGAGGTATATACTAAAAACTTGCGGTCTATGGGTGAAAAACAGTAGAAAAAGGCAAATTTTAGCTTTTTGGGGTATTTTGTTGCCCAGGATATCTCAAATGTGAGTATAACTTGAGTTATGAAAATTGGCTGTGTCATTTGTTAATTTATGATAATGATTTTACACTAAAATAATTTTGACTGGTTTGATATCTGAGTTTTTTTTGGATTTTAATATACCAATCGACAAATAGTTGAAACTTTTTAGGGGGGTATCTCAGCTGTTTCTTAACAGTTTTGTAGTTTGTTAACGTATATCCTTCATATTAGTTTATTTTTATGCGCACTATGTGTACAGCATGTGGTACAAAATTCACTGCTGTATCACTAATAGTTTTTGACAAATCATGGGCTACGTGCCCACATTTGTGTGAAAAATGCAGTTTTGAGAAAATTAAGAAAAAAGGAAAGAATTACACATTAACACAAAATTTACACACTTCAGTATCCCCCTGCTATGTAGGGATCATCTCTGTTATTTTCCTTTATTGATTCCATGGGCTGTTTCATACTTCGCAGCTTATTCGTTCATTAAATTCTTCATTTCAGCAGATTGGTTGAGATTTTCATATTTCCGAAAAATACATCCTTTCTCTGTTAGACACATGTCCTATGTGGGGGGAAGCTAGTGCTCTACCCTCAGCAGACTCAGTACATAAAACCCAGAGATACTTCTTTTGATGTAGCGGATGAGCCAGGTATATTTTAACCCACACAGAAGCGACACAGACATAAAAAAAACAACATGCAACGTGCCCTCTGTTATCTATTTGGTGTGCTATTATGGTGATAATGCACGTAGTTTGTTTATTCGTGCCAATTATTAGATATACAAAATACCAATGAATATACAAGTACACGAATAGCATTCACAATTTTCTTTTGTTTACAGAATGTAACGAAATGCTTTGAGAAAGTTAGGTTGTAAACATAGATGAGTTGGATTGGTTTGTTGTGGGCAAGTTGAGTAATTTTAAGGGGTCACGTGCGAGACGGAAGTGTCTGATCTGGTTAAAACCAAATAAAAAAATTAGTTTATGAGCAAGACCACGAGGAAGCAAGAGCATACAGATTGACATGTGAACCGTCTTATGGATAAGACGTGGATAACGTAATTGAAGGTCCGTGTGTTGTCATGCATGGATTTGAGACAGCTGAAGTCGATGCCAGCGTACAGTCATGTTCCATTTCAAACTTGAGTATTGATTTAGTAATAGTAACATTGTACTTACTGTTTGTGACGTGGAAATGTAAATAGATCTTCAGAAATCCGAACACCTTTGCTTCTCCATTTAGTGTTTTAATTTTGCTAAGCAAAAACCACGAACTTCGCTGTCTGTCTGACTCATATTTTAAAGCCACGCCTATCTTTCCTGTTTACATGCGCTGATGAGTGTTTACCAATTTTCGCATCCGGCAGTCTTACTAAGTGAGCGAATCACGTTCATTTACCTGAGTTTCTCACGCGAGCTGATTTGCCAATTATCGGCAATTAGACAGACGCGCGTAGAAATAAACGGTTTGTTTGTTTGATTAATTAAAAGGCGATAATAATACGTACCGATCACCTTTGATGTCCGACATTTTCAGGGGACTGAACTATTTGATCTACGGCAGGGAGAGATAATCTAAGAAGGCCCGTTTGCACGAAATGCCTTCTGATGTCGTTTCGGCATCGCGAGTTAGCGAACCGTTGAATCATTTATCTCGGAAGCCAAGCTCGTTGATTTTCCCTGATTCGTCCAAGGTGTGAATTTTCACATCTTTTAGAAATATTACCCTAAATCTGTATATATATATATACTGCCTTCTCTCTCAGTCAGTTATCAAGTCTCTCAGGAAATTTTGGAAAGTCTGAACGCGTACGCTAGAACCTATGTGAAATAATATGTTAATAGCCTTCGTGGGGATTATTCGTTTTTCTGGTATTAATATAAGTTTTTCTTAAGTGTTAAATGTGTTAAAGTTTTACCCTTTTTATTCACTGTGAGTCCCTAGCGTTAAGACTAGCAAAATAGAAAACGCGTAGATATTTTCTTACCAGTGGTTCAGTAATGAAAAATCATTCAACCAATTTTTTTTCACCAGAAGATACGGTTAAGCTGACTAAATAATGCTAGGAGTGACGGATAAAGTGACAGAGTAGAATGCGCATTATATTTTCATTGTGTGTAATTATATAGTGACTAGCATTTAATATCATGTGTAAAAACGATTGACGCCGTCAATCAACTAGCTAGTAATGACAGACGATAGTTGTTAAGGGAGCGTAGTCATAATTAAATTATAACTGACATTGTGCGCTGAGTGTTTTACCGGGTCGGAGGGGGAAAGGGGGCATGCTTTTCCCAAACCCGTACTCGTTAAAGCGACGCGCGATAGTACAGACTTAATATACCGTGTACCTTTTAATTTAATTAGGTGACGGAGAGGATAAAAGATCATACCTTACGCTTGATAGCCTAGGATTTGTCATTTTAGAAATGTTTTGTTTTCTTCCTGATACAGTGCTTGATCAAAACCCAGCGGCCAGCGGTTTTCTATTGTGGTCTTTTCCTCAGTTACTGAAGGAATAATAGTTGTTGTTTTCCTTGGCGTTCGTCCCAGGTGTGAACAGGAATTGCCAGGGCGAGATACTAACATCTTTTAACTGTAAGTGTGAGTACCGGGACTTAAAAAAATACCCAGATTTTTCCATTTAATTTTATCAGCCCGCTGTGGCAATATACATAACATTTTTCCCGACTTCTGACAGTCGTTTACCCAAGTGGATTTTATCCAAGAGTATACACTGTTTCATAATCGTTACTCACCCCAGAGCAAGCCGATAGGAGTATCATCATCATTAACAGTTTTTAGCAATCATATGTTTTCCTGCTGTTTACTGGGAGTGCCATATCTCAGAGAGTTGCTGCATTAACTGTTCTAGGTGTCAATTGTGTATCCAGAAATCTACCACAAAATTAGGCGTCACCCGTGTAAATTTTAATTGATTAATTAATTCGGATGATACCAACTACTGGACTTTATATGCACATTCATGGATTATTCTTCCAAAAGATTGTTTCACCAGATTAGATAAGGATCGAATGAGTGACCACGTTTAACAGAGAAAGAGAGAGAGTGAAATACTTTCTTTTCGTACAGGAAACATTGTGCCTGCAAACTTCTTTTTTTCTTTTAACTATTGTTTAAATTTTTACTGGATAGCATTTTAGTGGGACTTGTTCTTTTCTTTACTGTCTATTCTACAACCTAGTGTTAATCTTTGACCTTTTGGGTTATTACCTTCCTTTGGGATCATTTTGTATTTTTCTCAACAAGGGGGAGGGCACATATTGGGTTATTTTCCTATGTCTGTAAACAAGATTATATATATATATATATATATATATATATATATATATATATATATATATATATATATATATATATATATATATATATATATATATATATATATATCTATGTTTGATGTTGTAAAGTTTAAGTGATAATAAACTAAACAAAACTTTACTTAGTGTGTCGGTCAGACCCATATCCACTTATCCATAGTTTTTTCACGTTTGTGCGTATTGTTGTCACATAATTGTGTGTGCGTGGGAGTGTGTAATGTAACGTATATTTCATATAGGGAGAGAAAGGTTGTCTGATATTAAAATATAGTCGTATAGATAGGCTGGACTAAAGAAACTACTCACTCCAGAGACTGATCTTCCTCTTACACTATTTACTCGTGAAAATATATTTTTTACACCTTTATTCTCATAGTTTACCACTATCAACTCTGCTCAGACGGGACCATAAATATCTTCTGACCTATCTTTAAAAATGTACGACACTGTTTTATTGCTGATTTTTGTGTTGATAATTAAGCGACGGTGTTTTTGTTTTTGTTGATCAGAATCGACGTCATTGCACTTCGGAAACACCCCATAGGTGCTCATTCTCCTTCAGCAAATGTCGAAGTGTATTAATGCTAACTGTTCCTGTAGAGCGCTGGTTGTATTTACGACAGAAGCATCCTCTCATTTGTCCAACTCTGCTTGTCTTATCTTTGATGCCAAATTCCAGCAGTCTTAGCCTTGATGATTCAACGATTGCAGTGTCATTCTCTAATAGATGATCATTAATTGTCCTCAGTATCTCTCTCTTATCCAAATCCAGTACACCTTGTATGAGTGCTCTTGAAGCTAATCTGTCAGCTCTTTCACTGCCGTGAACCCCTGCATGACCAGGACAGTACTGATGGTGTTTTGTGAGTAACTAATATCATTTACTGAGTAGTACTAGTATTTGCTACGGTGTTGTTAGCCACGAGTTGTTCAGTGAGAATTCTGGATCACGTAGTCGCTTTCAACCATGTGAAACTTTACATTTTTAATGAAAACTATGGGGGCGGGGCGCAGGGGAGAGGGGGGGGGGTAGTCTTCCAATAAAAAAACACTCCACCAAGTGACGCTGAGAGTCACGTCCATAGTGCTCAGTGAAAAACTGCATGTAAACACCATCTCGGTGTGTAGTATTCCCTAGGACATGCAAACTCTTTATTAGAATCTGTATTTAAGACGCTTTCAAGTCGTTGTCATTCTCCTTCGTAGATCGATCAGATGCTTTGAAGTGATTATAGCACATGGAGTCCACCTTTTTACAGATATTTACATTGCGAGCAAGTAACTCGCCAAAACATGCCCATTTTGGTGTATATCTTGATGATGGTACTAATTCTCCTGTTTAATTTCTTTGTTTTCCAGTCCCTGTCAACTTCATTGAATCTTTCTAGTCAAATGTATCAAGACTGATAGTCAATGAACTATGAAAACATTGACAGGTCTGTGCTTCTTATGGGTAATCAATTTAGCTCCCGCGGTGCAGTAACCGCCTTTTTTATATTTTTGCTTTCACGAAAAAGTAGGGGGCTTTTAAAATTGTTCTTTGCAGGACGTTTCAAGTAGATAATCAGCGATATAGCAACATTAGCATCTGCTTTAGCAGTTTACAATTTACCTTTTGTTATTTTAGTAGTTTACAATTTATTATGTTATTTTTTGGGTAAGCGTATCTTCGCGTAATAGAAGTGAATTTATTTACGCAAAAGTATGGCATATCTGGGATGAAGATATATATATATATATATACCCTTCAAAAGAAGTTAAGGACCATTTTTATTAATGGTGCAAAGTGAAATGAAAATAAAAAATAAAAACACAGCACTTCAAAATATAACATGACAAGCTTATCAGTGACAATCAACACTATTTTCATGACGGTTGCATTAAAGTGTGTAACATGACAGCACAGCAATCAATACAACCCTCATTTTCAAAATTAATGAGAATAACACCAAAGGTCAACATTGTCAGTAGCGTGTGTGTCCTCCATTATTGGCGATACCTTCAAGGCACCGCTGTCGCATGGAAATGATGAGCTTGCGAATGAAGCATTGGGGCACTGCCTGCCACTGATGCTGAATTACCAGAAGCAGTTCGTGCAGAGATGCAGGAGATGGCTGATGCTGCTTAACTCGTCGCCCAATCTCATCCCAAAGATGTTCTATGGGATTCAAATCAGGACTGTTTGCAAGCCAATCCACTCTATTGACACCCGCTTCTTGCAGGAAAGCAATTACTGCACGAGAATGGTGTGGTCTTGCATTATCATCTTGAAGGACTGCATTGTGCCCAATAACTTGCAGGGCTGGGATGGCAGGAGGCTGTAGAATCTCGTCACGGTAGCGGTCACCATTTAGATTCCCAATCACATGATAGAGGGGGGTTCTGTGGAGTAAACTAATGCCTCCCCACATTATCACTGATCCAGCAACATATCGGTTACATTCGATGACTGCAGCATCACTAATGCGTTCACCATGACTCCTCCATACTCTGATTCGTCCATCTGTAGGCTCCAAGACAAATCGGTACTCATCTGTGAACATAACGTTAGCCCACTGTGCACGTCGCCACTGCACGTGCTGCATACACCATGGTAAACGAGCTGCTCTGTGGACAGCAGTCAAGTGTGGTCGAATGGCTGGACGACAAGCACGAAGGTTGGCATCGTGAAGGCGATTCCGAATAGTATGATCACTGACTACAGTGTTGGTAGCATCTCTGAGGAACTGTCTGATAACATTTGCACTTGCAGTTCTCCGTTGCAGTGCTTGCCTCTGAATTAAGCGATCTTCTCGAGGCGTAGTGACTCTAGAACGACCTGTGCGTTGCCGTTCCTAGACGATTCCAGTCTGGGCAAAGCTCTACTGCAGTCTGACAATAACTGAATGAGATACTGCAAGCCTCTGAGCGACATTTCGGACAATAAGACATTCCTGCAACCACGCAATGGCTCTTCCTTTATCCACAACACTCAGCTTTCGTCGTTGAGGATATTGTTGTGCAATGGTTATGCAGCACTTGCCTTGCTTATAAAGACAATTTTGTGAGTACAGCTCAAGACCAACACTATAGTCTCCCACATGCATCACGCATTTTTGGAATAGCAGGTATTTTTTTCATGTTCAGACATCATTAAAAACACCCACATTTTGGCGTCTCAGCAGCATTTTTTCAGCGTGCTTACTGAGCTGAACACTAGCCACACGGTATGCTGGTGGCCCATGCGGCACGTGTTGAATGTTTGTCGTTCGACAAAAATCAATGTCAGATTAATTGCTTATGAAATATAATTTTTATTATTTTTGGGTCATTTTCAACTACTGGTCCTTAACTTCTCTTGAAGGATATATATATATATATATATATATATATATATATATATATATATATATATATATATATATATATATATATATATATATATATATATATATATATATATATATATATATATATATATATATATATATATATATATATATATATATATATATATATATATATATATGGGCTTATTTATATTTGTTTTGTGACCGCTGATGATAGAACATCTCGTTGATCGTATTTTAGGTTCAGATCACAACCCTACAGCAGACCCACGGTTGTTGTATCAATACCTGAAACATCTTTCTCTCTTTGTCTCTTTCTATCAGAATGTAGTACGCTCAACACCAGAACGACTTGTAACAGATGATGATGATGATGTTTATTTATATAAGAGGTGTATGAGATGCTACTTGCATCTTGACATAAATTGTTCACAGCAACAATTTTCTTCAGCCTTCTCGGTGAACAATACAGGCTTGCTGGTACAACTCGATGATACGATAACAGTTAACAATATTTCTTCAGTTATGTCTCTCTTGCTATCCGACTGCTCTACTGTGGCTGCTAGACATAGATATTTTGAGAACCCTTGATGATACGTCTTGTTCCCAACCGTTATATACTAAAATGTTTGTCTCAAATCATCTGTACTGGTAAACAGCAGCTATCATTTGGAGTATCTAGATATAGACAATTGGCCTAACCGCCAGGGATGTACATTTACCAAACTCTGCGGTCCTTTTCTCAAAGCTGTCTTTTATAATTCACTTAACTGTCTACTGTAGTTAATTTTTACTCTTTACTATCCACTATAGTTCACTTTAGCAACAGTTCATTAATTGTTTAGCAAAACTCTACGTCCTGATAATTAGAATACACACAGTCCATCTCACATGAAACACTGACATCTTGTCCTCAGAATAACTAAACACAGTAATATATCTCACGTGGCAAATAATCGAGTCTGGGCAATAGTACAGCTTATCTGCCACCGCATTGACTTATCGGCCCGATGAAAACCAACACTCGCTACCACATCTAGAAGCCAACTGATTTAATCTAAAACGTCGATTTACAAAGACGACTATTTTCAAACACTCCTGAACAACGTGGTTGTCAAACAACTCACAAAGACAAATTCCACGTGCATAATCCTCATCACTCACCTTGCCAAGACCAGACAAAATCAAAACAACAACAGTCCTCCACCAAGAGATGTAAGAACAACTCTTGACCCCCTCTCTTCCTTCCATCAATTATTCCCCTTAGACTACTTAAGCTCAGCTAACAAAAATACATTTCCTGAAAGTAAAATCTGACAAAGTTTTCCCTCCTAACAAAGCTAGCGGCTAAATTTTATACTTTTTTATATATGCATTTGTATGTATATATGTGTGTATTTGTATATATATATATATATATATATATATATATATATATATATATATATATATATATATATGTATATATGTATATATGTATATATATATATATTTATATATATATATATGTGTATATGTATATATATATATATATATATATATATATATATATATATGTGTGTGTGTGTGTGTATTTGTATATATATATATATATATATATATATATATATATATATATATATATATATATATATATATATATATATATATATATTGTGGCAGTTAGAGAACGATTTACAGTCAAAGGGAAGGAATAAAGAGAATTATGAATGGGAAGGTTCAGATAGAGTACAAAAAGGAGATGCGCGAACAATGTTGCGCATGACAGAGGTGAACGGTAATCCAGTGAATCACGCTTTCTTAGCGGGCAGTCCAGAAACGTGAGCCAGAGAGGGAAGCCGCATATACGCGGGTAGCCATGTTAATGGCGTACTCAAGTAGTTTAGATGATAAATATTTCATGGACAAGAAATAGTTTGGGTAATGATTAACCCGAAATATTGAATAGTGGGAATTCTTGTCTAGAAGGAGAAACGGTGTGAGTTAGATGTTATTCAGAAAGGAAAAGGTACGTAGAGTGATTTACAATACATACAGACAGTAGTCATATTCTTCAGTAAGGCAAGGGAAATTAACAGCCCCGGAGAGGCCCGGTCCCATCAATATAACCTGAACACTGAGAGGATATAAATAACAATAATCTAAGAAATTGTAAGGAAGAAAGAACAGAACTAGAAACTATAGCACCTGAATGATCACTGATGTTTAAAAGGTCAGAAGGTGTAGATTCGATACTGAACGAGAGAGAGAGAGAGAGAGAGTGAGGAAAGAAAGAACTTACATTGTATATTCTATGATGGACCAAATGTGGAGGTCAGAGCAGACAGCAATGATCCTCTCATATGTAAATAAACAATATTCAAATTACCATGGCGTTATCGCATCACGTGCTGTGTGTGTGTGTGTGACTGTTGTGGTATACAGTATATCATAGCTAACCACAGAGGTAAGCGAACCTGGACAGACATTGCCATATATGATTCATGATACAGCGACTGTACAATGCTATGCACCAACTAACGACGCTCTTGATACCACAAAAGATGACTTCTCTGAAGCACTTCTAAGTACCATCAACACAATACCCAAGCATGACATAATAGTAGTCATGGGCGATTTTAACGCCAAAGTAGGTGACAACAACGATGGAGTACAAAGATATCTCGGTACTCATGGCATTGATTGTATGAATCAAAATGGTGAAAGACTTCTAGAACTTTGTGAAATATCAAACCTCGTTGTGGCGGACACCATCTTTCCACATAAGAATATCCACAAGATAACATGGAATTCACCTGATGGCAGAACTAAGAACCAGATAGATCACTTCTGCATAAGCGCAAAATTTCGCTCATCAGTTCAAGACGTCAGAGCATACAGAGGTGCAGAGATCGGAAGCGATCATAACCTCTGCATAGCTAAACTGAGAGGCAAGTACACATAATGTAGTTGAATCTTGCAAACTAACTTATAACTTGATATATAAAGAAGTGAAGACAAAAACACGAAGAGATAAAAGACATTTCATCAATGAACTGGCCGTAGAAGCTGAAAATGCTGCAAGAACTGGTAATAGTAGGTGCCTTTATCAAATTACAAAACAACTATGTCACCAGCCTACTGATATGGAAACACCTGTTAAAGATAAATTAGGGAATCCAATACCAACAGAAAAAGAACAAATGAAGAGTTGGGCTGAGCACTTCATGGAGGTGCTAAACAGACCACCACCAACAGTAACACCTAATTTTAATAATGAAACACCCACAACCACCTTGCCAATAACTTGCAATGAATTCACGCTGGACGAGATCAAACAAGCCGTTAAAAAATTAAAAAAATTTTAAAACTGCTGGAGTTGACGAAATTTCAGGCGAAATGATTAAAGCAGTTAATGACAACAACCTCTTGAGAATTTTAGATATTATAAATGAAGTATGGAGAGAAGAACAACCACCACAACAATGGAAAGACAGTATTATTGTAAAGTTACCGAAGAAAGGTGATCTATCAGACTGTAATAACTGGCGTGGTATATCTCTATTATCAGTACCTGGAAAATTATTATGTTGCATGATGTTAGAAAGACTTAAATTGCATGCTGACGAAAAGATCAGAGAAGAACAAGCGGGCTTCAGGCCAAAACGATCATGTATTGATCAAATATTCACACTAAGAACAATTATAGAAGAATCAGTGGAAATGCAATCGCCACTTATTATCACCTTCGTCGATTTTCAAAAAGCCTTTGATAGTCTACACCGCCCATCATTGTGGAAGATACTTACAATCTATGGTTTTCCAACAAAATATGTGAATATGATCAATGCGCTATATAACAATGCAAGATGTTGTGTTAGAACAAATAAAGGGAATACAGAATGGTTTACAGTAGAAACAGGGGTGAAACAAGGCTGTATTATGTCACCACTACTTTTTGGAATAGCTATTGATTGGGTTATGAGAAACTATACCCACAATGAACAATTAGGTGAACAATGGACAAATGGAAAATTCCTGGGGGACCTGGATTTCGCAGATGATTTAGCATTCTTAAGTTCAACACCCAGACAATCCCAAGAAGCAGTAAATAATTTGTGTCATCTTTCGGTTAAAATAGGTCTCCAAATAAATGCCTCTAAAACTAAAGTTATGAACTTTTCTAACGAGACCTTTAATATCATCCTGAACGGGGAAAAACTACAAAAAGTTGAAAGTTTCAATTATTTAGGCAGTAAAATGACTCAGGATGGTGACACAACAAGAGAAATTCATACTAGAATTGCCTTGGCAGCTAGCGCCTTCAATAGATTATCTAACATTTGGAAATTACGATCATTGAATATACATACCAAACTTCGTCTGTTTAATTCAAATGTTATCTCTGTGTTAACATACGGCTGTGAGAGTTGGAAAATAACAAAATCATTGGAGAACAAGCTGAATACATTCGAGAACAAATGTCTTAGAAAACTCATGAACATCAGTTGGAAAGAATTCAAGACTAATCGACAAATAAGAGAAGACTCTAGGCAGAAATGTGTCTCCAACTATATAAGGAAAAGACGATGGTCATATATCGGTCATGTCCTACGACTGCAAAACAACAGAATACCACTACAGGCGCTCACTTGGGTTCCTGAGGGTAAGAGGAAAAAAGGAAGACCAAAAGAAACACTCAGAAGAACAATAATAAGAGAAGGAAGAACGTTGGGATTAAACAATGTGCAAGAGCTAAGAGGAGTGGCGTCACAACGTACAACCTGGAGAGCACTGGTTTCTGCCTTATGCGCCGTGTTTGGTGCTTAAAGAATTTATTATTATTATTATACAGCGACCACAGGCTGTCACTATATATATATATATATATATATATATATATATATATATATATATATATATATATATATATATATATATATATATATATATATGCATATATGCATATTATAAGTGCGTGTGTGATGTTTTTATATGATTATGTTAAAAGGTCAGTTTAAAATTATATGCAGCCATGTAATAATTTAATTATAAACAATAAAGTTATTTGTTGTTGTTGCCGATCCTGCACAACGCCATGAAGGTTTTTATTTTGGCTCCATATACAAGGGTGTTGCATTTATCTGGTCTCGAAGGAATAAGTATTGTCCTAAAGTCATCGAGGGCTGTAGCACTGAAAGAGGGGTTTTTTAATCGTTCTATATGGGTACGTGCACAATGGCACTCTGGAGTGAGTTGTTGAATTCTGTTCAAGTGATTGTTCAGTGGTATATATATAGTTTTCGGAGCCGAAAAATGATACCTTGATCCCTCTGTGTAAGAATGCTGATGTAATTACAAATAAAATGTATTAGTAAAATGTATGTTTTCAATATTGGTCACGTTGGTAGTATGATAATGTATTTAATATTGATGCTCCTCAAATTGATGATGTTATTGCAAAAAATGTGATATTTATAATTAAGTTGCATATCTTCTTCTGCGTTCGTCCTAAAAAGGACGTTTGTTACGCTGTGTCGCCGTTTACAGCAAAGCTGCGATATCTGCGCCTTTCACATGCGTTTTCAGCATTTCATTTTTGGAACCGGGTTAGCCTTCCCACTTCGATCACTACTCTCTCATCCAGACTGCAGTGATGCAGCCGGTTTCCAGGACCGCCACTTGGAGGTGGAGTAAGGTAAATTAATATGAAACAAACATAAAGGTATGTTTTCAGGCACTCGTAAGAAATAAAGAAGTAGAACACTAGACAACAGGAAAACTACAGACATGTCAGCTCTGGTTCGCTGACCCTGACGCAAGCAGTAGAGCTAGGGATTGATTACTGCATTCCTCACTTTTGATGCGTCTTCGGTCCCAAGTAGCATATAAATAGGTATAGTGCAATATGCTAAAGCAGTTATTCTTCTTTAAAATAGACGTTTTCCAAATATATATATATATATATATATATATATATATATATATATATATATATAAGTATATATATATATATATATATATATATATATATATATATATATATATATATATATATATATAGGTTATATATATTATATATATATATATATATATATATATATATATATAAATATATATATATATATATATATATATATATATATATATATATATATATATATATATATATATATATATATATATATATATATATATATATATATATATATATATATATATATATATATACATTGGAAATAACAGTGACTCGAAAGGACAGAGACATCACATTAAGAATGGAAAAGGCAAAAAAGAACTGTCATTCTATTGCGAAATATATGGGAAATTTAAGAAATCCTGTCGAACACAAAAATTAGAATCTTCAGCTCAAAGGTCTGGGCAGATCAATTGTGTGGCGCTGAAACGAAGACAACAAACAAAACATTGGATAAAATGTTACAAGCTGTTATGTTGGTGCTTTCCTCGACCAAAACGAAATAAGAATCAAAGATGTGGACGAAACTTTGAAAAAAAAAGAAAAATTCCATCATACAGTGAGTAAGAAACAATCAAGAACCACAGTGGGACATCCAACAACTTGTAAACGCAACAGTAAAAAAAAATGGAGGAAGAAGTAGAACGAGATAGTAGAGAGATAAATTAGCATACAAGAGCCCCGGTAGCGCAATGGTTAGTGCACTGGCTTCTCAGCTAGCGGTCCTGGTTCGATCCACAGTTGAGGTGGGATTTGTTTAGACCTCAAACGGCTCCGGGGTCGACCTAACCTCATGAACTGGCTACCAGAGCAACTATGGAAATGTTAAAGGCTGCCGGCGTGATGCTGACCACATCACCCCTGGTGTGCCGATGGTCAAGAAAATATGGGCCTTATACCATATTCCCAGTATGTCACAATAGGCATATAATGGAGTCCTAAGAGAGTAATTTAAGAGATTTTTTAGACAGATAATGGGAAATTTGATTTTGAGCGATTAGGAGCAACTGGAAATTTAAATTTTAGAAAGGGGGAACGGAATAAAGAAGAGGGAGTAAAAGACAACCAAATGTGTCATTGAATGACAGCAGCTCTAGTAACTAAATGGTAATCATGTTCCTTTTTGTTCCCTATGGAACATGGAACCACCTGTGCAGCTAGTCAACATACAGAAATTCTGCACAAATCAGTCACACTGGGAACTTTACGGTGCAAAACTAAATAAATATACAGAAATTATTCTTACCTTTTCAGTGTCGTGACCTTTCTCTGTTTAAAATATTTTAGCTGTAATCTGCTGAATTGCAATGCTTTTATAAAAATGGAACCCAAGGCCTGGACCTCAACCATTAAGTAAATTAAACACCTGTTGTCTACCTTATCAGTAACCCACGAAAGGGGACTTGACAAAGCTCAGTATTTACCGGCTTGTTGCCGATTAACAACTATAGATTTACAGAAGAAGGGAAAAGAATACAGCCTTGGAGATATCTTTTCTATCGTTCTGTTCCATGCTGTTGGCGTAGTTCACAGAGAGATGCACTGCACGGTTTAATTGACTTTGTCTTTCAAACAAATAGAGTACAGATATTTAGCAAAGATATCAATAGTATGACTTGGGTTTTTTAACACCTATCTGACAGTAGTTCTAAAATATTAACACATAGAGAGAGAGAGAGAGAGAGAGAGAGAGAGAGAGAGAGAGAGAGAGAGGGAGAGAGAGAGAGAACTGATAATTATCAGATAATTATAATTAAACGTTAATCCCTTACATTTTCTCTGTCTACATGAGTTTGTTTCGGTGTGGATATTTTCGATGTGGAAGGACGAGACCGTTTCGATTTACTAAGCATTCCAGCAAAGGCATGTAACGAGAATTGTTCATTTATGCAGTTAATCCATTCTGTGAAAACTTGTGACAGCTGCAGAAGCTGGCATCACGATCTATCCTGCAAACATCTGGAGACAATGAACGACGGATTCGGATGACGTGTGCACACGTTCAATTAGTCATTGTTGTTTATTGAATAAATGTATGATTGTGTAAATGGCCACCGATTAAAAAACAAAAAAGAATAACATGCCTGTTGTGCATGGCTATGTTGGTAATGTTTACGACTGAGTGAGACAGGTATCAATCTTTACTGCAGCTGCCATTGTTAATCGAGAGGCTTGTCGTTCTCTCATCTTTTAGAGTTATAAGTATCCGTGTTTCAGACTTCTTTTATTTCAATTGTCTTTTAAACAGATTGAAGCTGTTGACGACATCTTTTAAGTACGGAAAAGCATGTCTTGTTCAACTCAATCACAAGGTCAGTCGATGTATGAGTGAGCATAAATTCTATCACCATGGGAGGATTATTAACCGTAGTCGATGACTAATCAAATAACGGTGATTTTTAAAAAAAACATGGAAAAAGATATGACTACACAAAATCTACCAATAAACAATGTATTTATTCAAAAATTGCGCTGTTATTGACACAACTTAATGATAAAAGACCTACTGGTGTGAAATATTATATCGAGGTAATTTTAAAATGCTTGTGTTACCGTGTGTTTTATCTTGTTGGTGGTAGTACGGTCTGTCGGGCTTACAGTAATTGGCCGACATGTTAATTGATTACGCGAATATTGGTGGGTCGTTTCTTTGACTTAGTTAATGGTCACAAGGTGAATACAACGGCAACGAATGGGTCGTAAGATTGACCAACTGGTATGCAACGTACACTGGACCCATTGCAGGACATCTAGGACGCGACGATTTATTGAATGAGAACATAGACATCATAGGCAGGTACAGTGGCAGCAAACAGTTCATCAATATCCATAATCATCAAAAGGATTTTCATGGCAAAATGCATTGGTACATATAACAATCAACCTGACCGTTGATTGACTTCACTAGTCGTTATGACCTCCAGGTCAACGGCTGGGCAAATATATATTGGTCTTTCGAACGGACCACGATCATCATCTTTATGCAGATATTTTTATCTTTAAGACATCAATTCTTTCCTGGCGTCAGAGGGATGCACTAACAGCTTGACCCAACTGGCCAAGCCGAAGCTCTACCGTGACGCTGTAGGAGATAGAGTGTCGAGGCGGGACACAAGAAAAACGAGCCATTTTCTGGCTAGACATTTATCATGGCACGATTCTAGGTACTGTCACTTTAAGAATGTCTTCATTATAATATTACAATCTGCATGTCTTCCCTAGACTTAAGGCAAGAACCTCTAGGACATTACGTCTATTTTGGACGAAAAACATCGGGATCTGCCTCAAGCATCATAGATGGATGGCAACAGATCGACGCAACAAAACCGCGCCATCCCATTCAAATATCGTGCACGGCGGCACGCAAATAATAAGACATACAATAAACTTAGATGTGCTCACATGTGCGTCTATAAAATACTAGACTCACATGTGAGGATCTCAAACACTTTAATCCCCACGCGAAAAGAACTTAACAGTTTTACATCGACCGTGCTTTCTTTTTTTTTTGGATTATTATACTGAAGAAAAGTGAGGTCAATCAAATTCCAGCAATCTAAACAATCAGATAACTATCATGTTTGTGAAGTCATTATCAAGAAAATAATAATAGTGGGATGGAAGAGTGTAAAGAGAATCAAACACCAAATTCAAATAAACGAAAGGAGACATAGATCAACTATGTACTAAATATAAACCAAGAAATGGTAAGTGAAAAGAGCAAAGGAAATGAAATGGAGAATGATCACAAATGAAATGTGTATCGTGAAAAAAAGCAGTGATAAAACATGTCAACAATTTAAATTGAAATGTATATTGTGTATGCAGAAAAAGAAAGGAAAACTCAATGAAACTCAAAACAATGCAAAACATAAAACACAAGAAGAAAAAAACACATCCGAAAAGAGGAGAGTGATAGAAATAACATCGTTAAATAAATGCATATCAAGGCAGGAGTAGAAAAAACAGTTATGTCCCTCGCTTTCTACAGAGGCGGCGATAACCAAACAAAGCACACACAAAATCTCAATCGTGAATGAAATCGAAAAACAAAATGTTAAGTATGATTAAAAAAGTACGCGTACAAAGCAGGCGCTAATGATGCGCTACCACATAAAAATGATTGTATAAGAAATATATAGCATATGTGCAGCTAAAGTGAAATTCTGAAACAATGGAAACGTGTCATGTAAACAATGCATCATTAAAATAATTGCATCGAAAAATATGATAACTGAACGTTACGTAATTAAACGTTCCGTTCTAATAAAAAATGTCAGTATTTAAGCACTCGCTGAAAAGTATAATGAAGTAAAATGAATTAAACACTAGCGGAAAGTTCCATGGCGACAGTTCCAATTTATTGATATAATATTGTGCCAACAAGACAATTGTTATTAATAAGTCAGAAATTAGCTGAAAATATCACAAGGTAATATTAAAATAATGTCACAAAAACTAAATAGTTAATGTTGTGTCATTTCGAGGATAATTGAAATGTCAAAATTCATAAGCGAGTTAATCACGAGAAGTGTTGTACGTGGCGATATGAAACATATGTAGTAGCACCTAGTGAAGATGTAGAGCAATGGCGGCACAAAAGTTACTGAGTGTTGTGTTTCGGCGGCCTGGAAGATCTTGTGGACATCTAGACAGGATGTCGGCCATGACATTGTCGGAACCCCGGATTGCTCGTATGGAGAAATGGAATGACTGTAAGATAATGGCATCTCGCGCAGACATGAAATTCATTAAGTCCGTACTCTGAAGTCCAATAATTTCAAGCTGGTCCGACTCGATGATAAATCTGGCGTCAAGAAGATAGCGTTTGAACTGCAGTATTGACCAGACAATGGCCAGCAACTCGAGGTCTGTCGCAGAGCAGCAACGCTCCGCTTCAGTAAATGGTCGGGAGACATGTAGTATAGGTTGTAGTGTACTCGCATAATCATGCATCAGAATAGCTCCGATTCCCATCGAGGAGACGTCCCTGTGAATAATCAAAAGATAATTTCAGTTTTTTAACTGTAGGATATTAGTTGATGAAAATATTAACATTATCCTACCGAATGTGGCCGTGCAAACTTGGAACCACGGCAACATGTTAGTCGAACCCCTCTTCAACAAACGAGAAAGGGTAGCAGTGATAGTAGCCAAGGTATATATGAAAAGCCCAACGATGTGGGACGACAGAATATTATATATCCGGGAAAAAGAACAGCGTGACAAGTAAGTCGCGCTGAGATCAATGCGCTGCAAAACTACAGGCACAAGAAATAGTACGAAATAATAAGCTGAGGGTGCAAAATGACGTACAGAAAAGTCGTGAACATACAAATGAAACTAATGTCAGAAGGAAAATCGAGAAGAGTGTAAGGACGAATGACTATCTAAGTAGTCGTGTATGACAAAGGATACTCAGTTGACATAGGCATGTCCCTAAAAGGTTGAACTGATGTCATAGCCGGTGTACTGGATAGTGAAAAAAGCATAAGTAATACAATAAAGACGCAAAAACAGACAAGAGTGAATTTGGGCACGCGTCGAAGTTGAAAAGTAAAGCAGTGTGTACGACAAAAAGTCGCAGACCAAGAAGATACTGAGCTAACCGGCCCAATAAGAAAGTGAAATATACCCATAAGATATATAAATGTACGAAGAACTAAGTCCGTACATTTGGCAAAGAAACCAATAGTCAATGTACAAGAGTAGTTGCAACCAACGTGACTGGATGTATATTCAGCCGTGGTTATAAAGTTTGTGTGTGTGTCAGACAATACAGAGGAATCTTCCTCTTTAATAGTACGCAAAGAAGGGCAATAGTTCAAGGAACGACGGACTGAAGTATGTCGTACTGGACTAAAGGAAGCACCAACATTAGTATGATGAACAATAGCATTATTAGTATTGCAATATCCCACTACATTAGTAGAACGTATCTGGAGATAAGATTGCACCTTAGTCGTAAATGTGGAAGCAGCTAGATGATGTTGCTGATCCTAAGCAGCAATTTGTACCGGAGTACACTCTTTAACCCCATGTATCCGCCCGACAATAAGGTCGGCGATCGGATTAGGGAGCATACATACGTGAATATGCCCCGTAAAAAATGGAGTGGCAATGTGGAAAAGACTCAGCTGTCCCTCCGAACGTCACACATTTTACGACATTCCCTGTGCCACAAGAAGGGTACCTAGTGACTGCCGAATTCCAACAATTGTGCATCTCGAATCCTGGAGCACCGAGACGGGAATATTATTTACAAACCCCTTGTGTAGTGTAAAAGGACCTGTTCCATCATGTGCAGACAAGGCTGGAAGAGTCGGGAGAGGATGACCGCAACTCACGGTAGTGACTGCTTCAGGCTGAAACAGAGTTGTGCACTCAGGGTACAGAGATGCATGCTTAAAATCAACAGAACAAAAAAACGCAGCATGATTAACATCATTAATGTCACTTTGATTTAAACTAACTTGAGGCTCACGTAGAGCTGAGTTAGCATGTTGAATAGATCTATCATTATTTGGAGATCTATCATCATTTGGATATCTACCTCTATATCGAGATCGATCCTGAGTATTATCCCTAATGGGATCATTGTTTTGATTTGAACCCCAGTTAGAATGATTGCGATACCTATTTTCCCTTTGATCGAAATGTCTATTAGATGAATTTTGTTGGCTTGGAGAAAAATTACTGTAAGGTTGCCAATCCCTAGTGTGGTTATCCCTTCTATAATTTCCTGAATTATTGGCACCAAAATGTTGAGGCCCATTAAATTGTCTCCAGTTTCTGGGAGCAGGAGAATTACTACGTAATTGACTCTCTTGGCGATATCTGAAATTGCAATAATCTCCCTTGCTAAAGATATGATCAACGCTTTGTGACCGATGCCACCAATTATTATTGTAAGACACTGCAGATGCTACTGGCAATGCATCCCTGACATTGGAGTTGCCGACAACCATGTCTGGATGTACTGTTAAGAATTGACGACCTAATTCTTCAGAAGCTGTCAAGTTAGCAGGTTTTCGTTCATGTAGAAAGGAGAGAAATGATGCGTTGACTGAAGACATGACTTTATCACGAAGCATTAAGTCTACGAGGGTGTCATAAGTGTGCTCACTTTTTGAAAGCTCAACCCATCGGGAAAACGTAAGACGTATATTCGCTATAAACTCCGAGAAATCCTTTCCAGTCTCCGGCAATAGAGATTTAAAGCGTAGCCGATAACCGTCTTCATCAAATTGGTATTTTCTCAGTAAAATACCTCTCACTGTGTTATAGTTATTTCTGTCAGGTCCTTCCACTATACTAATAGCTGTCATAGCTTCTCCTGAGAGAGGTTCCATAATTCGTGCACAATATTCTGACTTATCTATTTTATGAGACTTACATATGGTCTCGAATCTATTCAGATAGAATATGACGTCGTCGGAAGGAGGTCGAAATGGAGGCAACCTGATTTTATAAGAACTAGAATTGTTCTTATGTGTAGATGCTTGATTATCAGGAGCATTGTGTCCATTATTACCTTTCATTAATTTGATTCTTTCAAGTTCCAAGGACAGTAACTTTTGCTCACGAAGCCGACGGTTTTCATTTTCAGCAGCCTCCAATTGCATATTATGTGCCTCAGGGTCCATTTGCTGTTTATGTTTTTCAGCTTCCATCTGAAGTTTCTGTTTATCAGCTTCCATCTGAAGTTTCCGTTCCTCCATCTGAAACTTCTTTTCTTCTGCGTCCAACTGACGTTTTCTTTCCTCCATCTGAAATTTCTTTAATTCCTGTTCCTGAGCTTTAGCATATTCAGTGGTTGCGAATTGCTTTAACTCCTCAGTGTCCATACCAAGCGCTTTACCTTGCTTGATAAAGTAGTCTAATGTAGACATCTTGTCGAATCTTATGAGTAGTTAACTTACTAAGTCAAGTATTTGCTAAAGGAATCAAAATTATCCCCTAATTAATGAGTGACATGTTCCTGTCCACAGAACCTGTGTATAAATTTCTATTAATGTACGGCGAGCAAATATTATCACCTAATCAATCAATCATTAAATCATGCATTAAAAAGAAGTTAATAGAGCATATAAGACAAGAAATACATGATGAAGGTACGAAGAACGACTGATACAAAGACGAGATAACCAAGAACAAATGACAACGTTCGCAGAATCAAATAAGTAATAAAGCAGAAATAACGAAAAAAATATTGCAAAGAATGCAATGACACTGCAAGAAAAGTGACAAGACAAGCAACAGCACAGGGTATAAATAGCACATTTGTATATAAATCAAGGATAGCAAGGTTGAGACTGATGGTTACAAACAAATCAATTATGAAACTAAGGCACAGAGAAATAATATTACAATAACAACAATAAAAACAGCACTTCACGTCTAAACAATTAGGTGACAAAGACAACCAGACGCAGTGGACTGAAAATCCTTCAGCAAATATATGCTGGAATTTTCACTGTGGGAAATCTGCAAAAGTACCTACAGAACGCGTACGTGGGCCCTGGTTTGAAACTGGAATGTACCCCAACGTAAGTCTCCACCCTTTTGTCTAAGAGCAATTATGCTGTGCTGGTAGTTCGTCCATTTATCTCCAGTCTTATTACCTCTACCTGTGTCAGCCATGACGTTACTCTCTCTATTCTGGTTCCCTTATGTCGATCCATGAAGATGATGTTTTTGTCTGTAGTCCAGCCTCATTTCTGGATATCAGTTCTATTAAAACATAGATCCAGAAAATTTGAACAGCCCAAATTAGGTCAGCCAACCCGAGTGGAAGTCTTTTAGAAAAGATTGTAGTGACTCGACACTCTAAAACAGATGGAGTAGGAAAACATGAAAGCACTCTAGGCATAAGCACTTTAGATTGTGGATGAGGACATACAATTTAATTTAAATAAACACACCAAAATAGAAATCGTGTCAAGACAAACGCGACGAACAATCTAATGTTACAGATGACAATGATTTATGTGGAAACAACAATTTATCGCACAAATAGGACTCAATAATGGAACGACAAGATCACCAATGCAGAACTAATGCGTAGAACCAAAAAGGTACCACTGGAACAAGAGATGAAAAGACATCGCTGCCAAAAAATAGAACACACAATGGGAAAATGAGTTGATATCATCGTAGGTCAATCTTTGTTTTGGCATTTAGAATCCACGGGGTTAGAGAAGAAAAGAGAGACTGACAATAACACATGGGGAAAACTGGAGACGGAAATGAAAGGAATGAGGAAAGCATGAAAAAACCTTGACCTATTGGCAAGAGACAGGATGACGTGGCATGCATTTTTTGATGTTTTGTGCTTCCTGGGGAGATGAATGAATAAATAGAATTATATATGAGGTTAGATTAATAACACAAGAATAGAATGTCAGAGTCACTAATGTGGAATTTTTGACAAGAACCAAACAAGTGCCAGTGGAGCAAGTTATGAGAATAAGACGTTGCTGATGGATAGGGCACATATAGAGAAAACGATTGATATCATTACAAGGCAAACCTTGATCTAGAAATCCCCTAAAAACACAAGAATAAGAATATTGGAGACTGAAATAACAATAATGAGAAAGACGGAAACATTTGAGCTGATGAAATGTGACAGGAGAACGTAGCATGTACTTGTCAAAGGGTAGTAATAAGGTAACCCTATTCTTCATTGTCTTTTACTAATTTTCTCATCATTCTCATGTCTTCGTCCCCGTTTATTCCCTTTCATCATTCTTTAAGGTGATCATTCAAAAAGACACCGAGCTGTATTTAGTTAAGCTTGTATAAGCTTTCCCACCTTGGCTCTTTGATCGAACGTTATTATTCATAAAACACATCTGGTTCTACCTGATGATATTATCATCACGGTGAACTGCTAATACCAGCGTACATGATATCGCTTAATCTCTTTCATTAAAAAAACGGTGTCCTCACATTGTCTACAATGGAGCGCCCAAAATGTTGTGGTGGAAGACAAAGGACAAAGGACAAAGATAGAACTCTGATTATCCAAGCTTGAGCATTTTGCAAAGTACAAGTGGAGTGCAGAATAGTTGCTTCGGCTGTTTTTTTTTCTGGGTCGACAGCAAAATGAAGAAAGCCGCGTCCTTAAAAGGTGGACACGTACGGCAGTCAACAATTGTGGCGAGATGGATAATTAGAGATGAACAATAGATCAAATCAAGGTATTCTTTACCTATTGAAATACCCCAAAAAATTTAACCTAGTGCACACAGAATACATTTCTGTGTGCACTAGGTTAATTTTTTTAGATGTCCAAAAACTGGGTCACTCTTACCCGCACATGAAAATTGCCATTGTTGCTGCAAAAAATCGTGGTTTTTGCAACACGCCCCACTAGTTCCAAAGGTGAAAAAGTGAGTTTAATTTCTTTTTGTTAGTAAGTCACACATTATTAAAAAAACTTGACTGATCATTTCCACGGATGAATCAACTTTATCTTGTAATGAATTGTTTACACCTGGTTGCATTTTATTGGTCCATAGTGGAGTTTTTCTTGGCGGCCCTTAACTTTTGTCCAGTAGTATATATTGTATATTATTACATACAAGATCTCGTCTTACAGCAGGTTAAGAATCCTCATCATAATTTGTATATTCTCACGTGTAATATGTCGTCTTACTGTAGGTTAAGTTTCCTCATGATAATTTGTATATTCTCACCTGTAAGACCTCGTCTTACTGTAGGTAAGTATTATCATCATCATAATTTGTATAATCTCACCTATAAGATGTCTTCTTACTCTAGGTTTAGTATTATCATCACAATGGGAGCCGCGCTAGCGTAGTGGTTACCACACCGCTCTGGCGACCGGGTGATCCAGGATCAAACCCGGGTGACGGCATTTGAGGATTTTTCGTCGACCGGGATTTGGACTGGATTAACTCGAGACCTGGCAAGGACATTTGAAGGAGTGTCGTCGACCAGGGATTGGCGGCTCCTGAGCCGACCCAGCTGTAATGGGTACCTCCGAAATCGGAGAGTATTTGCCTGAATGGCGAGGGACACCTGTCTCTGTACAAGAAAAAAAAGGGATACTCACGTAAAATCAATGTCAGGTTAGACATAAATAATAACCTGAGATTTCGCCTCGAGTATTAGCGGGCGTACGAAAAAAAAAAAAAAAAAAAAAAAAAAAAAAAAATCATCACAATTTGTATAATTGTCACGTATTGCCTCCCCTGGTTTGCAGTATTGCTCCAACAATGGCCAAAACTCAAGAGTATATAAAATGGGTCGTCACAGGTGTCTCCCTTCGCCCAAGATTACTCTTGGCAGAGTTGTAGATAGAAGGTTAAAGACGCTACTATCCCTAGTGAGTTTCCACAAGATATTTTCAGAAGTCAAGAACAATGTTGCCTTGAGCTGAACAATTGTTAACTGATATCTGATCCGTCACCTTTTGTGAAGGATTATGCAATGGTTATGGCCCGTACTACCGCCAGCTGAGTTAATTCAGCAAATTTCCTCTTATAAGTAATGGCTCTATATATGTAAATATATCTCTAAATGTCTATATATATATTTACTTACTTACTTAGTCGTTCCCCTTTTACCGTGAGGTGTAGAGGTTTGGAAGAGAGAGCGCCAGACTATCCTATCGGCTGTCTTCCTCCTGGCCTGGTTCCATTCTAGTCCTCGGTCCTTCAAAGATTGTCTAATGTTGTCCTCCCAGCGGACTCTGGGTCGTTATATATATATATATATATATATATATATATATATATATATATATATATATATATATATATATATATATATATATATATATATATATATATATATATATACACTTATTTATTAAAGAATCATGCTCATACGTTTGCTTTCATTCGTATATAACTGAAATAAACGATTATTGTTTTAGTTTTAAAATAACAAGTAACAAGATTAATAATCAATTACACTTTAACAGTTAAAATAAATATTAATCATAGGTGAAATTTAAATGGATATAAAGTTTCTCGTCATCGAGACTTGATAGGGGATTTACAAGAACGTAGCTGTAGGTGAGTCCTGTCGCCGTGGTTTTCAACACTTCTTAAGATGAGGGCCATTCTTCACACAATTTGCTCAGTTTAAGTGGTTAGGGTTGATGCCCTTATCTCACGATTAGTAGCGTAGAACGTTAGTACCACAAACCGTCTGAACGCATGTAATCACGAACAGTTTTTTGAAAAAAAAATAGAAAGAACAAATGCCTCTGCTAAGTACACTGAGTTGGAAGCTTAACAGGCGCATCCTCTCGCTACCCGCCCACAAATGTTAATCTCTCAGAAGAATTAAATTCTTGAGTACACAGCGTAGATCAAGAAAGATGACTAAAAATCACCAGTACTGGTCTGCGAATTAAACTGGGAAACTGTCTGGACAGCGCGAATAATGATGTGTGCCTGAACTAACATTAGCAAGTTACATATATCTCACATAATGATATGATACACCAGAGGCACATGTGCTTTAATCATCACTCATCACACTGCTACAGTCGGAGTCTGGGGTCTGGGGTCACCTCTGCTGTCAATTTTCCGCACGACTAGCCAGAAACAATCACCAGCGCTTGCTGTAGTGATTCTTGAATAAATTATTTTCATATTTTGAGGTTGTCAGCCTCATATATAACCACGAAGCAAGAAAAACAGTTCAAACTCACAATTGTAGAAACAAATGTTATACTTAACCCAATATTGTGGGTTATACACACTGCTGCTCATTTACTCAGTATACCCACAGTTAATGGAAAATACCTTTCTTCAACAAACTGTTCCGTTATATATATATATATATATATTCAAGTTTACCTTTATGTCGTCCGTTTATAATTTACTTCAGCGCCACTTTTTCATATGTGCGGTTATTCTGTGTGTACATGCCTTAATAATGTAATTCATAGATACACATGTTAATGAATTGTCTAAACGTAAGACTAAACACTTTACCTTAAGCTTCATAAATTAACTTCAGTGCTGTGAAAGAATGATCAGTTTAGAGGATTATAGCTTTCGTTGTTTTTCAACGACTAACATATACGCTACAAACTCCAATCTCCTCGCACAGGTTCGAATGGACGTAAGCAATTTAGGATATGCTTTCGAATCATTTGGTCTGGACATTTTGGATCCCTCTTATGACGGGTGAATCTGTGAATCACTTGTTTTGGGAAAGTTTGTCTTGTGACGGGTGATCCAATTCCTTACGTTTCAAGTCTTGCTATTTAAAGTTCTGGTCCCTTAAGCTTAAAGTCTTGTATTTAAATATGCGGGTTTACTTGTAAGTTCCAAAGTTGTCCAAATACTCGATCTGTCACTCATAATTATGGAATTCTAAGTCCGATGTCTCACAGGCTTCTGGAAGTTTGCTCATTTGACGATGCGATGCAGTCTCTGTCGTGTCTATCAGTTTGCTAGATTAGATCTTTCATTCTAATTTCAAATCACAGATTGTACTTCCCCGCAAACTTGCCAATGAGAACCAAAGCATATTCCGGCTCTCACTTCAATCCAATCGTAAGCTCTTTTGCACTATGAGGGTAGGTGTGTTTAATTTCAATTATTCCCCTCGTGTTTTCACATATTACATTTAATATTCCAAGCGTGATCTCTGTCTAATAAGTCGTAATACTACCAATTACTCACAAATAGATCTGTGCATTAATTTCCTGCCCAGATGCTTTCCTACCAACGTGGACTCGCCAGACAGATTATCTGCGATAAGCACACACATATCACGTGCGTTTTGGTGTCTTCTCCAGGCAGTCAAACAAATATATATATAGATATGAGGTATCTGAGGAAGGTGGTTGAAGTAACAAGAAGAGACATGGTCCGCAACCAGACGATACGTCAAGGCCTAAAATCCCACCCGCTGCAGACCCAAATAGAACAGTCCCAACTAAGATGGTTTGGCCATGTCTGCAGAATGGGAGAAGATCAGCTACCACGACAAGCATGGGAAACAAAGAGCCAGGGATCCAGACCTCCAGGACGACCCAGAGTCCGCTGGGAGGACAACATTAGACAATCTTTGAAGGACCGAGGACTAGAATGGAACCAGGCCAGGAAGAAGACAGCCGATAGGATAATCTGGCGCTCTCTCTTCCAAACCTCTACATCTCACGGTAGAAGAGGAACGACTAAGTAAGTAAGTAAGTAAGTATATATATATATGGATGTCATGGCGCTATTTCGCTGAAATATCAGACTGGCTACCTTGGGGTTGTGGCAACATTGGGATAACTACCCGCAAGTCATGTGATTAGCGGAAGCGGGATTTTTAGGCGCCAAGATTGGGATTAGTCGTATAG
>JAMPIV010003472.1:0-12500 GCA_024509875.1 Oreohelix idahoensis | reverse complement strand
GTCAGCTCTTTAAATATGACTGAGTAGAAAGGGATAGCACAGAAAAAAGAATGATGGGTGTTCAAACTATTGGATTTAAAACAATCCATAAGGCGGATGAGGCGTGGTTCAAGGCTGAACTGACTGTTTGCATGCAAGTGACATGATCTGGGCGCTGTTACCTGAATGTCAATGGCACAATGGTGGTTGGGACCGCTTAAATGGATGGCTACAGGAGTTGGGGGAGGGGGAGGAGGGATCCGAGAGATGTCATAAAGATGTCTGTAAAATCAGTCTCCAAGACGACTACAAGTCTGGCCAATTTAAGTTATTCCGCAACGTTAGCAAATGAAAGTATAAATGATGTTGCGCGGCCCGCACGTCAAGCCAAATAGGTAATTTTTTAAACAGCTATTGCAAGAATAGTTGAGCATACAATAGAACCGAGAAAAAAGACACACTGGTAAGCAATTCTTACATACGAAATACTAAACACAAAGCTGCCACATATACCAATCTCAAATATTCTAACACTTATACTTATTAAAATAATAGAAGAGAGACCACAGAACACAGAAAAACAAAAACCTCCGAACAAACAAGTGCCTTGAACGTTAAGTTATGAAAGGATCCCGTTACACGCCTATTGAGGCATATTGGGAATATGGTGTTTTCTTGACCGTCGGCAGACAAGGGGTGATGTGGTCAGCATCACTTCGGCCGCCTTCAGTTATAAAAAACAACCACCAAAACAAAAAGTAATAATAATAAATTGACCGAAATGCTGCATGCAAAAAGGAAGCTTCGGTTCTTACCAATAACATAATAATATGTAAAATCTCAACCGTGTGCTACCGGGCCCGAAAGGGGAGCAAAGAAGAGTAACACTGTTCCCTTCCATGCATGTCGTAGAAAGCGACTAAGCGAGGTTCGGCATGGGGCTGGTTACCCCATCCTGTAAAAAATTTAAACCACAAAAAACTTCAACAAACATGGACAAGTCAGTTAAAGAAAATAAAACACAGCCATCCAAGACAGGGGAAGGTCCTCTTGCAGGGAGGCGTATGATGCAACACAGAGAAAGCCGAAAGGAGTCTGTGTTGCTGACTAACCTTCTTTCTTCTAGGAGAACTTCCAGATTTGGAACCTGGTATGTTCGGACATTAAACGAACAAGGGAAAGTGGCACAAGTAGCAGAAGAAATGAGGGAATATAAAATCGAGGTTCTGGGACTGTGTGAAATAAAGTGGAAGGGAGTGTCATAAGAGGATTTGATGTTACTAAAATGTAGTCTATCCTGGACAAATAGATGTATCAGAGGATATTAGGATAGTGCCAGATAAGAGACTGGTCTTATAAGTAATACCCCCTTCTCTGAAAAGTGCAAGGGTGTATAGACATCAAGTGGGGTCAAGCTATGTAAGTTCTCAGAGAAGATGATGATGATGGAGTACTCTGAGTCCCTAACTGCTACCTTTTTCGATCCCAATTTTGTAAATGATTAACTGTGTTATTTTATTTTGCTACGTCTAGAGTAATTTGTTTATGATAAGTGTTATTCAATCCAAACAGAACTTAACTTTAATAAAATTATTAAGCAAGACTGTATGAAATTTATATATACAATTTAATTGTCCTGACCTCAATCTTTACAGGTCAGGAATACTCAAAGGCAATAAAAGGATTTGTACACATTAAAATAAATATATTGGAAAATCTGTTACATTTTTGTAGAGTGTTCACTGGAATAACTACACATACAGTTTCTGTTCATATGATTAATAACATCTGCTATTACTATGCTGTAAGTTCTCTTTATTATTTTGCTGGTCTTATATCTTCTTCCTAAAAAAGGTTGTAATCCTAGTTTGATTACTCTTGGGTGAATGATTTGATAAACTGACATTGGCCTTTATAAAGGACTTATCTTGGAATGTTGTTGCTGCTTCTCATATACACAAGTCAGGACCACAAACTTTATAGCTCCTGACTGAGAAGATGGGGTTTGGCTCCAGATATATAAGGAACTCTTATCTCCCACAAACTTCCTCTCAAGTGAATGCAGCAACGAAGTAATTTCGTGATATGACCCTCAGGCAAATATATTCACACACACACAAGCTGAACTGGCCTTCAAAGGGATCTAGACTGCTTTCAGATCAGAAGGCAAAGACTTGGTCCTTCTGTCTTTTAGTTTCTGTCAGCTCGGTGCAGATTTTTGAATTGAATGGCCCAGATAGTACTACCTTGTTACTATTTATAGAACCACATCCGCCCAATCGGAGGCAAAGTCAAAAAGTCTTTCTAGGAATTTTGACTTAGGCGATTCTAAGCTCGCTTGTATAATCTGACTAATTTTAAATATTTTATATTACAGTTATTGTTGGACCGATTTTAATTATCAAAAGTGATAATTAAACGGCCAATTGTTCTCTATCGCTCTATATGGCTTTCCCTTAGTTATTTCTTTGCCTTTCACTCCGGGTAATTTTTAAGTAATTAATTGTTGCATTACCCTGATTTAAAAATATCACTAAAATAAATTTCTCTACTACAATAAAATTTTATCATGCGTGAATATTTATGCTTATGTGTTAAGCAATATCAGCGCTATAATTTGAAATATTTCCTTCTGTTTAACTATCTTTAGTTGTTAAGAAATAAAATATCTTCGTTTGTCAAAAACCTAAAATAGGCATTGTTACCAAGTCAAAAGGTTTCTTTATCCTTACCAAAAAAAAAAAAAAAAAAAGCAGCACTATGATTGGTTGTTAAATTTGTACTATGCTCTTAGATAATTTTTGGTGGGCGGTAAATTTGACTTGGTTCCTAGACAACGTCAAATATCGTAGATAAATTTTTGGCGGTAAATTTAACTGGGTTCTTAGACTGATTCAAATACTATAGTTAGTTTTTAGATTCAAATATTATAGCTAATTTTTGAGCGGGGAAATTATGATCGTGTGGTTAATACAGATTCAAATCACGACAGGGAGTAGACAGGAAGAAACTCATCACAGGTGAATTGGTGCTGTCCTCAGGGCATGAAGACGAAAGTTCACACCACAGTGAAGGGGTAGCTCTTATGTTATCTAAAGAAGCACAGAAATCACTCATTGAATGGGAAGCTGTTGGACCCAGAATAATAAAAGCTACTTTTAAAACAGCTAAAGAGAAAATACTTGTAAATGTCATCCAATGTTGTGCACCAACTAATGACAAAGAAGAGTCTGTGAAAGAAGCATTTTATACTAGACTACAGGAAATTATGGAAAAAGTAAAAAGAAGAGACATCACAATTTTGATGGGTGACATGAATGCAAAGATAGGTACAGTCAACAACGGCTTTGAAGAAGTCATGGGAAAACATGGGCTAGGAATAATGAATGAAAATGGGGAACTATTCTCAATCTTCTGTGCTTCAAATCAACTGGCTATAGGAGGAAGCATGTTTCCACATAAGAGAATACACAAGGCATCATGGATATCACCAGACCATAGAACAGAAAATCAGATTGATCATATATGCATAAACAAGAAGTTTAGATCATCATTGCAGGATGTAAAGGTATATAGAGGAGCAGATGTGGCATCAGATCACCACCTTCTGATAGCCAAAGCAAAAATGAAACTCAAGAGATATGTAACAATGCAAAATTATAGACAACAATTAAATGTAGGACATCTAAGAAATTAAGAAACAAGAGACAAATTTGCGGTCACAATATCCAACAAATTCTAGGTGCTTCAACAGCTGGAAGATGTAGAGAATACAGAAAACTATTGGCAGCAAATCAAAACTGTATGGGATGAGACATGTAAAGAATTACTCTGGAAAAGGGAACGACAACAAAAAGCATGAATAACAACAGAAACCATCAATAAGATAAAAGACAGAAAAAACAAGAAAGCAGATTTAAACACAAGCAAACCCAGCAGTTCCAAAGCCAAGGCTCAAGAATTGTACACAGAAGCAAACAAAGAAGTAAAAAAGAAGTATCAAAAGAGACAAGAGGAAGTATATTGAGGAGTTGGCAAGATAGAAAGAAGATGCTGCAGCCAAAGGAAATATGAGAGAACTGTATAACAGCACAAAAAAGCTAACAGGGAAATACAAGCAAACAAGTTGCCTCATAAAACAGAAGAATGGAAAACTAAACAGCAATATACAAGAACAAATGAAGAGGTGGACAGAATATTTTGAGGACCTTCTCAATAGACCAGCTCCGCAAACCCCCCGGACTTCTAAGAGATGGAAAAGCGTCTGGACCTGATGGCATTCCAGCAGAGGCCATCATAGCAGATATCAATACGGCTACAGAGATGTTATATAATTTACTTGGTAAAGTCTGGGAAAAGGAAGAGATACCAGCAGTATGGAAGGAAGGATATCTGGTTAAGTTGAGTAAGAAGGAAAATTAACTAAAGTGCACAAATTATAGAGGAATAATGTTTCTATCAGTGCCAGGAAAAGTGTTAAACAGGATTATCCTTCAGAGATTAAAAGAGTCCATAGACAAGAAACTGAAAGATGAACAAACAGGTTTTCGACAAAACAGATCCTGTACAAAGCCGGTTAGCCTCTTTGAGAATAATAGTTAAACAAAGTCTGGAATGGAATTCACCACTATACATCTGATTTGTGGACTACGAAAAGGCATTTGAAAGTGTAGACAGAGAATCACTTTGGAAATTGATGAGGCATTATGGAGTTCCCCTGAAGATCATTAATTTAATAAAGAAAACATATGAAGACATGACATGCAGAGTTCTTCATGAAGGACAGCTTACATAACCTTTTGGGATAAGAACAGGAGTCGACAGCGATGCCTCTTGTCGCCATTTCTTTTCTTACTAGCAATACACTGGGTTATTAGAACATCGACAACACACCACAGAAATGGAATCCAGTGGACTCTGACTAAGCAGTTGGATGATCTGGATTTTGCTGATGAATTGGCTCTTCTGTCTGTGATGCTGTTGTAAAAAGTCAATACCCACTGTAGTGTTAATACCAGGCATGCTCCAGTCTACCCAGCGGTACTGTAAATGGGTAAATAACTCTTGTCCTGAGTTAGGGAAGGCAAAGGCAGCTGTAAGAAGTAGTTTCCCTCTGAGGCTCCAGGAGGAGCAGGCCCTTAACTTGGTCAATTCAACCGACGCAGGATGGTGTAAATATGGAGTGAGAGTGTAGAGTGTTATAAACGCGAATGATGGACTGTTCGTATCTTGACCAATCTAAAGCACTCATTCACTCATGTCTATAAGGCACCAATGCAGACTGCTGGAATCTTTTCATACAGTTTATTCAGACGCACATACTGGGACAGAACGAATAGATCATAAGTACATGTTGACACATCAATCTTCAGGCATGAATAGTAGATCCCATGTCATGGAACATTCAAATATAATGGGTGGTACAAAACAGCATTCAATGTTGTTATACATTATAGCCGCATCCCCTATCTGACTGAACGCGTCAGTAAAGGCGGATCGGTAAACAACTGAAGAGTTCGATGGACGAACCTTCTTTCCCTTGCTAAGTTCTTAGGTTGCTTATGTTCAATGTTTATATCATACTGTGAAACCACGATAAGGGGTTTTCATATAAATGAGATCTCCATGCCACTGTCCGAATAGTAAGATACACGACCCGTTCTCTGGACAGTGATCTATAATGATGACAGGAATACAAAAAATGGCCTCCTTCCCTGAGCTTTCACTCACTCGCCCAGCAGAAGAATAATCATCAGCCAAAGTTGATTCAAAACTTGAATAAGTATAACTTTCCAGAGTTACCATACAGTCCCTTTGTCAGAAGGTTACTTCATGAAGACATAAGCGCTGATGGAACCTGTCATCTACAACAATATCTAGTTAAACGACCAACGATGCACGAAAATACGTTGCTTCATCTAGGTCTAACCATAAGGAGATCGTCAAAAGGGAGTGGATTTACCTTGAGTCCGAATAGTACATAATACAGTACATGAGGAGAGTCTCTAACACTATAATCTTGTAGAAACACAATCTCCTACTGAAGAAATAACTTCATAAATCATTTTCCACTCTAGAAAGGACCAACCCTGGAAATGCGTGACCAGCCATTGTAGGCGGCAATATCGGAACTCATCACGACTCGCCAAGACAACCAATACCTCCGCTAGTGCGGCATAAAGAATATAGTCCTGCCTACCCATACAAAATATACAATATAGGACTGAATCTACTTGCACTAATAATATGTAATACATATGAATTCAGGCCATAAACATTCTAAGAACGATCAATCTATTTTCTGGCTATGACAAATGATGAATGCCAAAATATAAGTATTCTTACGCCCGATCAATATCAAGGGAGATTATCCATATAATCAAACGTATGAATCAAACATGGATTATCTGTCATTTTTACAAAAGAAAGCATTTTTGTACCCAAATAAATACAACAATATATTTTCCATATTAAACAGACATATCGTACATTTGTAATCTGTGCCTTTCAAAAATATGTATGCAACAGTTTACCCCCCCCCCCCCCCGGGAAAAAAATGGTACTTTTTTTTTTTGAAATACATCCAGGAGCAACATACAATAGGCTCACAACGCACGAATAACAATGCGCAGATGATAAGCGTTCCAAACAAATGTAACGCCTAATGTAAGGCAAAGTCGTCATATAGCACGACCAATGAGAATCTATCTCAGGATTCAAAGAAAATTTTTCTCTGAGTATAAATATCTCCCGAGAGGTGTCACCAACGCATAACACAATACTGGCAATGCCACAATTTGTACACTAGTTCATCTTAGGTATCTTAACATTATGATAACCAATTAAGAAAAATATCAAAAACATGCGGTGAATATACATCAATGCACCGCTAAGTAGTGATACAGACAATGTATGATATATTACATATAAGTACATACTTTAACATAGGAAAAAACTGTAGTAAAGTCAGACATGTTAGAAATCTCAAGATCTGACAGTTAAGTGGAATCATGTGGGCATCTCGATAAGATATCCGCCATCACATTTTCTGAACCACGGATAGCTTGCACCGAAAAATGAAAAGGCTGAAGAGCAATCGCGTATCGCGTTGAACTCGCGCTCTTCAGATTTTTAGTCTGAATAGCTGTAAGAGCTTTCTGGTCAGTCTCCACAATAAAATGCGCGCCAAGAAGAAATCTTTGAAGTTTAAGGATTGACCAAACCATAGCCAATAATTCACGGTCTAGGACCGAGTAATTTCTCTCTGCGGCATTAAGTTTTCGAGAAATATACATCACTGGATTCAGAGTTCCAGAGTACTCTTGCATTAGTGCCGCTCCAATCCCAGTGGATGAAGCGTCACTACGAAGAATAAATGTCTTATCTTTAGTAGGTAACACCAAGATAGGTGAAGTAGAAAACATCGTTTTAACCTTATCCAAAGAGGATTGACATTCTTGAGTCCAATTGACTATATTAGGAGACCCTTTCTTTAACAAAGAAGAAAGAGGTGACATAATTGAGGACAGATTCGGAATGAATCGTCCATAAAATTGTATGAGACCTAAGAGACTTCGCACTTGCTTTTTAGTCTTAGGCATAGAAATGTTAAGTATCTTACTTGTATTATGGTCTTCCGTTTTTAGAAACCCATGACCAACACGGTGACCTAAGAAAGATATTTCGCTAAAACCAATACACGCTTTCGATGGTTTCGCTGTCAGGTTATGCTCGCGTAAGATAGACAATAGTTCATTTATCCGCTTATAGTGATCGTTCCAAGTATCACTGAAAAGACAGATGTCATCAAGATATGTAATGACATCTGAGCGATGAGATAGGATTCGACGCATCATGCGTACGAATGTCGCTGGGGCATTCATAAGGCCGAAAGGCATGAAATTCAATTGGAATAGACCCCTTGGCGTCGAAAAAGCAGTAAACGGTTTGGCGTGTTCGGATAGTGGAACTTGCCAATATCCCTTAGACAAATCGAGTTTAGTAAAGAAATGAGAATTCGATAGTCTAGTAAGTAGCTCTTCAAGTAAAGGCATAGGTTCAGCATCAAATTTCGTCACTTGGTTCAATTTGCGATAATCAAAGCAAAGACGTATGTTGTTGTCTTTTTTCGCACGATAACCATCGGTGAAGAATATGCTGATGTGGATGGTTCAATTATTTCCAACTCTATCATTTCATCCAACTATTTTTCTACCTGTGCTTGAAAATGTATCGGGATAGGATACGGTCTGACTCTTATAGGATTATAGTCAGTAAGAATAATGTCGTGTTCAATGACATTAGTTCGACCAGGAATGTCAGTAAGGACATCCTGAAATTGTTGTAACATAGCAGAAACTTGTTTCTGTTCTCCTGGAGATAATTCGGGAGAAATCGCAACATCTTTCCATGACTCATTAGAATGAAGCGGAATCATTGGAAAAGGGAGATTCACATCTGAGAAACTCGTTTCCTCATCCTGTATTACTGACAGTGATGAGTAATGTCCATGTGGGACTGGTGAATCGTCCGTTGCCTGGAAAACAGGTTGTAAATAATCCGGACGTTCGTGGAATTCCGTGAGCATGTTGATGTGGAAGATTTTCTGCTTCCCATCAATATCGACAATATAGTCGACCTCGGAAACTTTTGACATTACATAGTACGGACCTTTCCAAGAAATAAGGAGTCTGTTTTCTCTACAAGGTAGCAGGACCAATACTTTGTCACCTGGACAGAGTTGTCGCAAGCGTCTGGTCTTATTGGCAAATTGCCTTGCCTTCTGTTTCGCAAATTCAGAAGAAGCAGTTGCCAATTTGCATGCTTCAATAATCTTGTGTCTAAGTGCAATGACATATTCATAAGAGGATTTTGTGTCATCGACAATATTATCAGCAGTTATGAGATCATGAAGTAGAGACATAGGACCTCGCGGTTTTGCGCCAAAGACAAGTTCAAAGGGAGAAAATCCTGTATGTTCATTGGCGACCTCTCTGTGTGCAAAGAGAGCCGGGGGTAAAACCATGTCCCAATCCTGGGGAGGATCCTCAGTTATCTTACCTAGTCGGTTTTTTTCAGAGTTCTATTAAGACGCTCTACCATGCCGTTGGAAATAGCATGATAAATACTACTCAGAGATCTTTCTATCTTAAGAGTTGACATCACTTGAGACATGGTATCCGATACGAGTTGGGTACCATGGTCTGACAATATTTCTCCTGGAAATCCCAGACGAGAGAATATAAGCCAAAGAGCATCTGCAATATCAGCAGTAGTTATGCTCTTCAGAGGGATAGCCTCTGGCCAACGTGTGCACATATCAACACACGTCAAGATATATTGGTGTCCTCTAGCAGACTTTGTCTTAAATGGACCAATGATGTCTATCGCCATTTTTTGAAATGGTCGAATTGGAATATCTGCAGCCTGAATAGGTGCAGCATGGCGTGGACCTTTGGATTTAACTTCCGACATACCCTACAGGATCGACAATAGATCTGTATGTCCTTGTTCACAAACGGCCAAAAGAAAGACGCAAGAACTCTAGATTTAGTACGGGAAAAACCCATATGCCCAGCACACTGAGAATCATGAGCGTGCTGTAAGATTTTAACTCTCATATTTTTGGGCACAAGAATTTGAGAATGAATGGACTTAGCGGAGTCTTGTACCATACGTACAAGTACCCCATTCTTCATCGTTATCCAAGATTTACGATTCGTGTCCTTATTCGGATCACCTTCTTTTGCTAGAGTAAAGAATTTCTTTAGAGTAGGATCATCTTCCTGCTGTTTTATAAAGGAATCATGCGAAATCTCCAAGAGATCACCTTGGTTCTGGTCATCATTATCTCCAGAAGGCGAAGATTGCGGCATGTTTAGAGCTTGAGCTCTAGTGACTACAGCATTTGCAGTATGCATATTATCACTTTCCCACTCGGCAATTTGTTGCGGAGTGCATTCTTTCGCACCAAGAATGCGACCGACGATAAGATCAGCGATCGGATTCGGCAGAAAATAGACATGTGCGTGCACATCTCCTGTAAAGAAGGGAGTAGAAATGTTGATAATGGCAGTGGAGTACTTCTCCAATGTGCCACCAAATGTTATGCATTTGATTATTTTGCCAGTGGCTCGAGAAGGATCTATGAGTGAACTGCCTCACCCCAATGGTGGTGCACCCGGAATCAAAAGAGAATTGAGACCGGAGTACCATCTACTAAACCATTATTTAAATTTAAGAGGCCCCTCTTCCATCATGCGCGAACTGACGCAGGGAGAGCGGGAAAGAGGATGACCACAGCTTAAAAAGTCGAAACTGTTGGTTGGCTCGAATAATGTTTTGCATTGGGAACACTGAAATGCTCTGTCAAAATCGAAAGCAGAACATCCCCACATTATTAGAGTCTTTCTTATCATGGTTTGCTACCGGCTTCTATTCATGAAACTCTTGTTGTGTGCAGAGTTAGCCTGGTAATGAGATTTACCATGTCTTTTGTGTTGTGATCTACCTCTTAATATATTGTTGCCTCTGTAATTATTATTCCCTCTGTTTATAACCCCTGTTTGGGTTTTGAGTCATAATGTTCATCATTATAATCATCATGCTCATTATATAGTGAGAATCCCTGTAGGATTTGATCCCGTTGTGTTCCAAGAAGGAACACCCTGTTAATCTTCTATTAATACTTTCCTCTACGGAAATTTCTATAGTTTATGGCCCATGTCCCCTTGTATCGAGGACTGTCAACCCCGTTTCCAGAATTTAGAAGAAGAACCCTGATTTGGTTGGTTAACCTTGTTTTGATGATTACGCTCAATTAACCCTTTGGTCAAATTTATTTTGACTCCCTGAAAGTTTGTGTGGGTACCTGGGATTGTATTGAATCGTTATGCTGAAGCAACCGGCATCCCCTCTTTAATTCTTAGTGTTGCTAAGAGTTAAAAAAGGACGTCCGGGTGTGTGCCGTAACGTATTGGTCACATTATTCTTGCATTTGTTTTAGTGTTTGTGGCTTACGCTCGTGTAGAAATTCAAGGAAGTGCTTATTGATAGACGACATGACTTCGTCTCTGAGCTACAAATCCGTAAGAGCATCATATGTTTTCTCTATTTTGGATAATTCAATCCATCGTTGAAATGTAAGAGGTATTTTCGCAATGAATTCTGAGAATTCAACACCCGTCTCAGGTACCATTCTTTTAAACAACATGCGATAACCTTCCTCTGGTAACTGAAACTTCTTAATCAAGGCTGCCCTAATAACATCATAATTATCCTTGTCATCCTCTTCAACCAAACATAGACTATGTGAGAGAATCGCCTGTTTAGATTCTCAGATAATTGGTTTAACATATTGCGATTTATCAACATTATGAGCCCGACAAGCACGTTCAAAACCTCTGAAGCCAGAATGTGTTATATCATCATTGGCAGAATTGAATGGTTGGTACCTTAACTTTGTAAGTAAAGGGTTTTTTACTATTACCACCCAGGTGCTTGATTAACATTACTCATATTTGTCAATTTTAATTTCTATAACTCAAATTAATGTTCTCTTATTGCTTTTCTTTCTTCAGCTTCCCCCTGTCTAATCTTTTCTGTTCAGTTTCTCTGTCTATTCTTTTTTGTTCAGCCTCAAATCTTTTATTTTCAGCAGCAGCTTCAGCTTCTCTGTCTAATCATTTTTGTTCAGCCTCAAATCTTTTATTTTCAGCAGCAGCTTCAGCTTCTCTGTCTAATCTTTTTTTTGTTCAGCAGCAGCAGCAGCAGCTTCTCTGTCTAATCTTTTTTGTTCAGCAGCAGCAGCAGCTTCTAATCTTTTTTGTTCAGCAGCAGCTTCTAATCTTTTTTCTTCCCTTTTGAAGCTTTCTCTCCTTCTCCTCGTGCATCAGCTTTTCTTTCCTCAGCACAGCTTCTAATCTTTTTCTTCTATTTGAAGTTTTCTCTCTCTCTTCTGCCTTCAATAACCATAGAGAATTGAGCAGTTGCCAATTCTTCTAATTATTTGGCCAGTTTTATATCAAGGATTTCCATTGTGTAATAATGTAATCTAATGTAGACATCCTGTCTTATAAAATCAGAAACCTGAAAAAGTAAATAAATTACCTTATTTCACTTTCCATGGGAGACAAGTCTATACTATAGAACTTTTTAATTCTTAGTGAAAAACCTTGTATGGTTTTTTTTTTTGTTTATAATAAACCAATGATAATTTGAAGTACCTGTGGAAAACCATTGTATGTCCCAAAACACTGTGGGAGACAAGCCTTACAAAGGTCTTTGTATATTTCCTTAATGTAATCAATGATCACTTGAGTACCTGTGGAAAATAATATTTTCTATCCAATCACTGTGGGAGACAAGCCTTACAAAGGTCTTGAACACTTTCTTAGTGTAATCAATTATCATAAAGTACTGGTCTGTACTATAATATAAGTGTATTCAACTATACCTCATATATCATATGTCAACTCAATACGTATTACAAAGGACAAACAAGAAAAGACAATATGAAAACA
>JAMPIV010003471.1:0-189889 GCA_024509875.1 Oreohelix idahoensis | reverse complement strand
TACTGTGGTTTTAAGTTTATAGAGTTTGCCTGAATGAAAGCAAGACCCTAGTATGAGAAAGTCTGAGAAGATAGAATTTAGATGGAAAATGACATGCCTGTGGACAGATGAGACTATTGGCTCAAGGGATAGAACCAGGTTTTGACTCTCCCCTTGCCGCTTCGTGACTTCAGAAAGGCTATAATCTCACCCTCCTCTGACTACCTTTAAATACAAGGAGATAAGGTGTATAAAAAACGACCACAGACACCACTATACAGACGACATAAAGTAAGTATAGTAAAGAGTAGAAGCTGATCCAGTGTACAGTAAATATCTATTTATTTACAGAATAAAACATTAAAATTTCAGCACACATCAATCATAAAAAATAGCGTGCAATATTGCACTGGCCTGAAAAGCAACGTAACAATTAAATTGATAGACACTAGACGAAACAAAAAAAAAACCCCAATCACATTCACTCTTTCTGTCACCCTGCTGAGGAACAATAAAAGTGGTTAGTGATTTAAACTACTCTGATCTTGTAAGGCTGTCAACTTTAGCCTCCACTCTCTAATACCAATAAGATGTCTACTATCTCAGTCTGGTTGACTCTTCCTCAACGAAACGTCTACACAGCTTCCAACTTGGTAGGCAATATGCGCCACTATCTAACACCACTGGAAATGCTAAAAATAATAGACTTGGAGTAACACAATGACTCAGTGTCTATCCGTCGAAAGGATACTGAACAGACCCTACTGGTTCTGCCTATTTTCTCCCTCCTCTCTCTCTCTCTCCCTCTCTCCTTCTTGATCTCAGTGTCTCTCTAATACTCGACGACTGATGATGCGGCGTCTCCGTTACGCTCTTCTCTCGTTTCTTTCAAGACCCAGGTATGGTAACCCTATCACCTGTTCCTGAATCTGGGGAGGATGATGATGAAGTTCTGGCGTCAAGCATGAGGTACTTGATTAACTGTCGACAAACTTCTCTGCTGCTGAATAGCTTCCCTCTTTTAACCCGCTCCGGAGTTAGAGGAAAAACACAGCCTTGATTTCCGGCTGTACGCAATTGAAACCAGTCTCGCTGAAGAATTGAACTTCACTGCAATAGACCGTTTAGGTTATGTTCTTTTGCTCCTGACGATAACTCGAGTACTCTGACCCCGAGATATGTCTTTTTGCCGTGGATAATTTTATTTGACAAAATTATGCTCCCCCACTGTTTCGCCGTGACTCGCTGAAATTAAAAGAAAATGCGTCTATTGTATACCAACTCCAACATAACGCTTCTCTAACCCATTAATCTTTATAACTCCCTTACTCAGTACTTCACTCGTCATGTACCACAATACAAACAATAATATTACCCCCGTGGCACCTAAATCTCTCTCCTCCCACTCCCCTTCTTTCGTTCTGAACCACAATACATAAAATATTTCTACCCACGTGTCTCTCTATCTCACGCTCCTTCTACTCCCCTTCTCTTCAACTTAAATCTGCCAGGTAGGTAAACAAACACCTCCCGACCTGTCTGACATATTACGTGGCTGTTACGCATGGCTAACCCCGTGTCCCAACATTTCAACTAGGGAATTCCTTTGTCCGAAATTCCGTGGTCTCCCTTTAACGTCACCCATGAGGTTTCCTACTTACTCCAAAATTAAATGAAATCTCGCCATAGGAATAGTTTACTCCTCTAAGCAGTATAATTCACTTATAACATACATCTTTACTCTCCGACTGCATTTCTTACATTTAAGGCATAATAAAATTTAGTACACACAATCGATTCCAATAAAATTACATTTGTAAATACACAGGAATAAATGGTGGTTTTACATAACATTCTAGAACTATGAGCACACGTGTAGCTTATAACTTCACACGTTCCTATCTACTGCCAAAATCATAGAAAGAATAAGCACACTGTTACATTTACATCGTTCATCAAAGATGATAATGGATGGCACTATCATTTTAAAACTTAAAAGTTAATGTCCCCGAAGAAGTTAACTACGGGCGAATTTCTCAACGACCCACTAATAAGTAAAACGATTAATAAAATTCCTACATACCTATTATCGCTGTTTTTCCCACAGTGGAGACGATAAATCGAAGTCGACCGGCAGGCAACATTTCTTCAGAGAGACTTGCCCGCCGTTTAACTGGCTATTTATACACACCGGGGCCACCCCCGCGTGTTCCCTCCTACGCATACCCTAAGCTTTCCCTCGGACCAATGGAAACGCTAGTAAAGTAAAAATAACTACGAGCTACGCCAATCAGATTTGAAACCGCGCAAACCGCGTGTCCAAAAATTGCATCACGTTATGTGACGGCCGCGTGTTTCTGACTTGCGTGCATGAAATGGCGATTTCCGTAAACAACGAAAATCGCGGAAAATCAAAGAATGTAAAACTGGTCGAGTGTAAAATAAACCTACCGTCGTAAAAAGAACCCATTTAATTATCTACCTAAAAATACCAAACACGATATATATACAAATGAGAAGAAAAAAATGATGAAAATTCAAAAAAAAAAATAGACGACAGAATCGGGCCGGTTGAAGGACAGGATTCCAGTGCAGCATCACATAAGTTCCCCCTTTGAAGTGCGGGAATCCGTGCTAAATCACTGAAATCTCTGGGTTTCACACTGGCCCGTATCTAGATCTACATCCCGATCTAATCACTGTCATAATTAGGATTGTCACAGAGGCCCCTCTCCATATCCTTGAAAATCTGTGCAAGCACTGGATTGTGAGGGCCACGCCTGGTGATTTCCTCCTGGCGACTGCAACTTGACTGTTCGCCCTTCCTCCTCCCTCTCATGTGTTTCCTTCGCCCACGAATTTTCATGGCGGCGCGTGGTAAATAATGATTACCAAATGGTGCGACCTCCCAGTGTTTTGAAACAGACTGACTGGCTTGGCCAGACATCGCCGTAACAGGGCGTAACTGGTTGCGGTTGACTGAAGAACCGTGCACATGTTCCTTCTTGTCAGTATTTCCCTCCCTTGAGGGATTTAATACCATCGGGGGCCTAATTCCCGACGAAAAAGAAGGTGCTTCTGAAATCAGAGGCGTCACCACTGTTTGACCTTTAGGCTGAACAGGGCTGACAGGCGAATACGCCTCTGTAATTACCATTTCACTGTCTTTAGAGGCTCCTATCCTCTTCATCGCAAGACAAGGACGTTTGAGCTTCGGTGGGGCTCCGTGAATTTGGGGCTTTCCCCTTTCACTTCTCTGGCCTGCAGTAGGCTCCCTTGCATTAGCAAGGATCGGTGTGGTTGGGTTTCCCAAAACTAAGTATGGGCTTCCCAGGATGAAATCATGTGCTGGGTACCATTACAGCTGCCTTGATTGTGCCAGACACAAACTTGCATTTCACCTCAATATTGGCTACGGGCAACCGCTGTGAGATACCTCTTCTCAAAATGCCACCAATCTCAACTATTTCTCCGGTCCACTGCCCGGGTTTCACCAAATGACGAGCGATGATACTGGGGTATGTGAGCCCGCTGTCAAACAAACACGTAGTGGCCGTCTCACTCACTACGGCTGGTCCTATTGTTAGAGAACAACTTCTCAGACTTGACAGGTTCCCACTTATTCCTTTTGGTCACTCTCACCGACCTCAAACAAACTGCATGGTGAGCTGGTGGTTTGTTCATGCACCGGGATGTCCATTGGGAAGTGGTTCGACAATCCCGACAATACCGGTCGTTATCTCCCCTGTTCCTTGCGGGTTCCTGAGATGGTGTTGGCTGTGCTCTGTTATGCTGCTGGGGGCGCAAGTTATAACCCGAATGAGGCTCCTTGCGAGAAGGCCATGGTTGCTGATGAGCTGGTGAAGTAGCCGACTGCGATGACGAAGCTCCTTTGTCTGGGGCTGACAGGTCTGGGTTTTTCCGTTTCTGTCCCAGTACTTCGGCCTGTGCTGTCTGGAACCTTTCCGCAAACAGAATAATTTGGTCCAGTTGCTGTGCGCCCTGCTCTGCCAGATACCGCCTCAAGTCAGGGGACATGTTTGCTTTTACCTGTTCACACAGAACCAACTCCTCCAACCACTCAAAAGTTTTCGCCAGTCCTGACAGTTCCCTCCACCGGGTTAGGTAATTTCTCACCCGCTCGGCAAACTGTGCGAAACTCTCTCCCTTCTCCGGCCTGCTCTCCCTGAACATGGTTTGGCATTTTCGGGGTGTCCACTGAAATCTTTGCAATAAAGCGTTTCGCAGTGCCTCAAGGTTGTTCTGATCGTCTATGAGCAGCTTATTGTAGACGTCTTACGCATGACCTCTGAGTGATTGCGATAATTTCAGACACCAAAGACTCTCATCCAACCCGTATGCCTTTGAAATTTCTCCAAGAACACGTCAATCTTCTCATTCCCGTTAGGGAACGAGTCAAATGGGAAGCTCGCGGCTGCCATCCGGGGGCCTCCGTTTCCTGAGGTGTCTGCTGCTCCTGCTCCGGGAGAATCTCCATTAGCTGAACTGCCTTCTGAAGCTCGGTACTGCAGTTCCAGAGAACGCATGGCAAGTTCGTGCTGTCTTTCTGCTGCCTTCTCCCTCTCCTGTGCTTCCCTCTCTGATGCCTTCTCCCTCTCTTGTGCTTCCCTTTCTACTTTCGCTGCTTCTGCGGCGGCTGCCCTGTCCTCTTTCTCTTTCTCTCGCTGATTATGCCTATCAGTTTCTCTTATCAGGTAGGCCTTAGTCTCCTCCTTATCCATTCCCATGTCTTGAGCAGCCTTGCGCCAGGCAGCTCGTAACTTGGCCATATCCGCCATCTTACCTGTAACCTGCTGTAAGTTCACAATGACAGAAAATGAAAAGAGAAGGAACTACCTGTTACGTAATAAGAAATACGCTCTATTACCGCTGTCCCAAACCCCGACCTCAGACTAGCACTAAGTCTGAATAATAACCTGAGAAAAAAATTGTGTTAAGAAGCTACCAAAAACCCGAAATTAGTTTCCTGTTAAAGAAAAATTTCAGTATGCCATCAATTACCTCTAAGTCATATCAAACTAAATGACCACCAAAATCTACTCAACAGTAACCTGTGGAAAAACTTATAACTGGATCAGTTCTAATAGCTCAACGTCTAGGGGATATTTAAAGAAACTCTATTCTCAGAAAACTTCCTAGAGACACTCTATGAATATAGATCACAGAATTGATCTCACCAGAATGATCCACCGGACGAACGCCGCCACTTGTCACGAAGTGGTTTTAAGTTTATAGAGTTTGCCTGAATGAAAGCAAGACCCTAGTATGAGAAAGTCTGAGAAGATAGAATTTAGATGGAAAATGACATGCCTGTGGACAAATGAGACTATTGGCTCAAGGCATAGAACCAGGTTTTGACTCTCCCCTTGTCGCTTCGTGACTTCAGAAAGGCTATAATCTCACCCTCCTCTGACTACCTTTAAATACAAGGAGATAAGGTGTATAAAAACGACCACAGACACCACTATACAGACGACATAAAGTAAGTATAGTTAAGAGTAGAAGCTGATCCAGTGTACAGTAAATATCTATTTATTTACAGAATAAAACATTAAAATTTCAGCATACATCAATCATAAAAAATAGCGTGCAATATTGCACTGGCCTGAAAAGCAACGTAACAATTAAATTGATAGACACTAGACGAAACAAAAAAAAACCCCAATCACATTCACTCTTTCTGTCACCCTGCTGAGGAACAATAAAAGTGGTTAGTGATTTAAACTACTCTGATCTTGTAAGGCTGTCAACTTTAGCCTCCACTCTCTAATACCAATAAGATGTCTACTGTCTCAGTCTGGTTGACTCTTCCTCAAAGAAACATTTACACAGCTTCCAACTTGGTAGGCAATATGCGCCGCTATCTAACACCACTGGAAATGCTAAAAATAATAGACTTGGAGTAACACAATGGCTCAGTGACTATCCGTCGAGTGGATACTGAACAGACCCTACTGGTCCTGCCTATTTTCTACCTCCTCTCTCTCTCCCTCTCTCCTTCTTGATCTCAGTGTCTCTCTAATACTCGACGACTGATGATGCGGCGTCTTCGTTACGCTCTTCTCTCGTTTCTTTCAAGACCCAGGTATGGTAACCCTATCACCTGTTCCTGAATCTGGGGAGGATGATGATGAAGTTCTGGCGTCAAGCATGAGGTACTTGATTAACTGTCGACAAACTTCTCTGCTGCTGAATAGCTTCCCTCTTTTAACCCGCTCCGGAGTTAGAGGAAAAACACAGCCTTGATTTCCGGCTGTACGCAATTGAAACCAGTCTCGCTGAAGAATTGAACTTCACTGCAACAGACCGTTTAGGTTATGTTCTTTTGCTCCTGACGATAACTCGAGTACTCTGACCCTGAGATATGTCTTTTTGCCGTGGATAATTTTATTTGACAAAATTATGCTCCCCCACTGTTTCGCCGTGACTCGCTGAAATTAAAAGAAAATGCGTCTATTGTATACCAACTCCAACATAACGCTTCTCTAACCCATTAATCTTTATAACTCCCTTACTCAGTACTTCACTCGTCATGTACCACAATACAAAAAATAATATTACCCCCGTGGCACCTATACCCTCTCCTCCCACTCCCCTTCTTTCGTTCTGAACCACAATACATAAAATATTCCTACCCACGTGTCTCTCTATCTCACGCTCCTTCTACTCCCCTTCTCTTCAACTTAAATCTGCCAGGTAGGTAAACAAAAACCTCCCGACCTGTCTGACATATTACGTGGCTGTTACGCATGGCTAACCCCGTGTCCCAACATTTCAACTAGGGAATTCCTTTGTCCGAAATTCCGTGGTCTCCCTTTAACGTCACCCATGAGGTTTCCTACTTACTCCAAAATTAAATGAAATCTCGCCATAGGAATAGTTTACTCCTCTAAGCAGTATAATTCACTTATAACATACATCTTTACTCTCCGACTGCATTTCTTACATTTAAGGCATAATAAAATTTAGTACACACAATCGATTCCCAATAAAATTACATTTGTAAATACACAGGAATAAATGGTGGTTTTACATAACATTCTAGAACTATGAGCACACGTGTAGCTTATAACTTCACACGTTCCTATCTACTGCCAAAATCATAGAAAGAATAAGCACACTGTTACATTTACATAGTTCTTCAAAGATGATAATGGATGGCACTATCATTTTAAAACTTAAAAGTTAATGTCCCCGAAGAAGTTAACTACGGGCGAATTTCTCAACGACCCACTAATAAGTAAAACGATTAATAAAATTCCTACATACCTATTATCGCTGTTTTTCCCACAGTGGAGACGATAAATCGAAGTCGACCGGCAGGCAATATTTATTCAGAGAGACTTGCCCGCCGTTTAACTGGCTATTTATACACACCGGGGCCACCCCCGCGTGTTCCCTCCTACGCATACCCTAAGCTTTCCCTCGGACCAATGGAAACGCTAGTAAAGTAAAAATAACTACGAGCTACGCCAATCAGATTTGAAACCGCGCAAACCGCGTGTCCAAAAATTGCATTACGTTATGTGACGGCCGCGTGTTTCTGACTTGCGTGCATGAAATGGCGATTTCCGTAAACAACGAAAATCGCGGAAAATCAAAGAAAGTAAAACTGGTCGAGTGTAAAATAAACCTACCGTCGTAAAAAGAACCCATTTAATTATCTACCCAAAAATACCAAACACGATATATATACAAATGAGAAGAAAAAAATGATGAAAATTCAAAAAATAGACGACAGAATCGGGCCGGTTGAAGGACAGGATTCAAATGCAGCATCACACTAGGGCACAGAAAAAGGCTGAGGATCAACAGGTGGATAAGGATCCGGTACTGTTAGTTAACAATAATGCTGCTAAGACAAACAAAGATCCTGAGGATCGTTGTACGTCGTTTATAGAACAGCAGCATGCTGACTTATCTCTTCGACCTTTGTTTGATTTTCATGAGAAGGCTGATATTAAACACACTAAATCAGCGAGATATTGGTTTCAATTAAAGAATGAAATACTAACCAGATGTTTTGCCAAAAATCATTCTCTAATGCAGCAAATTGTCTTGCCCAGTTCACTTAGGACTATGGTGCTTAAATCCGCACATGATTGCCCGTTCGCAGGCCACATGGGAATAGCTAGAACCAAAAATAGGGTATTATCACAGTTCTATTGGCCAGGTTATAATAAAGACATTCGGGCATATTGTCGTTCGTGTGTGGTGTGCCAAAGTACTTTTCCCAAACGCACCATTGCAGGCTACGGACATATCTAGTAGATCATTTAAGAAACTTGCAGTAGATATTGTAGGTCCCCTTCCCATAAGGTCTGACAGAGGACATCGCTTCATTCTTCCTGTGGTAGATCTTTGTTCTAGGTGGCCCGAGGCAGTCCCTATGAAAGTTATCACCTCCGCAGCTGTAATAGCTCTCCAAATGATATTCAGTAGGTTCGGGTTTCTGGACGAAATGATATCCGATACACGTACACAGTTCATATTAGACTTGAGTATTGAAAGAGCATAAGATAATAAAGGGGTGTCACCACTAGAACCCTTAAATGCAGATTCTACTCAAGGTCCTGTGAGTCTCTTGAGGGATTTAAGTCTTACAAAGATATACCATTCAACATCCCATGGAGCATACGTCTTCGGCAGACATAGGCTACGCCCTACTGTCGAATGTCATCAGCACAAGGTAATTCCATGTATTCTTTGTCATTGTGGTTTTGATTGCGTGTCCACTTCTCCAGATATGCTTGAATAAGTCGTTGATTATTTGTATTTTGGAATTCCAGAGCTGGAACTGTCTGATGGTGCTGAGGACGAGTTTCGTTAAGATGTGTCTAGCCCAAACTCCGCATAGGCCGGTCCCAAGCCCGGCTGAAAAAGGAGGAGGGTGGCCTGCATGGAGGCCGTAAGGAGGCAGCCCTCCACCATGCAAAGACACAACAGGCCAATCACCTGTTTGCTTTAAAACATAATTACGCAAAACTAGAAATCCTGGCTCTTACGGAAACAAAGAAAAAGGGACAAGGAGTCATGGATCTCGATGGCAACACGCTGCTCTACAGTGGTGTACCCACATTTGAAAGAGCTAAAGGGGACGTTGGTTGCATTGTGGCCAAAAACCAGAAAGATAGTATCAATGGATGGAACTTTGTCTCGGAGCGCATAATGGTTGTAAAACTAAAAGAAGGAGAAACCACAATCAACCTGGTCATAATGTATGGGCCAAATGAGGATGAGAGAGCAGAGATCAATGAGGAATTCTTCGAGCTGCTTCAAAGGACAGTGGATGACTGCCTAGATGAAATTATCATGCTCGGAGATTTCAATGCCAGAGTTGGAAATGACCATGCTAGATGGGGTGAAGTTATCGGAAGATATGGAGAAGATACTCTCAATGACAATGGAAAGCGACTCCTTAGATTCTGCAGTGAGCAGAATCTGATCATTACCAACACAAAGTTCCCCCATAAGCGCATGCATGCATACACTAGGTGTGAACCAACAAAGAATGAGAAGTCAGTGATCGACTATGCCATTGTTAGGAGGAGCTCATTCAAATATGTCCGGGATGCTAGAGTCTGGAGGAGGCCAGAGATTGGAAGTGATCACTACCTGCTAACAATCAAAAGAACAACTGAAAGAGTTGCTCAGCCTAGGAACTGCCCAGCATCACGAAGAAACCAAGTAAACGAAAGGAAGAAATGAGCATTAAGACCTACAAGTTGAGAGAGCCAGAAATTAAGACCAGATATCAGGGGCTTATTGCTACAGCGGTGAGAAACACAGAAGAACAACCTGATGACTTAGAAACCCTGTGGCTTAAATTCAAGGACATCATAAAGACAGCTGCTGCAGAAGCATGTGGTGAAGTCCGACTTGGGAACAAGAGAAAGAGGACACCTTGGTGGACAGAGGAAGTCAAAGAGAAAATAAGAGAAAAGAAAATGGCATGGAAACAATACTTAGGAGCTAAAAACACAGCAGGACAAATAGAGAAATAAAGAGAATATGTGACACTCAGAACAGAAGCAAAGAACAAGGTGATAGCAGCAAAACAGAAGTCCTGGGAAGAATTTGGAGAAAAGCTAGAAAAAGATGCGCAAGAAAACCAGAAATTGTTCTATAAGACCCTACAGAACATGAAGAAAGAAAAACAATGCCCTCTCAAATTTATAAAGGACAAGTAAAGCAAATTGCTTACTGCCCCAAAGGAAGTAATGGAAAGATGGAAAGAATATTTCTCAGAACTCCTTGATGGTGAGCAAGGTCAAGCATCATAAATGATAACCACTAGCACAGAAGAGGAAACCAATGGTGATGAAGATGACATGAAGATGGAAAAACTGAAGGCAGCACTGGAGAAAATCAAGATGGGCAAAGCAGCAGGGCATGATGGTATAACACCAGAAATGGTTAAGTACATGGGAGCATCAGGCGACCTATTACTCTTAAAGGTCCTACAGGCAGCGTGGTGCAACAAGACCACACAAAAGGACTGGTAGATTGCCATCATAACACCAGTTTTCAAAAAGGGTGACAATCGACAATGTGGGAACCGTAGAGGCATATCCCTTCTCAGTGTCCCTGGTAAAATCTACTCTAGAATCCTAGAGCAGAGACTCCGACGCCTAGCTGAGCCACAACTGGATGAGGTCCAGTGCGGATTCCGAGCAAACCGAAGTACTCAAGACCTAATCTTCACACTCAGACAGCTGAGTGAAAAGGCCCTTGAGTATAAGAGTGAGATCCATCTTTGTTTCATAGATCTGGAAAAGGCATTTGTGCTATACAGAGCTTCTACAAGTCTTGCAGAAATTATGGGAGGATAGGAAACCATAAGTCAGAAGAGTTCAGGACCACCACTGGTGTAAGACAAGGTGATATCCTGTCACCTTATCTTTTCATACTCCTCATGGACGATGTTATCAAGTCATGTAAGGACAGAACAAGAAAGTATTCAGTGCGGTACTGAAAGATGAGACAGGTCTGTATTTCAGAGCTGGCATTTGCTGATGATGTTGCCCTGATTGCTAAATCAGAGGCACATCTCCAATCCAACCTGCAAGTCTGGAAGGAAGAGCTGGAGAAGAGAGGGATGGTCATAAGCAGCTCTAAAACAAAATCCATGGTGATATCACGAGAAGAAAGAAGACATCAGATTAAGCTGGGAGAACAGGTCCTGGAGCAGGTCGACTACTTTAAATATTTCGAAGCTATTATAGACTGAAAGGGAGGCATCAAAGAAGAGTTGGCCACTCGAAAAGCAGCAGCTGGGAGACTTTTTCAGGCCATAAATCGAAGATTCCTCAGCAAGAGAGAGGTTGGTAAGAAAACGAAGATGGCTGTATACCGCTCCATCTATGTCCCAGTCTTGACATATGGATGCGAGTCATGGGCAATGACTACAACCCACAAAAGCCAGATCCAAACCTCAAAAATGAGGTATCTGAGGAAGGTGGTTGAAGTAACAAGAAGAGACATGGTCCGCAACCAGACGATACGTCAAGGCCTAAAATCCCACCCCCTGCAGACCCAAGTAGAACAGTCCCAACTAAGATGGTCTGGCCATGTCTGCAGAATGGGAGAAGATCGGCTACCACGATAAGCATGGGAAACGAAGAGCCAAGGATCCAGACCCCCAGGACGACCCAGAGTCCGCTGGGAGGACAACATTAGACAATCTTTGAAGGACCGAGGACTAGAATGGAACCAGGCCAGGAGGAAGACAGCCGATAGGATAGTCTGGCGCTCTCTCTCTTCCAAACCTCTACACCTCACAGTAGAAGGGGAACGACTAAGTAAGAAAGTAAGTAAGTAAGTGTCTAGCCCAATGACGGAGACCTCTTCTTAGCAATTGTTCTGCTAATTCTTGTCGGATTCTAGTCGTTTGCTCCTTATTAGTGACCTTGTTATGTCATTTTGGTCTTTCTCACTTTCGAAGACTATCAATGCTGGGAATCAGTTGTTTTTTTTATAGTTGATTTTGAGGTTCTTCATGTTTCAGAAATATACATGGAAACTGGCTTAACATTTGAGTTTAGGATTCTGGTCTTTAATGCACACTGGATTTCTCTTGATTTTCATGTAGTTCCGAGTGAGGTGAATTCTCTTCTTGCTCTTTGTATCCTTACGTTGGCGTCACTATTGGTCCATCCAATGATGTCTTTACGGCTGACAAGATGTTGATGCGATTCTACATCTCGTGGATTTGGTTCATCAGATGCAATCTTGATGATGCCTCATGCAATTATTGTTATTATCCTTTACCACATTTGCATTCCCCAGTTGTTAGTATTGCTTACTATCCTCTGGTATTTAATGCGCAGGAGGATGCCATATAGAGTGATACGAACGGATGAGTGCGATGTGGCACTAAAAAGATAAAATGTATTTTCTTCAAACATCCAATTTTGATGCTGCCTAATGCACATCTCCCATTTGTCCTCAGGACGGATGCATCTTCTGTGGGCATGGAAGGTTGCCTAATGCAAGAGCACCTAAATGTTGTTGTTGTTTTGATGAATTGATGGGTGGAGATCGGGCACTCAACATCTGATCATTGTTGCGTCTTCTCGTTCCATCTTGTTCTACCCTGTTCAACCTGAAAGTTGGTTATAATTGGGGTATTTAGTGTCATTTTATTTACTAATTTTGTATTCAATTTAAATAACTGTTGTCTTTTGCAGTTGCTGATTTTTATTTATATTATTATTTGTCAATTTTATTTTCTCTTTTGTATTGTTTCTAGATAACTATTGTCCTTTACACTTGGTTTTAATTTGTATTAGTATTTGTTCTTTTTGAGTTGTTGTCCCTTTTTTTAATATCTTGTCTTTCCTTGTCCTATGAGTAGCTATTTTTTGTTAATGCTTTGTTAGTTCTTGCTGCTTAATTTCTATTTAGTTGGATGATTTTCCTGAAGTTCTAGCCTTATATTTTTTCCTTTGTTTTATGTATATATCTTTTAAGTATTGATTGGGCATCTCTTGGGGCATCTATACTTAAAACCTTATCACCTGTTAAGTCTATATTGTGATTTCTATAGTAAGTTTTTAATTCAAGCCTTTGTTGTTCATACTTTTTACAGTGGATCAGGTAGTGGTCTATGTCATTCTCTTCCTGACATTCTTGGCAGTGTGGTTCTTCTACCATGAAGTATGCTGCACCGAGTCGGAGACGCCACAGTTTTTTGTTCGATGGTATCTTTAATTCTTCTCTGACCTGGCATGTCCTTGTTGGTTCTTTCAGCAGTTTGAACGCGTGTCTGCCTTTTCTACTTTCTTTCCATGTTGTCTTCCATTCCTCGTTTACAGTTTCCTTCACTTGGCTCTTGATCTCTGACCTTCCCAGTCCTGCTTTTATATTGTTTTTACTTGTTCTTCCCTTCTTGGCATTCTGGTCTGCCAACTCGTTGCCAGCTATACCTATGTGTGCTGGAACCCACACTAGCCTCACACTACATCCTCTGTTCTCTAGTGATGTATTAATTGCTAGAATTTCTTCCTTTATGTCTGGCCGGCTACATTTACCTGAGTGTTCTAGTGCTTGTAGTGATGATAGTGAGTCTGTAAATATCGTAACAGCTTCTGGTGGGTTATCTTCGATTATTTCTAGACTTTTAAGAATTGCTACCATCTCTGCAGTGAAAATCGATGCCCCTTCCGTTATACTGTAGCTCTTTTTTATTCCCCATTGTGGTATTACAACTCCGGCACCTAGTTGCCCACTATCACCCTTGGATCCATCAGTGTAGATGGCCAGACTTTGTTTAGTTAGTTGCTCTATGAACTTTCTACTTATCATTTTGGCTTCCTTATCTTCTATGTTTTGTTTGATCTTTTCAGTAAGTGAGTAGTCTATGATTGGTGTTTTTAGTTCCCATGGTGGTATTTTGCTTCTGTATTTATTACTATTTTCAATTGTGTTTGATAGTTCTTTGAACTGCATTAGGTCTTCTATAGTTCTCCACCCTGTTGGATATCTATCTTTATTTAAGGGAACGTCCCATACACTTGGTTGGTTTTTGACAAATGCTTTATGTGCTGGGTGGGTCACTTCTTGTGCTACTTTACTCCAATAATTTAATCTCAGTTCTTTCCGTCTTAGACCAAGGGGAGGTATGCCGAGAGCTACTTCTAGAGCTTCTACTGGTGTCGATATAAATGCACCTGTAATGGTTCTCATGGCTGCATTTTGAATCCTGTCCAGTTTTGCTTTGTTAGAAGCTGCAGCTGAGTCATAGACTATGCTGGCATAATCCAGTTTCCCCCTGATGAAGGACTTGTAGAACATAAGCATTATTTTATTGCTGGCCCCCCATCCATTACCTTTTACAATCCTTAGTATATTTAGGGGTCCCCTACAGCTTTCTACCAAATTGTCTATATGTTTATTATAATTTAGTTGTTTATCTAAAGTTATGCCCAGAAATCTAGTTGTTGAGGAGGTACATATTTTCTGTCCTTTAATGGTTATATTGATTTTGTTATTTTTTTTTTTAAATTTCCTTTGCTGAAAATCATACCTACTGTTTTGTTTACATTAATTTGGAAGCCCCAACTTTTCATCCACTCTGAAACTTTGTCTATTTGATTTTGAAGTTTTTTGTAAACATGGTCCAAGTTTTTTCCAGATCGCCAAATGGCACAGTCATCTGCAAATTGTGATACTGCATTCTTTATGTCATTAAATTCATCTGCTAAATCATTTACAGCTATAGTGAAAATTGAAGGAGAGATCACTGATCCTTGAGGAATCCCATTCTGTTGTTCATATATTTCTGACCTATCATTATTCACCTGTACAGCAAAATACCTGTCCTGTAAAAAGTTTTCTAGATACCTATAGGTTTTACCAGTAATGCCAATCTTTTTCATTTTGTAAAGAGCTCCATCTCGCCAGCATTCATCATATGCTCTAGCTACATCTAGAAAGACTGCCACTGTTTTCTCTTTCCTCTTGAATCCTAGCTTTACATCATGTTCTAATCTTACAAGCTGGTCTACTGTACTTCTGTCTGCTCTAAACCCTGACTGGTTTGGGCTATATAACTGGTTTTTTTCTAGGTAGAATTTAACTCTTTTATTCACAACAGTTTCCAGTATTTTACCTAGTTGTGATGTTAAGGAGATAGGCCTATATGAACTTACATCATGGGCTTCCTTATTGGGTTTTAGAATGGGTACTATCATAGCTACTTTCCATGCTTTTGGTATCTTTCCTAAGTTCCAGATTTTGTTATAAAGTGAAGTTATTATGTTTATAGTTCTTTTGGGTACTTTCTTAAGGATTTCATAACTAAGTATATCTTGCCCTGAGGCAGTATTAGATTTATCTTTTATTGCATTAGTTACTTCTTTCTCTGTTATATCAGCATCTAAATAGTTTGTTTCATCTATCTGGTCTGGTAGTTCTTTTAAAAACTGTATCCTAAGTCTTTCTCTTCTCTCATTTTCTTCCTGTCCAAGGCTACTTTTTGCACTGACTTTATAGAAATACTCGGCAAGGGCATTAGCTTTTTCTTTATCTGTTTCTGCTCTCTTTGGTAGTTTGATTGTTGGCATTATTGTTTTCTTATTGTTCCCTTTGATTGCCTTAAGCTTTTTCCATACTTCTCTAATTTGAGTGCTAGGTTTAAGTGACTGACAAAACTCCTTCCAGTTAGTTTCTTTGGCTTTGAATATTATTCTGTTAGATTCATTCCTAATAAGTTTATACTTATCATAGTTTTCTTCTGTTCTGTTATTTCTATATTTTTGTAAGGCCCTTTTTCTTCTCTCATGAATTTCTGCACAGCTTTTATTCCACCAGGCAACTGGTTCTTTATTCCATTGAGTTTCTCTTTTCTTCTTAATGTTATTTATTGGTTTAAGGTGTTGTGTATTTTCAGAATTTCATTGGTCAGTGTTTCTGCCCACAAGTCAGTATCATCTGATTCCATGTCTTTATATTCCATCACCTCCAGCTCTGATTGGAAAGCTTCCCAGTTTGCTTTTTTATAGTTGAAGGTAGGTTTCTCTGGTTCTGGATTTGGAATGACATTTTCATGCATGGTTATTACAATGGGCAGATGATCTGAGTTTGTGTCTTGTAACACTTCCCAATTTACATTCGCTAGGTTGTTAGTTGCTATACTTATGTCTATTGCTGAGTCTGCCCTATTAGCTTGTGGATTAATTCTTGTTGCAGATCCATCATTTAGTATTAGTAGTTCATTGTTTTCTATGAAGTCAAGTAGGCATTTTCCTGCATTATCTGCATGTTGTCCACCCCAAGCACAATGATGGGAATTAAAATCGCCTACTATGATTGTTTTGGGGCCTAGTCTGGTGCTTATGGCTAGTATTTCTTCATCTTTAATTGTGCCATCTTTAGCATATACATTTAGAATTGTTAGATTGTTTGGTTCAGCTGCTATAGTAACCTGGATACCTTCTATATTGGTTGTATTAAATACTTCCCAGTCTATGATTTTAAATTTTTCGCTAACTAATACTGCGACACCTCCTCCTCTACCTTCTTTCCTATCGTGTCTAAGTATCTTAAAGCCCTTACAACTATATTTATTATTTGGGTTTAAATGGGTCTCTTGAAGAGCATATATATCAGTATTTTCTCCAGTCTCTGATAGTAGGGGTGTAAAATTTTTTTTAATACCCCTACAATTCCACTGGATAATTCTAAATCTTTCTAAATTGAATTTTAACATCCTCTAGTGTACCTTTTATTTTGGTTAACTATCAAATTGCTCTTATTCTGCATTTCCTGTACTTGTGGACCCACTATCCATCAAGTTCTCAATAAAAACCTTATTTAAACTTATCATTTTATTCCTAACTTTTTCCACTATGTATGGTAAAAGTGCCTCAATGTGTCCTTTGATATTTTCTTCTAGGTTGACCACTTTCCTATTTTCATCCAATGCTACATTCCCTTCTCTCCCTATGTTACTCTCCTGCCTTTCACTTTCCATTCTTTTTAGTATTATTTCACTTTCTTCTTTTTGTTCAGACAGTTTGACTAGTATCATTTCATTTTCTTCTTTCAGTACAGTCAGTTTAGCTATATCCTGGGAAATTTGGTGCTGTATGGCTTTCACTTCTTGAAGCAATGCCTCTGCACTTTTCAGTGCACTTGTGTCATCCGAGGATGTAGTTGAATCATCTGACTGGTTTTTTGGTACTATTTTATTATTTTCTAACTTGTTCTTACTTTCTTTTGCCATCTGTGACTTAAGCATTTTGACATCTTCTTGCACACTCTTAATTTCTGTTATAACTTTATTGTTCGTATAAGTATCATTTTCTTTTAATTCTTTAATGACCGTTTTGAAAGGGGTTTGGGTTGTTATAGCTACCCTCAATGCTTTTTTGGTCTGCTGATATACTGGGCAGCCCTGGAATCTGGCGCTATGGTTTCCTTTGCAATTAGTGCATTTTCTGTTTGCATTATCCTTTTTATAGTCAGTATCTGACTTTGCCTTTTCGCACTGCGTGAAAGGGTGTGCCCCCGCACAAAACCTACATACTGCCTTCCCCCTGCAAGTGTGGCGTCCATGACCAAACTTCATGCAGTTGGAGCACTGCAACACTGGGGGAATGAAGGCTTCTGTGTTTTTTTGTGTTTTCCCAAATAGTACCATCTTGGGGGGTTCCCTACCTTCTGTTGTTATCACTACCACTGGGGTAACGATACTCCCTTTCACCATTATTCTATCCACGTGTACCAGCTTTATGTCTGGGTTATGTTTTGCGAGGATGTTCATAACTTCCTCGCTTGAAAGGGTAGTGTTTATCCCTTTTAATACACATCTACTGGTCACTTTTGCTAGCTCTATCTTTACTTCTATGTCATGTGCAAGAGTCACTGTTTTTGCTTCTACTTTGAGTTCCTCTATCATCTCTTTTATTCTGTCACTCTGATTTGGGATAATTATTATGCCAAAATGGGTTTTCGAAATTTTGGCTATCGCCTTTTTGCCTAACACAGGATCAAGGATGTTTATAATTTTGTCTTCATCTAATGCCTTGATCTTGACAGCCTCACCAGCTACTTGCGTTATCTTTAAACGACATATGTTTACTACATCTTTATTTTTTGGAGCTGCCTGGGTTGCTAGATGTCTTGAGTCTTTTTTGGTACTTTCATTGCTATTTTTTTGGTTAGTATTTTCTTCTAGTTTATCATGCCTGGTGTCCCTACCTTGGTTTTTAACTGCTTTTACTGCTTTCCCGATTTTCCATTATTGTTTTACTCGTGTCCTTTAGTTCTGTTTTTCTGATTTCAGGGTTCGTGGTCCTGTTTCTTTCTGTCCGGTTTTAAAGTTTTGTCTATTTGGCCATTTTCCCTTCCTCGGACTGTTTTCTAAAACTAACCCTGCAAGAAAGCTAACACTGTCTTTGAATTATGATGATAATATTATATGCATCCGGTTTTATGTACAAGTCGGAAATTATTACCAGCAGAGATCGGATGTGTTACAAAGCGAATAGAGAATGCCTAGCCGGTGTGTGGTGTGTTGTTAAGCTTTCCAAGTATCTGATGGGAGCTCATTTTTTTCTTAACACAGATCATAAACCTTTAGCATATATGAGGACGGCAAAATTGCCAAACAGCTGGTTAACAAGATGGTACCTGCTACTGCAACAATATGACTTTTCTGTAATACCTCTTGAGGGAAAATCCAATGTGTTGGCAGATGCTTTATCCCGTCTATAACTTAGAATATGCCCACAGACTTTTCATGAGACAATTTTGGATGATATTATGTTATGCTAATTTACATGTAACTAGATGTAATACTCTTTTATTGTTCCAGACATTTGCCTTACTCTATGAGAAAACTGTGTTTTCTTCTGGAGAAGGGGGTAAATGTCACATGATGATGATGTCAGTGTAATACAGATATCGAGCAAATGTTGTAATGATGATGATGTCAGTATAATACAGACATCGAGCATATGTTGTAATGATGATGATGATATCAGTGTAATACAATTATCAAGCGAATATTGTATTGATGATGATGATGATGATGATGATTACGCTGATAATGATGATTATGGTCAATGTGTTTGTGTGTGAGCAAATGATAAAGTAAAAGATTTGTTTGCGTGAACAGTAAATTGTGTAGGTCTGTGTGTGTGTTAAGTGTGGAGGAAAACTGGTCAAACTGGTTTTACGTGAGTTTGCCTCGTGCGAGACTGTGGGTAAAACACGGGAGAATAGTTCAAGGTGCGAAGTGGTTAGTTTTTGACTGGAAGGTAAACTGGAAGGTTGCGTGTAGAGCGGAGAAGATGGCTAGATGTTATGGCTGAATCTTGTTGTTTAATTCTGAAGGAAGAATTACGAATTATTACCTTGGATATTTGTATTTCATATAATGTTTGTGTTTCATGACATTTCCTTAATACAGTGTTCAGTTTGGGACTAAATTTCGGTGTTGATTGGTTTACTCAGGAATGTATGTGTCAATTATGGTGTAAGAAGATAGTAAGCATCTTTGAGGATTAATTAATGTGACAGCATGCATCACCCAGCATGTGTCAGTAAGTTTTTGATTGTTTCTTCAAGACAAAATTTTCATTTAAAGTATTGCAGACTTATTATTATGGATCAAAATGATAAGATGGCTGCAATTAAAAACCTGTCAATTTTGACGGGTTATTGCTAGTATAAATAGATTTATCTAAATTAAAGTAAAATTATGTGCACAGCAGTGTGTAAAGAGCGCATTTGGAACAATTTCCAGTATCCTAGTTTGGAAACATGTTTATTTCATCCGACCAGGTGCTTACTCCATCGTACAACGAAGTTGAATGAACCGTACCGCATAGTTATTAACAGCCTCAAATATTTTATTGCTGAAATAAGAGTGATGAAAAAAATCTTCACTGCTTGCTCCAGGCAGTTCGCCTTATTGTATAAATGATTCTCGTAAGGATACAGAAAATTGATCAGTTCTTGTTATATTAATAGTAAAGTCGCCAATTACGGCAAAACACTCAGCTAGTTTGATTTAAACCATTGTGTTTAATAGAATTATGACCATATACAGTGGCGTACTAAGGGCGGTGTGAGGGGGAGGTCTGCCCCGGGTGAGAGTGAGGAAAGAGGTGTCGAAGATCATCTTGTATGTCAGAACTGAGATACGGTGCATTTCGATCGCCCATTATTAAATGTTGTTCCATCTTTGCCCGCCTCACAACGGGTGTTTAGGGAAACTCTACACTCGTGAAGTGCTCGGTTTATAATGCGCACACATCGTTGGTAGCGAGACATGGACGTGGAAAGGGACAAATGTCGAGGTGCTGTCAAGTTCTGGCCTTCAAAGCATGTATACACTGCTTAGACGGCGAAGACTGTGCTGGCTTGTTCATGTCCGCTGCATAGAAGATGGTCGCATCCCTAAAGATATCCTCTACGGACAACTGGCAGATGGCATAAGAACAGCTGGGCAACTGCAGCTGAGGTTCAAAGATGTGTGCAAGAGAGATATGAAGGCACTGGACATATAAATCCAGTAATCTGGGAGGCCCTCAATATTTTCCGATGGCGATGCTCCCTACAGCGTCACATCAGATAGGGCGAAAAGAAGGTCTTCCAACAAGCAGAAGAGAAAAGACCACGCCGAAAGGAACTCCAGGAACAAAAGCAGCTGAAGGGGAGTATTCCCATAGTCATTCATGATTGAAGGGGCTACTACTACTACTACTACTATTACTACTACTACTACTACCACTGCTATTACTACTTCTGCTACTGCCACTACTATTTCTACTACTACTACTATTATTACTACTATTATTACTACTACTACTACTATTACTACTACTGCTACTACTATTACTACTACTGCTACTACTACTACTATTACTACTACTACTATTACTACTATGGACAAGTTCTGTCTCTCTTGTTTTTCACTTTAAAAAAAAAAAGTTTTTAAATGTTATGCGTACCTTTACAAAAATTCCTGCAAGAGTCTTACTGTTACTCTTTACCTCTACGTGATAATCATATATATGCAGAAATAATGATGAATGTGACACTTATTGTTGACAAAAATCAAAGTGCAGTATTTTTTTTCAGGAAACAATTTTAGAATGGATATTTTTTTGTCAACCACATTCCAAAAGTCATTATCAGACAAATGCAATTTTAAAACAACATCATTCTGAAGGTCCTAAATATATAACTTCTTCTGAAATGGCTTCAGTGAGTCTGCCAATAGATGAAACAGTTTGTTTAATGTCTATTTGACAAACAAAAGGATCTGCAAAAAATAAAAGGTTACAACTGAATCTATAAAGGTAAACTGTTGAAACCATCTGTCAAACTCATCTTGAAGTGTTTGAAGGTGGGCAGTATATTGTGACAGAATAAATTCTTTGCCAACAAACTCCTTCACACTGGGAAAGTGTGCATGTGACTTTTCCTTTAAATGTGAGGTCCACAAGATATACCATTTACATGGAACTGTTGGATATATCAGGACGTGTTTCATTTTTTGTGATATTTTTCTTGACTGTATCTATTGTATGCTCCGTGCTGTATTATTCCTCGCAGCGGTAAGACTTTTGAAATACAAATGGCAATTTATATGGATCTGAAAAATGGAGAATTACAAAAGTGGCAAACAAGAAATTTTCTTTTAGTCATCATTTTCCTTTGCGCTCCTAACAGAGCACAGAACCACCAATGCAGTCGATCTCCTTGCAGGAAGTCTGCATCAAGCAGTCAACACACTCGTGCATTGGTGGTGTCTGTGGCATTTTGTTTTACATGATGACTTTGCCAGTCCCATATACAACCTCATATTAGTCACCTTGTACAACATATATGAGGGTGCAGTAGTTGTATTCTATTTTTGTCTCTTTAGAGACCTCCGGGAACTACTGTACATGGTTATACACTTTCATAAATAGGTGCTTGTGCAGAACAATAGTAAGATGCTATGACAAGATCACCAGAAGGAATAAAATGGTATGACAAGATCACCAGAAGGAATAAAATGGTATGACAAGATCATCAAAAGGAGTAAGATGGAATGAAAAGATTACCAGAAGGAGTAAAATGGTATGATACGTTCATCAGATAGAGTAAGATGGTATGAGAAGATCACCAGAAGTAGTAAGATGGTATGACAAGATCTCCAGGAGTAAGGTGTTATGACAAATAACCAGAAGGTGTAAAATGGTATGACAAGATCACCAGGAGTTAGACGGTATGACATGATCACCAGAAGGAGCAAACTGGTATGACAAGATCACCAGAAGGGGTAAAATGGTTTGACAAGATCACCAGAAGGTGTAAAATGGTATGACAAGATCACTTGGAGTAAGATGGTATGACAAGATCACTAGAAGGGGTAAAATGGTATGACAAGATCACCAGAAGGGGAAGGATGGAATGACAAGATCACTAGAAGCTGGAGACAGACATGATTAGGAAGACATGGAAATACCTTGAGCTGATGGCACGGGACACAAAGACTTGGCATAAGTTTGTTGAAGGCCTATGCTTCTTTGGGAGCTGAAGGCTGATGAATGATGATGATGAAAATAATCACAAGACAAATTCAAGAAAAATATTTCCGATGTATTAACTGGCCATATACAGATACAACACAATAAATTATTTCTTGTGTAGTTTTACAATATAAGTCAATCTTTGCCAGCTGAATAATAAGAGCAAGATTAGACTACTCTTGTTCTTGACAAAGACCTCATAACAACATGACAGGTGCGATAGACTGCTGTTTTGGGGCAGGGGAGGACACACACAGAAACTCACACAATTTGACATTTTTGATTTACTCTATTTGGAGGGACAAAATGATGCCATTTTCAGATATCACAAAACAAAATTATTATCTTAGACTAGCCACTATATGTGTCCTAATTATAACCCAAGCAGAGGTTGAACGGTATATATTTTTGTCCTTTATTAAAAACCCCAAACCACTCATGGTTGTAACGTGGGCTGTTCCCCCCATATCGTAGTAAGACTTTCTCTGCTACTGATATTTTTGTTCACATAAACAAGTCTCAATAGCTCTGGTTCACATGATTCAGAGGTATACTGCCACTCATTGTATAGATGGGACTGATAAAACATTGTATAGATGAGACTGATAAAACATTCTATAGATGAGACTGATAAAACATTCTATAGATGGGACTGACAATGTCATCATGTAGAACTAATTGTTATAGAAAACACCACTACAAGGGCACATGAATGCTATGGTGCAGGCTTCCTGCAAGGGGACTAGCTACAGCGGTGGTTCTATGCTCCAAAGGGAGTGAAAGAAGAAATAATGATGACTGTGACACTGATTCTTGAAAAAGAATCAAAGTGCAGTATTATTTTTACAGGAAACAATTTATTTTTTAATTTAAAAAAAAATGTCTTTTAGTCTTTTCTTTTAATTACTCCAAAACTTGGACAAAACAGGTGAGCTCAAAAATAAAAAAATTAAAGCAGTGAACATTATTTACAGTTCAGCACTGTCCTGTCATAAGCCTAACATAGCTCACATAAACATGCCTGGTGTGACATACTACAGGTCTCTATCCTTTTGTCCTGGACATGCAGGAGTATGCGGTAATGAGAGAGCTGACAGACTAGGATCGAGAGCACCCACAGTGGGGACATTGGATATGGATAAGGGAAAGATACTGAGAACAATTAATGATCACCTACTGGAGAATGGCACTGCAATAGATGAATCATCAAGGTTAAGACTGTTGGAACTTGGTATCAAACGTAAGGCTAGCAGAGATGGACATATGAGAGAATGCATCCGTTGTGTATACAACCAGCGAGCTACAGGAACATTTAGCATTCACACTCTTCGACATATACTGAGGGAGACTGAGCACCTATAGGTTTGCTCAGAGTGCAACAATGTTGAAACAATGTTGATTCTGTATAACAATAATGTGATGGGGCCGTAAAGACGCCCCCTTCATGTTCAAGGCATATTGATCGCCCGTATATTTTTGATGTGCGCATAGCATGCTGGGATGTGAAAAGTCTGACAAAGAAGAAGATTGATGACTAGGCCATAATAAAGCCTAAGAATTAGTTGTGGTGTGTTATATTTGATAGTCGTGTGTTATATTTGATAGTTGTGGGCCATATTTGTGTTTTCATGCCTAATAGAGCAATAATCGCGTGTGTTATTTGCGTGGCGCAATTAATCCGCGCAGCGCAATAAAGTTGAGTGATTAGCCTGGAGCCTATATAAAGAGATGGCGGGCGGCGAACGGGCCTATTTTGCAAAAGCCGCCCAGAGAGAACAAACGAAGTTAGACACCAGAGCCAAGCTGTAAATGCCTTGAGCACGTGAGTTAATTTAGAATAGCATTAGTGTTCTATAATTCTGAAATTATATTGAGCGTATCTGTTTTAATGGTTAATGAAATAAATAGATTGACGTGTTTCCAGGACCTTATAATTTAGTCTTGAAATATAAATGAGTGAAAATAATGTGGGTAGATTTTTACTAGTGCCTAGTCCAGATTGCGGCTGCAATAGTTAGGTATCAAGTATTTCATTCATCAGACCGGGCAAGAAAGGCAAATATAGTATGAAACTATTTCATACATGAAACCAGGCAGAGAAGCGATCTATTACTTGAATTTAGATAATATTGACTTGTTAGCAAAATAGCAAGATGGCAGCCACGTGGTGATGACTGTATAAAAGCGGCGCGAGGAGTCTGCAGTAACACTCTTAGTTATCACTTAATGTTACGCAGTTTTATATCGTGTGAATTGACACGTGGGTAAAAGTAGGTTAAATGTAATTTCCCCCAATAATGGAAGAGAGAGTTTTCGTGGTAAATTTCCTTTAGGTGATGAATTTAATTCCAGTTTTGTTAAAGTCAAGAATAATTACATTTTATTCTTTGATGCGACAGCAATTTAGTGGTATTTCACGATTATTGATTATTCTACTGTATATCTTTAGTGGGTTACTTTGAGTGAGGTGAGAATATGTTTTTAGATTTCTGGAGAGCACGAGGCCACTCCTTGGGGCGTAAGGTACGTTGAGACAGGTGTTTCTCTGTTTGCTTCCGGCGGAGCATGGAAACACCAATGCAGCTGATGTCCATTACAGGCCCACAAGAAGCATTTTTATGCTATTGCAGTGGTTGTTTCGGTAACAGTAACGATGTGTTTCATAAGATGAGTTCCCAATCTCATCAGGGGTCATATACGACACGCTTGTTGCCAGGTGCACCAGTCGTCACTTACAACTTGTTCAGAATGCAGTAATGAATATTGAGATGGATCAGTTGCGAGGTAGTGGTTTATGCCCATTAAGGAGAGTATTTGTTGTGCCAGCCTCATGCACAACACCATACTAGTCGCATTGGACGACACGCATGAGTGTGTGCGTGTGTGATAGTTGAGGGTGTCAGGTGGCGTGGAAGGACTGTTTGGCAGGTGAGAGTATCATTATTTAACCATGATTTTAACTAGTCGTTGCTTTGTTTGCTTCTTCAGATTAGCAATCGAGCACAGGCTGGGTGTTTGTTTGGTGTTTGGTTTGTTGGTTTATTTGTTTAATGTTTGCTTCAGTGTGCTCTTAGTCACTGAATGGGTTGTAAAAATAAATACAGCCCCTGCCTTAAGAATCAGAGTTTTATTGTTGAATCGGGTCGGTTGCAAGTGTGCAAGAGAGTGATCAAATATCACAACAGCATCATCATCATCTCGCCCACCCCATCACAATAACAATCCTTGGAGACAGCTTTGTTTCAAAAACTGGATTTTTTTTCTGTTTTCAGCTGTCACCCAAAATGTGGTAGGAAAGTGCCAGAAGAAACTTTCCATTTTCAGAATATTTTGGGTGTTCAGATTAAAGGATAGAGATATGTATATAATGTTTTCTCTGTGTGGGAGTTATAGTTAATGATCTTTGGGACACCCCACATGATTCTAGATGGCCACTGAGTAGACAAAGAAAGGATAGAACTATTTCTTACTAAGAGGCAGGAGTCGGAGTGGCTAAGAGGTATGGCGTCCGCCTCAAGTTCTAGAGGTACCGGGTTTGATTCCCAGTTAAGGGAATATAATTTATGGAAATTTTTTTTTCAGAACCAGTGGTACTAATGATGTCATCTTTTGGGTAGTGAGATCGGATGTCTAGCCTTCTCAGAAAAGGGCGAAAAAAATAGGAGGTCCAGTGTGCAAATTGTGCACGTTAAAAATCCCACGGCAGATGGAGATCGTAAAGTGTAGGCCTATCGGGTCACTGCCCTGGCAAAATTTAAAAATTAGAAACCTACCCACCACAAAAATAATTATAGAATGTGTGATTCCTATACACACACTGGGATTCTCGCAGGTGCTATGGAGTTCGTGCACTGTGCTGAGATCCTCCTTGTGTGATTTAAGGGAGGAGATTGGAGCACTGATGGAGTTGTCTGTGTGCAATGAAGATAGTCCTTAAAACCAAACCAAACTTTCTAAGAGGCGACTAAGGTAAGTTTGTGCATTGGAATAGCACCCACATCATGTAAAACAAACAGCTATAGAAACTACTACTATAAGAGCACAAGAATCACTCTGACACAAGCTATGAGCATGAGAACAAGTTGGAACAGTGGCTTGGCTTCATGCTCCTTAGCTCTTTCTGTCCCAAGTAGTTTATAGTTTTTACCCAGGCACCAGGATGCAAAGGAATTCTTAGTGTTCTCACATAAATTTTCAAGCTCAGCAGCCTTAGCTAAACATCAACTACAACCCAGACACAAAAATGGATACCAATGTCAGAATGGCAGTATAGACACACGAAAAGCCTAGATCTACAATGTATTTATGCCAAGAATTCTTCAACTTAACACTAGCTGTGAAAGAGCGACAAGCTCAGCCCAAATAAATGTGTAGCTCTTGTCATTTAAGTACATCCAGTTCATAAGGTTATCATCTGTTAATGAACAATGCCGATATGACATTCTTTTCCAGACCTTCATGCAGATAGTGCCACATCCACCACTTTTCTTTCTTTTATAACAGGCTGTGGTGCTAAATTGTTAAATTGATCCAAAACAACAATAACCTTGGCATAAAAACGGTTACCAGATCTTTCCCAGTTTTAAAACAAAACAGTAAACATATTGTTATGTGTAAAATCATAACAGGCTCTATCGCACTAGACAGGGTTTGTGTACTAATTTCCTTGTTGATAAGCGTTGCCCAGACTACCCCGGAAGTACGTCATATAGTCTGCTGTTTTCGAGCAGACGATCCTTTGCCGGCTTGAGGTCGAAGATTCGATCTTGAAGTCGGTCTCTTTCGCTGTGTATTCTCTGTGTGAGAAAGACGTGTTTTGGACGAGCTCCAGATAGTGTACTCTTGTTACAGAGTTTTATCATTTATATCAGCTAGGTCATCCTACAGTTGGAGCCTAAGCTTGATGATATTTAAACGGACAAGTCATTGCTGAAAGGAGAGGAATGTGTGTGGAACTATATATTAAATATTTCAGCAATATGCCTTTGACATTGTTTCCGTAGTCTACGTGACGATAGACTGATCTTATGGACTGGCTAGAGATTGCCATTGACTATTTTTATGGATGCCTTTAATAGGAGCTACGTCGTGTAATAAACTAAATGTTGTCTAAACGTCAACCAGGCATTATGGAGTTTTCTACTGTTGAAGACTAGCCTTACGTTTTGAAGAATGTTAAAAAAAGTTGGACTGAAAGGCCTAATGAAAATTATACCCTAGACAGGCTGGACACTAAAATCCAGCTACTGAGGACTCTAAATGAACTCGGAGAGGGAAGATAGATCTAAACCATCTACCAGATGAAATTATCCCTCTACAATTATGGGGGTCACAAGCCGATGATCGCCTACAATCTGATCAAAGACTTTTCGTCAGCATTTTTGCTATGAAAGCCTGCTTCATCCCAGTGTTTCAAGATGGCGCACCTGTCGCCTGCTAGAGTCTGAAAAGGCTGGAGGATAATTTTCACTTTACAGTTCTTCATTTCTACAAGTTTTTGAAAGAGCAAGTATTCAAGAACATTATATCTGCATCCTTGATGTATGAAATCATCAACTTTTCTGCAGAAGATGGTGTATTGTTTCTGACATCGACGAATCAAGTGAATTCTGAATCGTGTCAGCTGTAGCAACGTGTTGGACCTAGTGAGTGGTCTTTGTATCCAGTTCGCATTCAGTGCTGGGAGGAACAGCCATTGGAACTAGGAGGATTTTGAGGCCTGGCATTCAGATAAGTCACGTTTGTGTTTCATACAGCGTGTGACTGTATTGTCTTTGTTTGCCTGCGTATTTTTTTCAGAATTTATGTTCCATGTTTTAATGGTGTGTTGTATCTAATCTGTGGGCTGTAGGGAGACTTGTGTTTCTATCAATACCGTTTCGACTGGTCGATAGATTCATAAGCGTTTTCTTTAGGATTTGGAGTGTGATTGTTTCAAATAGTGGGGCCGGCATATACAAAGCTGCGTGTATACTGCTACTATTGAAATAATCATAACCTGTGATTGTTTCAAATAGTGATTGTGTATACTGCTACTATTGAAATAATCATAACCTGTGATTGTTAGCTGTGAAGTTTGTTAAGTGTACCATTTGTAATTGTTGTCCAGTCAAATATTTTTTCTTCAGTTCTCTATAATTATTGTTTGTGAAACTTTGCTTCTTACCTGGCTATCTTTGATTTAATAGATGTGATTAATGTTGTAAAAAAAAAATCGTGACGTATTGTCATATGTGTGAAGAGAGCTACAATTTTTTTGTTTCATTGTTCTATTTTATGTAGTTCTGCCTTAGTTTTCCATTTGCATTATCTTCTTTTGGGCTCTGATCATTGTATTCTGTCTTCTTTTTGTACCTTTCTTTTATGCTAAATTTTTAACATCCGTATATTTTGCTACTTATGCATCAAGTTGAGTGAATTTGAGGTGGTGTTATAATTATTGAAAATATTATTCACAAAGAAATAATATGATAAATTTACTTTATTGGTTGCATTGAAAAGCACAATAATTGTAAATCATGTCTACTGCAGAGTATTTCCTCAAACTTGGGAAGGAGTTTGGAATGGAAGGTGAGATTTTGAGAAACTATGTGGAAAAGGAACTCAGAGATCAAAGACAATTAGAAAGAGAAGAAAGAAAAGAAGAAATAGCTCTTGAAGAGAAGAAAAGAAGAAATAGCTCTTGAAGAGAAAAGAAGAGCAGAAGAAATAGCTCGTGAAGAGAAGAAAAGACAAGAAGAAGATAAAAGAAGAGCAGAAGAAATAGCTCTTGAAGAGAAGAGCAGAAAGAATAGAAGAAATAGCTCTTGAAGAGAAGAGAAGAGCAGAAGATTTAGCTCTTGAAAAAGACAAATTAAAACAGGCTCAAGAAATCAAATTAGCTGAGATTGAACTTGAGAAATTAAGATTGCAACAACCTCAGGTGAATATAAGAAAAATGGATGATGATAGAAGAGATCATAACAAATATATCAAGGTGACTTTGCCTAAATTTAACTCTTCCATAGCGATATCCAATGCTTTCTGAGTAGATTTGAGACCTTTTGTCATGAGTTTAAAATAGATAAAGCTACATGGCCTAGTAGGCTCATGAACTTATTGGTTGGAGATGCATGTACGGCTGTGTGTACAATGGATGACCAGTCGAGAAATGACTACGATGCCGTTAAGATATTATTACTTAAGAAATTTCAATTGGATGAGGATGGCTATAGGCAAAAATTTAAATCACTGGTGCCTGATTCTACTAAAGACTTTACAGAATTTATTGCGTCAATAAAAATGTACTTTTTGAGATGGATTGATCTTGCTAAAATTGAAAAGACATTTGAAGGTTTATCTGACTTAATCCTCAGAGATAAGGTTTTGTCTTCCATTAGTGGAGATTTTTTATCCTTTTTACAGGAGAGAAAACCGGATAAATTGGCTCCGTGTGAAACATGGGGTAGACAATATAAGGTTGCACATCCTAATAAGAATTTAAGCAGAGATAACTTTAGGGATTCTCTTCCAGCAGCTTCAGCCAGAGTGATGAATTTTAACAATGCTAAGCAGAGATCCAACAGCATTGACAGGAATTATAGATTCAATCAAAACGTTCAGTATGGCAACCATAGAGGCAAATATAATTTTAATAAGAAATCTCATCAGCCTCAGAGATATGACAACTATAATAATAACAATGATTATTATGGTCCTCAATCATCTTACAAACAAAATGATTACCAAAATAGAGGAGGTTATGGTGCCAAATCAAACAGAGGTAATAGATCATTCCACAGGAATAATGATAATCACTCAAATAATAGAGGTTCTTTTCAGAACAATAATTATCGTCAGTCAAGAAACCCAGAATGTGTTAATGCTGTCGTGAATGTTAATAACAATAGGGCAAATCAAAACGATGATACTATTGCGCACGCAAATGCTTGCAGTGTTGATTTAGCTAATAGTACTGTACTCAATGCAGGTCTTTGTTTCAGCCACAGAGTGTACTGAGACTTTTGTGTGGACACCCTTTGCCTGTTATGTCTTCTGTTGAAAACACAGGTTCCTTGGTACTGGATAGGGGTTTTGTCAATAATAAATTAGAATCTTTGTTGCGTGATACAGGTGCAACAACGATTGGAATACGAAGATCGATGGTGGACCCATCAGACTACACAGGAAATGAAGTTAAATGCAATACTATCCCACAGCGGAAGTATTTCTGGATACACCGTATTTCACGGGTAGAGTGCTTGCATGTTTGTTAAACGAACTGTTAAGTCATATTTTAATTAAGGGGAGTTAAGTGTTAAAGACTTGAATGTACGGGTCGGATTTTTGTACACACGATTGTAAGCACGCTTTTTGTGATGAGATGATTTTTTAGTTGGAGGCTTTGGGCTCAGTAATGTTTAAACTGTTACCTGACTAGTTGTTAGTTTGTTTAAAAATATGATAAAAAAAACTGTTCGAAAGTTCCTAGTGAGATTTTTGGGGTAGGAACGGTTTGAGCTAAGCGGTAGTCTCTCGTGGCTAGCCCACGCATGTGTTATTGGCTGAGCTGTACTGAGATACGGTAATCTTGAGACAGTGCGTTCCTGGGAGTGTTCCGGGATGATTGTGAGCGATGTTTTTTCGCTGTGTGTTCGAGGGGATATTTTTTGTGATGGGAGAGTTTGCTAGATATTAAAGAGATTTTGAGGCCATGGATTGTACCGGCCATTATTATTATCATGATTCATATTTTCTGATGGATATTTATTCCCATGGATATTATTGCACTGAGAGTTGCTGATGTAATAAGAATTATGATGTTTTTCCCTCTGATGGATATTTAGTCCCATGGATATTATTGCACTGAGAGTTGCTGAAGTAATAAGAATTATGATGTTTTCCCCTCTGATGAATATTTAGTCCCATGGATATTATTGCACTGAGAGTTGCTGATGTAAAAGAATTATGATGCTTTTCCCTTTGGTGGATATTTGATCCTGTGGATTATGCTGATGACTATTTGATACTATGTGCTACACCCATTTGCCACGTATTTTATACCTGCAGTAACCTGTGACAGTGTGCTGTTTCTGATGTCTACATTGCTGTGTTGTCAATAAACTGTGTAGAACGTTACCACTAGTTACAACATTTCCTGACTTCTATGTTTGCTGTGGTGTGAGGTTCCAGTTGGTCTAGGTATGCCAGAACCCTTTAACATTCGCGTATGTTGAGATCTACACATCCACACACCTGTCGGCCATCCGTAAGCCCGACCTAAGATGATTGCCTTCATCAGCGTAACATCAACATTACCTCCTTCCACCACTCATATATATTTAACAGTTTCTCCCTCACGGGCCATTCACGGAACTTTAACACGAATCTATCGCTGGGATTATACTTGGAAACATCCCAGGGATCCACGAATGTTCCAGACAGGACATTGAGAAGTGGGAGAGAGAGCATTTAATAATGGCTAATGCTGTTACTACAAAAGCACAAGCTCGTGAGGAAAGGTTAAGTCATATTGGTGATGATATTTTAGAAGAAGTTACCAATGATAATGAGCACATGAATGATGTCATGAGTGATGTTAATGATGACATTGATAATGATGAGAGTAATGTTGATGATCATATTACTCTTGTTGATGAAGATGATGACTTACAAATTGAATTGATTGAGAAAGAATCTTTCATTCAAAGACAAAGAGAAGATGACTCTTTAAAAAAATTCTTTAAGTTGGTTACATCAAGTAAGGTAATTACCAATGATAAGGCAAAACATTGGTATACCTTAAACAATGATATTTTGGTCAGGAATTTTCAGGATAGCAATTCTGTTAAGAAACAAATAATGGTACCTATTTGTTATAGACCAGTGGTGCTACGACATGCACACGATATAAATGCTGCGGGTCATTTGGGAATTGCTAGGACTAAACAGAGAGTTCTGTCTCATTTATTTTGGCCTGGTGTGACCAAAGATGTCAAGGTCTTTTGTCGCACGTGTGTAGTTTGCCAGAGTGTTGCAACTAAAAGGCCTGGTCATAATGCACCCATTCAAGCAGCAGACATATCCTTGCGTCCATTCGCAAAGATGTCTATTGACCTTATTGGTCCTATCAAAGTTACTTCAGCTAGGGGTCATAGACATGTTTTAACGTGTATCGATATGTGTACTCTTTGGCCCGAGGCTATTCCACTGAAAAATATTTCCAGTGATGACATAGCTGATGCACTATTTTTAGTTTTCTCCAGACTGGGTTTTCCCAAAAACATACAATCTGACAATGGTTCGCAATTTGTTTCCGATGCCATGAAAAAAGTAATGAACATGTTTGGAATTGAAAGATCACTCAGTTCATTATATCACGCACAAGCGTCCGGGAAAATAGAAAGATTTAATAGGACATTAAAGCAAATGCTTGATAGAGTCACAGTTAAATATCCGCAAGATTGGGACCGTATCTTGCCAGCTGTTCTGTTTGCATACCGAGAAATTCCCAATTCTAGCACCGGATTTTGTCCCTTTGAGTTAGTTTATGGTGCAAAGCCACGGGGTCCCATGGCTATTTTAAAAGAACTACTTATTGGTACTGATATGAACGAGGAAGTTCAATCCTCTTATCAATGCGTCGTAAATTTAAAGCGAAAGATTATTGACGCATGCCAAATAGCAGTGCAGTCATCGGAAAGGGCAAAATCAAAGGCTCGATTGTTTTTTAATAAAAACAGGAAACTGCGCCAGTTGTGGCCAGGAGATGAAGCTTTTGTGTTGCTTCCGAACAAGGAAAGTAGATTGTTGATTTCTTGGAAAGGTCCTTATAAAATCATAAATAAATTATCAGATGTCGACTATGTTGTAGATGTGAAAGGAAAAGAAAAAATTTTTCACATAAATACAAGGTATGTTACAACAATTTTATACTAGACCACCACATCTACGTCCTATCTTTGAAGCCATTGATGAATCTATTGATCGTTGTTCTTCCTTGGCAGTAATCCAGGAAGAAATTTCTGACTTTGATGATGATAGTGAACCTATTCTGTCATTGCCAGATATTCATATGTTAGCGACTGAATCATGGAAAGATGTTTCCATTGATCCTACGTTGAATCCTGATCAGAAGGATCAGATTTCTAACTTACTTCAGTCTTTCTCTGATGTGCTCACGGATATTCCTGGGCATACGGATGTCATTGAACATGATATCATGTTAACAGACTTTAGGCCGATTAAACTAAAATCGTACCCTATTCCAATTCATTTGCAATCTCAGGTACAAGATGAGATAAAACAAATGATTAGATTAAACATTATAGAACCGTCCAATTCGCCATATAGTTTCCCTATAGTGTTAATTAGGAAAAAGGACAAATCTATAAGAATTTGTATCGATTATAGATGGCTAAACAATGTCCATTCGAGACACGGAACCTCTTTCTGTGCTTGAATCACTTCTTGACAAGACTTTCTACTGCCACCTTCTTTACTAAATTTGATTTATCTAAGGGTTACTGGCAGGTCCCGTTGTCTGGCAAATCTAAACCGTACACAGCTTTCGCTACGCCTTTAGGTTTGTTCCAGTTTAACTATATGTCTTTTGGTCTTGTCAATGCTCCTGCGACTTTTGTACGCATGATGAGGAGACTATTTTCTAATCTTGAGGACTTGATTACCTACATAGATGATATATGTTTATTCCATCAGTCTTGGAATGATCATATCAATGGTATCCACTCTCTAATAGATACCTTACGAAGTCATAACATTGCAGTTCGACCAACTAAAACGAAAACAGGTTTTTCGGAAATTACCTTTCTCGGTCATAAGGTTGGAGGTGGGTTCTTAAAACCTGAAGATTCTACAGTGTCCAAATTTCTCAATCTAGATATTCCTCGAACGAAAAAACAAGTTCGAAGCCTTTTAGATCTAATAAACTATTACAGAAGATTTTTACCTAATTTTTCTGATTTAACTGCAGTGTTGTCCGCATTGTTGAAAAAAGATGCAGCAAAGAAAATGATCTGGTCCCATGTTTGTGATGATGCATTAAACATGATTAAGAATGCCTTTTTGAAATCGCCAATATTACGTTTGCCTGATATTCAAATACCTTTTACTTTCAGGGTAGATGCCAGCGATGTTGGAATAGGAGGAACACTAATGCAAGAGTTTGAAGGCCACATGCATCCCATCATGTATGTGAGTAGGAAGCTTACCACCACAGAACAAAGGTATCCGATTGTGGAGCGAGAGCTGCTCGCTATCGTTTTTTCCTTCAACAAACTGCAACAATACCTCTTGGGAGCTCACTTCACGCTTCAAACAGATCAACGAGCCTTGGGTTATTTACAGACAGCCCGTTTTACTAACCCAAAGGCAGCTAGAGCAAGCCTAGCTTTACAACCATAACACTACAGCATCAGATCTATAAAGGCAAATCTTAACGTGGTCGCCGACGTGCTGTCTAGGTGCACCAAAGACGCTCCGTCTTCCATCACGTCCACAAGTTCAAGTTATCAACATAATGCTGTGTAGTCCTGGCTACATTCACAGAGCCGACATTTAGAACATTTCGCATCAAGAACAGTTTACTTCGATGATATCACCATATTGTACTTTCGTTACGGTGATTTTACAGTAATGCCACATGATGATGCTTACTGACAGATCACTTCATGGCGTGTGAGATATCTTTTTGCTCTAGACATTGCATAGACACGGTATACATCAATCTCTAGATGCACATTTCAACTACAGGTTGTCAAGAAAGGAATTTGTACAAACGGTTCCAGTCATTCAATTCGGAACAGTTTTGAAATTACACTCAGTGACATTTCAATAACATTATATGGTATTGGCAGGGGAGATAACAAGTTAATTGGAACTCATACCAAGATCTCAAGGGAGTTAATCATGACATTCTATACGCATCTGTTCTGTTTGATTTCGCTGCAAAGTTCGTGAACTTATACAATTTGTGTCTGATACTATTAAAGAGACAACAATCATGGACACATTCAAGATGGAATTTCTACATGAAACTTCACGCACTATATGATTGTGTGCACAGAATGGACTTGACTTTGTTTTAATGATAGCTTATTTCCTTACAGGAGTAGACAAGAGATATTAACCTATCATATTAATTGACTTTTCAACACAAAAGAATACTGCTTTGCACCCACTTGGACCGGTACAGTGACATTCATCGTACGCTGATCACGAGGCGACCTTTAAGCAGTTTAAACTTGATTATGAGCGAAACTATAAGTCTGACAGTGAAGAGCATGAGAGATTTGCCACTTTCTTGGAAAATGTTAAAACAATTGAGAGTCACAACTTGCGATTCCACAACGGCCTGACAACTTACTGGATGGATATTAACCAGTTTTCTGATTGGACAACTGAAGAACGACTGGCCTACTTATCTCAATTAAAACCTAGTGAAAGAGTCTATCAGAGTGCACCACCAAGACAAGATACAGAAGACGTTGGAGATCCATTACAGTGTTAAGGAACTGTTCTGTTTACGTATATTGTTTATTAGTTATTATTAAAAGATTCAGTTCCAATGGGCATGAGTTATTGGGTTGCTAAAAAATACTTATTCGAGTAGTTTTGATTCATCTCTACTATTTCGGTTCATAGTTCTGTTGCAGTTTAAGAGCCATCTTTGTGTGATTTAAATATTGTTTGATTCAGTGTATTGTTATTAAACTTCATATTAATATTCAACAAAAAAAAATTAGGTCCCTTGTGTGAGAACACAGAGGATCACTACAGTGACACAGTTTGTCATTGGGTCTTCTTGTGTTGGGACATGTGGTCTTGACCAGAGCCGGGTTTGGGGTGGGTGCCAATGCGACCTCATGCGAGGAAAAAATATGCGACCTCATGCGAGGAAAAAAAAAAAAAAATGGAGCTGGTGCCTTGAAGGATAACTGACGATAACTTATTCTTACCTTGGATTATTAATGAAGAGTTTGCGAACAGGCTCATAAAGGAGTCATCCGACGTTACTGATCCCACAGAGCTGACAGCTGGTTTGAGAGCTGTGGACGAAATTTTTAAGACTCACTGGACAGATATTATCTCTGCATATGATATGCTGTATAAGTTGAAGGAGGCCACTGCAGTCACTCCACAGCTTTCCGAAGAGAGTCTGCTGACAATGATCAGAGCTTATGGACACAAACAGTTTGAAATAATCGACGTAAAGGCGGTTATGATCATTCCATTTCCTGCACCAGTCAACACCACCCAAGGACTTAAAAGACCAGGCCCGGCATCCTGCCATGAGGATACAGCCAAGAAGTGTAGAGAGGACGCAGCCGGAAGTGCATCTTAGAGTGATCTGTTTATAAGGGTGTACAGACAATGGAGTCATCAACAGGCACCAGACAAGTAACAAGTATTATTCAGTTGTAGTTAATCTTGTCTTCCTGAGCTGTTATGGTTGCTTTTGTTATCAGGTTATAACTGTTGTGTGCGGGTATTCTCAACCTGACTTATATTATTTCTTTGAGCCTTCCACGTTGGACGTCTTAATGAGTGGAACTTGCAGTATATGTATCAGTTTCATAATAACCAAAAGCATTTTGATAGTCTTTGTATTTGAGCTATTGAGATATCTGCTGGCTAGCTTTTAAAGTTGCTCACAAAATTACTTAAGGCCAATTTCCTTGCTTTGTCTAAAGGAGAGTTTTGGTCTTGCGCACTTGTAGTTGTCTAGGCACCTATAAAATTTATGTATTTAAATCATCATGAGGCTTTTTAATCATGTGATACAGATGTTAAACAGTTCTGGCCAATGCCATTGTAATTACGTGAACTTTTCATTGCAATATCAGGTGGTGATATTACACCCATTACTGTGAGGTTTTCTATGTTATTTAACATATCATAACCATCATCTCAAGCCTGCCCAGGTAATTTTTGTGGATGAAGCAAGAGTTGCTGCTCATGCATGTTCTTTTTTTAAAGATGTAATGGACTTTCATAATTAATGTTTGGAATAAAAGGTAGTCCAATGGCAGATCCTGCTGTAGGGAAGTGAATTGTTAGAGCCTTCACTATGCTAGGTCCAGCTTTTTGGGGTGTGTTAACCAGTTCCCTCCCTTCCTGCCTGCCTTTTCCTTTACTAACTCGAGCAGTCAGGTACCCACTTACAGCTGGGTAGACTGGAGAGGGACGCTACCAGGATTCGCTTCCGGAACCTGATAACTTTGCTGCAATAGGCTAGTGCTTGTTAGAGCTGCTAATTCCCTCCCTTCCTGCCTGCCTTTTCCTTTACTAACTCGAGCAGTCAGGTACCCATTTACAGCTGGGTAGACTGGAGAGGGACGCTACCATGATTTGCTTCCGGAACCTGATAACTTTGCTGCAATAGGCTAGTGCTCTAACCGCTTAGCCAATCAGATGCCTTTAAAAAAAAAGTATTGAAAAAAAAATTACGTAATTTGTTATGTTAGTTATGATGAAAAAATATTTCAATAAAAATAAATGAATAAAAAAAAAATGGTACAGGCAAGAGGGCAAGATCCCCACAAGGTGGAACTGGAACTTTCCAGAAGAGAAGCCGACAAGAGTGATATTTGCCTGCAGCTCACCATATGAAGTTATTGTTAACAGTTCTGTTATAAATAAATAGTTTTACCAGAAAAAAATAGGTAGATATTAGAGCGGAAGCACAGGTGCAACCGCAGGCAAAACCTAACATGCCCCCCCCCCCCCCCCCCCCCCCCCCCCCCACATCCATTTGCATATACTCTAAACGAAGCTTTTAGCACCCATAGCAGCGATGTGGTCACCTCTAGTGAGGTGTTACAGCAATTGAAAAATTCAGCGGCAGTACCGACCAAAATGTCAGTGCATGGACTGCATGATTTGGTCAGGGATTATGGGGACCCATATTTTGCAGTGTCACAAGACATGGTGATCTTGAAGACACACCACTCTGCAGTCTATGCCAAAGAGAAGATGCTCAGAGACTGAGGTAGTCATCCCTGTCAAAGTACCAAGAACAGAGTAGATTACAGATGATCCTTTGGTTTCTGCAGATTTTCATGGTTGTTACTTAAGACAGTGTGATCAGATCATCATTTTGCACACCAGCTTCAAGATTTTTGACAATGAAATGTTAGTTTTGTTGTTGCTTTTTGTGTTCAAAGAAATGTAGGAGAGTTCTCTGATCTTCTGTTAAACATGTTTTATGTTTATCTTGTGTTACACTACTTTATAACATATTTATGTCATGGTGTACAGAGTTCATCTGAATGTTGTTGCAGCTTGTCTGCATCTGTGTGCAGCAGACTGAGGAACTTTAAAAGAGACAAACAAAAATAGTAACTCATTTATTTCAGATACTATGTTTGTCTCCCGTGTAATATGTTAGTAATCCTGTCCATAAAAATGGTAGAGCAGAGGTGACAGTATACTAACCCTTTTGCTCTCTTGTGGATACATGTTTAAATCCAGGAAAGTCTTTAATGTATCTAGACTTCCATGATGCAAAGGTGTTTCACCAGATGTTAATATATCATAAATTTTTTAAGCAATTTAGTATTGCTTTAAAATAGGGTCAGTAAAAACAAAAAATAGTTGCCTTATAGCAGAGATTGCTGTAGGGAGTGAAGTGTTAGAGATTTCACAGAAACTAGGTGCAGCTTTCTATGAGGTGGGATGACCAGTTCTTTTCCTCACTGCCTTTGCCTTCCCTAACTCAAGAGCAGTCAGGTACTCATTTACAGCAGGGTAGACTGGAGCATGAAGCTACCAGGTTTTGATTTCAAAGCCTGGTAGCCTTGAAGCGAGAGGCAAGCATTCTTAATTATATTAATGCGTGCAGAGAGAAATAAAAATTAAAAAGTTCATAATCAAAGACAAAAAAAAAAAGTTAGATATTAGAGCGCTTTGTACGCTATTATAAAATTAATTCATGATTCGTTGATCATATTATGTATATGATACAATTTGACATACCAGTCACCACCACACAGACCTTTATGTATTTGACAAAAATGTTGTGTGTGTCAAGTGTCTGTCTTACATCTTCTATGACTGAATATAATTATTATATGCACTTAACATTAATGGTTATTTTAAATGACATTAATTGACTAGGAGACATGACAGTGAACAGTAAGGTGTTCTCTGATTTACGAAAGTGTGAGAATGCATGGTATATATCATTATTAATGTTCTATGTTGACTGACGTTTGCATTATTATGTTAAATTGCTTTGAGCTGTTTGTATACATCGGTATTAGCATTTCATGCTGATTTTCCACACCTTGTGTGTTATATTGCCTACATTTCGGCACAAACATAGGTCTATGCATGGTCATAGCAACAGTGACAGGTAATGTTACCTTTTGCTCACCTTAGTGGTGTTTTTTCTCATATGGCAATAATGTCAACTTCGTTGCCATTATTGGCCCGAGGGGGGGAGTAGTTGTTATGTGTAAAATCATAACAGGCTCTTTCGCACTCGACAGGGTTTATGTACTCATTTCCTTGTTGATAAGCGTTGCCCAGATTACCCCGGAAAGTACGTCAAATAGTCTGCTGTTCTCGAGCAGACGATCCTTTGCCGGCTTTAGGTCGAAGATTCGATCTTGAAGTCGGTCTCTTTCGCTGTGTATTCTCCATGTGAGAAAGACGTATTTTGGACGAGCTCCAGATAGTGTACTCTTGTTACAGAGTTTTATCATTTATATCAGCTAGGTTGTCCTACAGTTGGAGCCTAAGCTTGATGATATTTAAACGGACAAGTCATTGCTGAAAGGAGAGGAATGTGTGTGGAACTATATATTAAATATTTCAGCAAAATGCCTCTGACATTGTTTCCGTAGTCTACGTGACGATAGACTGATCTTATGGACTGGCTAGAGATTGCCATTGACTATTTTTATGGATGCCTCCAATTAGGCGCTACGTCGTGCAATAAACTAAATGTTGTCTAAACGTCAACCAGGCATTATGGAGTTTTCTACTGTTGAAGACTAGCCTTACGTTTTGAAGACTGTTAAAAAAGTTGGACTGAAAGGCCTAATGAAAATTATACCCTAGACAGGCTGGACACTAAAATCCAGCTACTGAGGACTCTAAATGAACTCGGAGAGGGAAGATAGATCTAAACCATCTACCAGATGAAATTATCCCTCTACAAATATATAATAATGAGAAAATATATCATAATTTACATAAAACTGGCATTTGAATATTTTGAAAATTTGCAAGTCTTATATGCAATAAATACATTTGCTCTACATCATGTAAGGTGCAGACATTGGGAACTCTAACTATAGCCAAACAGGCAGTACCAGACAACCTTTGGGAAAATAATGTTCCGGAAGATGAGGGGAACTGTGGTAAGACGTGGAGTACAATGAATGAGTATGAAAAAGAATTGAAAAAAGGTGATTCGTCTTATGAGGACAAGAGACAAAGAAAATAGCCAACGTTGTGGCCAGAAGGCCTTTGTCAGGGAAAGGAAAGAAAGTGAGGGCTAGATAGGAGACATATGAATCTAAATAAATATTAAAATAAAAACTGGGCACTTCCCTAAATAATGTTCCTTAAGGTATAAAGAAAGGATGAAAAATGAAGTATTATAATTTACTGGCTTTTGTTGATATGCTTAACAATCTTATAACAATCATCAATCAGAGACAGTGGTTTTTGGGGGCTAATACAACATACATTTATAACAAGAAATATTCCATCCATATGCCAGCAGATAAATAAAAGCCACAAAATCTTAACTAGTTAAATCAGGGCTTCTTAACCTTTCTTGTGCTATGGACCTCTCTGATTGTCCAGTGAAGGCTACGAACCTCTTCTTAGAAAAAATATATAAAATGTGTGCATACAAATAATACATTTTATTTTAAAAGATCTCTTAGAAAGAATATAAAAAATGTTGGCAAACAAATAATACATTCTATTTTAAAAGAAAAATCGTTACGCTTTCACAAAGCCAAATTGAAGTATAAACAATTTCGTATTGAAGTACAAAAACAATCTGTAAAAATAACAGTTCTTTAAATACAAAAATCTATGAAAATTTCTAAGTATAAAATTTGGTGAAAATATAATTCAAATTTTTAGTTTATTTATAAGGTACCCTTAACATCCATTCATGCACCCCTAAGGGGTCCGTAGACCACAGGTTAAGAAACCCTGAGTTAAATAAACCTCATATCAATTTAACGGTATTTAAACTCATTTCATTCGTTGCCTTCAACTACCTGTGGTCAGTCCTTCTTGTCCTGTTACATTAAGTCAAGATCTCTATATGTTTTCTTTATCCTTTTCATATCTGTCCTCAATAAAAACAACAACCAAAAAGCTACAGACTTTTATAAATGGGTGCTTGCAAAGAATAGAAGGATTGAAGTGGTATGACAAGATCACTAATGTGGAACTGATGACAAGAACTAGACAACTGCCAGTGGAACAAGAGATGAGAAGAAGATGATGGAGATGGACAGGACACACATTGAGGAAACCTGCTGATAGCATTACAAGGCAGTCCTTGATCTGAAATCCCTGGGGTAACAGAGGTAGAGGGAGAAGAAGGGACCACGTGGAGAAGAGAACTGGAGACAAATATGGAAAGATCTTGAGCTGAGGACATGGGACAGGAAGACTTGGCATAATTTTGCTTAAGGCCTATACTCCTTGGGGAGCTGAAGGGTGATGATGATATCTGTCCTAATTCCCTTCTCCGTGTGTTTTTAGGTCTCTCTCTATTTCTCTCACCATGTGGGTTCCAAAACAAGTACTGTCTAGTAATGCTATCAAGTTTTTTTTTTTTAATTTTTTTTATCGTACACCCGCTATTACTCGAGGCAAAATCTCCTGTTATGTCTAACCTGAGACTGATTTTACGTGAGTATCCCTTTTTTCCCTGTACAATGACAGGTGTCCTCTCGCCATTCAGGCAGATACTCGCCGATTTCGGAGGTACCCATTAGAGCTGGGTCGGCTCAGGAGCCGTTCAGGTTATTCCAGTCCCTGGTCGACGACACTCGACACTCCTTCAAATGTCTTCGCCAGGGCTTGAATTAATCCAGTCCAAGTCCCAGTCGACGACACTTCTTCAAATGTACTCACCAGGGCTCGAACCTGGATCACCCGATCGCCAGCACAGTGTGGTAACCATTATGCCAGCGTGGCTCTCTTGCTACCAAGTGAATCTAACCTTTAGCCTATGCTGCCTGTATGTTACCAGGGCTCAAGAGCGGAGCAAAGAACAGGTCAACTGTACCCTACCATGCATGTCACAAAAGGCAATAAAGGAGAGTTGGGCATGAGGCTAGCAACCCCATCCTTTAGATGCTTAAAGCCAAAAGAAAAACAACTTCAGCAACTACTCATATTAATATCCCACACTATACTTTCATAAACTGCATGATTAAAAATGATCTTGTGGTTACTGGCAGTTCCTGAGGTGACAAAAAAACCTAGACAAAATAGGATCGCTGCTCCCAACTGACATGATGCAACATTGGTGTCTAAAGTGAGGCTGTGTACAGAGCTAACAGCTTCACCTTGTAGGCCTACAACAACTTGTTACAGAGGCAAACAATTAAGAGCACTTCAACTGCTTTGGCGTAAGCTTCCTGCATGAGGACCAAATGCAGCAGCAACATTAATTCATTTAAAACTCTGCCCATGTTTCATCAACGATGCTTAACTGACAATTGTTACATCTCTAAAGTAAGATATGGTTAAGTGTGCAGATAGATCTCTATGTTTCTTTTCTATTTAAACAAGAAAGTGGCAAAGATTAAACAAAGTTAGGGACCCAAAGATGCAGCAATAGAGAATGCAGTCAGCGACCCATAGCTTGACTGCTTGCGTCAGGGTCAGCGAACCAGAGCTGACCAAGACCCTACTCCACCTCCACAAGGTGGTCCTGGAAACAGGTTGCATCACTACCGTCTGGCTGAGAGAGTAGGGATCGAAGAGGGAAGGCAAACCCGGTCCCAAAAAATGCCATGCTGAAGTCGGATGTGTCGGCCGAAAGGCGCATATATCGCAGCTCTGGTGTAAACAGACACAACGCAACCAACGTCCTTTTCAGGACAAACGAGGAAGAAGAAGAAAAAAAACAAAGTTAATGAAAAACTAAATTTCATTCATCATCATTATCCTTAAATTCCTCAAGAACCTTCAATAAACTTTATTAATCATTATATTCTACGCAAGCACTCATTCATGATGAATGTCTGTAGCTTGTTAGTTGTTGTTTTTGTTGTTCTTCTTGTTCCTGAGCCATACGACAGGACTGATTTGACATTTGAACTGAAGATTCTGATTTCGGTGTTGGACTTTTTCTAACTGGGCCAAGAACTTTCTCATGCAGGTCAACGACTGCTGAAACTTTTCTACTTTTTCAAGCTATTTACTTCTCTGTACTTCTAATCCTTCATCCTACTGAAAAGCATGTATTTTAAAAACTAATCAATGAAACAAAAAGATGAATCTCTGAGAAAAGCAGATTCTTAGTTTTGTAAAAACTTATGCCATATAAATTTGTGCAAGGTGAAAAAAGATTATTTAAATTTATAAGAAAAATGAGGTGCAGTCAGTAATGTCCTCTTCTTTATTCACAAATATAATTTGTGCATTCAGTAAAACTAAAAAACCATCAAGATATTCATATGAATGTTCTAACAATCAAGTGTTGAATACAACAATAAAGTCACCAAGCCATCCATGTGGTTTGTCTCTCAGAATACTACAGCAATCAATATTATTAATATGTTTGTCAGAACATAAAAGCACTCTAAGCTCTAACAAAATTGTGACAAGTCAGAAAATGAAAGTACTATAAGCTCTAACAAAATGGTGACAAGTCAGAACATTCAAACACTCTATGCTCTAATAAACTGGTGACAAGTCAAAACATAAAAGCATTTTATGCTGTAATACACTTTTAACAAACCAGAATGTTAAAAAAAAAACACTCCAAGCTCTAACAGACATGTGGCAAGTCGGAACATACAAGCACTTTTGTTCTAACATAATTGTTGCAAGTCAGAACATAATATAACTCTATGCTCTAATAAACTTGTGACAATTCAGAAAAGAATAGTACTCTATGCTCTAATAAACTTGTGACAATTCAGAAAAGAACAGTACTCTATGCTCTAATAAACTTGTGACAATTCAGAAAAGAAAAGTACTCTATGCTCTAATAAACTTGTGACAATTCAGAAAAGAAAAGTACTCTATGCTCTAATAAACTTGTGACAATTCAGAAAAGAAAAGTACTCTATGCTCTAATAAACTTGTGACAATTCAGAAAAGAAAAGTACTCTATGCTCTAATAAACTTGTGACAATTCAGAAAAGAATAGTACTCTATGCTCTAATAAACTTGTGACAATTCAGAAAAGAAAAGTACTCTATGCTCTAATAAACTTGTGACAATTCAGAAAAGAAAAGTACTCTATGCTCTAATAAACTTGTGACAATTCAGAAAAGAAAAGTACTCTATGCTCTAATAAACTTGTGACAATTCAGAAAAGAAAAGTACTCTATGCTCTAATAAACTTGTGACAATTCAGAAAAGAATAGTACTCTATGCTCTAATAAACTTGTGACAATTCAGAAAAGAATAGTACTCTATGCTCTAATAAACTTGTGACAATTCAGAAAAGAATAGTACTCTATGCTCTAATAAACTTGTGACAAGCCAGAACATAAAAGCACCCTAAGCTCTAACAAAATTGTGACAAGTCAGAAAAAAAAAAGCTCTCTAAGCTCTAACAAAATTGTGACAAGTCAGAAAATAAAAGCACTCTAGTCTAAGCTTTGGTAGATAAAATTTAAATGACAGGATCACAAATATGGAACTGTAGGACAGCATCAGATAAGTACCACAGTAACATGAAGTAAGGAAAACGGATGTTATCAGTGGATACAACAAACACTGGAAGGGGGGGAGGAAGGGGGGGGGGGGGAGAAACTAGCTAATAGCTCTTGTTCTAGAATCCCCATTGTAAAAGAAAAAGAGAGACAACTGCAGACACGCACAAGGAGGGCAGCTGGCTCTAGACAGGAATACTAGGCATGAACTAAATGGTGGCCTATATCCCATAGGGACTTCAGAGGTAATTGTTGTTTTTGTTCAGAAACAACATCATTGAACTCTGGGCAAACCCATAGCAAATGTCGAAGGGTATGAATGCTAATTGATTCTGTTGCGCGCTGGTTGTAAATACGACAGATGCATCCTATCCTATGTTCATCTCTGCCAGTCCTACGCCTAATGCTAAAACTCCAGCAATCTTAGCCTTGATGATTCATCGATTGCAGAGTCATTCTCTAATAGGCGATCATTAATTGTCCTCAGTATCTCTTCCTTGTCCATATCCAATGCACCTACTATAGGTGCTCTTGAAGCTAGTCTATCAGCTCTTTCATTGCCGGGTGCCCCTGCATGACCAGGACAGTAGATCCACACCAGTTCTTGAAGATTTGAGGCTTCTATGGAGGTTTTCAATTCATGCCATAGCCATCCATTTTGGATCTTCCGAAGCAAGGCCTAAGAGTCTTGACCCAATAACTGTCCTTGTTAATGAAGTTTCAGACAACCACCTTAAAGCCGCAGTAGCTGCCTCTAACTCCATCCTTATGCTAGATTTCGTTGTTATATAAGCCCCACCATGTTAAGTGATGATCCTGCCCTTAAATCTAACCGAGAAGCCCCATCCTGATTTCTCACCACATACAACAGACCCAATGGCATCATCATACCAAGCATTATCATTTATCAGTTGTTCAATTTCCTGCTCTGCTTTCCCATTGCTCCTACCGCTGCATTCTCTGCCAAGGCTGATGATGACCTGTTGGTATGTCGTCATGTTCTCACCTGACTTACTCCACCCTTCCCACTTGAATATATTTTCAACTGTGGTCACCTGTCAAATAGTTGACTCAGCCTGTGCCATCCATGACATCCCCCTCTTTATTCTTGCTCCCTTGATATCAGCTATGTTCCTGTGGGGGGGGTCTGTGGTTACTTGCATATAGGCTTTTACCTGAGCCATCACATATTTGGATTTGATCGACAGCAATCCAAGCATGTACTGCATCATCACACTGGGGGTAACTTGCGTACAGCCCAAAACTAAACGCCTCCCTTCATTTTGAATGCGTTCCAGTTGTTCACATTGCAATACTGACAGCGTGGGTATTTCCAGGCCATACTTGGCTACTGACATGACCAGCTGATGATATAGGAGAAACAGTAGTCTCTGCTCCAGGTGTGCTGCGGCCATTGTTTTTAGGGCTGCCAGGCCTCTCTTGCATTTCTGTATGATGTGAGCAGCATGGTACTTGTATGATAGCCCACAATCGAATGTAACTCCAAGGTCATGCCTTTCAATTTTCTGCTCACTGAGAGTAATGTCTGGGAGATCTGCTTTCAATATGGAGTTGTTCAAGGAGTGTGAGAGGTAAAGAAGAAAAAAATACGCTAACTACAAACTAGTAGTGTGTCAAAACACAAAAGTTACTCTATTCTATAACACAACAATGGTGTCTCAAAACATAACAGACCTCTAAAAGATAGCACAATTGTACTGAAAGAAATACCACTACAAAATGTTGAAACATACATATACCGTGGCAGCAAAACAGACACTGTTGGATTGGCAGACAATGATATCAAAAGAATACACAAGGCAAGAGAAAATTTCATTGCATTGGGAAATATATGGACATCAAAAGAAATCAGGTCCAACATAAAAATCTGAATTTTCAACTCAAATGTCAAGTCAGTTCTATTGTATGACTCTGAAACATGGAGAACAACAAATGTCAAGTCAGTCCTATTGTATGGCTCTGAAACATGGAGAACAACAAATGTCAAGTCAGTCCTATTGTATGGCTCTGAAACATGGAGAACAACAAATGTCAAGTCAGTTCTATTGTATGACTCTGAAACATGAAGAACAACAAAAACAACAACCAGAAAAACTACATACTTTCAAAAATGGATGCTTGCAAAGAGTAGAAGGATTGAAGTGGTATGACAAGATCACTAATGTGGAACTGATGACAAGAACCAGACATGTGCCAGTGGCACAAGAGATGAGAGAAGGACGCTGGTGCTGGATAGGACATACATAGAGAAAACCTGTTGATAGCATTACCAGACAATCCCTGTTCTGGAGTCCTCAGGGTAAGAGAGGCAGAGCAAGACCAAAGAACATATGGAGAAGAGAACTAGAGACAGACATGAAGGGGATGAAGAAAACACGGAAAGACCTTGAGCTGGTGACACGGGACAGGAAGTTTTGGCATACGCCTATGCTCCTTTACACGTTGAAAGGTGAAAGAGAAGAAGAATACTTTTTAAAAAAAAACTAGTGGTTTGTCAAAAATTAACAGCACTATATACTTTAACGCAACAGTGGTCCGTCAATTAACACAATAGTGATGTGTCTAACAATCTATACTTTAAAACACAAAGTGGTGTCTCAGAACATAACTGGCCTCTATTACTTTTAAAACAACTGGTGGTTTGTCAAAAAACAGCACTATATACTTTAATGCAACAGTAGTTTGTCAATGAACACAACTGTGGTATGTCTAGCGCTCTATACTTTAACACAACAAAGGCGTCTCAGAACTAAGACCTCTAACACTTTAAAAGAAAACGAATGCTTTGTCATGGTATAAAAGCACTCTACACTTTAACAAACAAGTAGTCTATGTTAAAATGTGAGCTCTCTATACCCCGTGTAGCTCACACACTGAGGAAGAATAAGACTACGGCAACTACAGGCACGTCGTACAAGGTGACTAACATGAGGCTGTGCGTGAGGCTGGCAACTACAGGCACGTCGTACAAGGTGACTAGCATGAGGCTGGCAACTTCATCATGTTAAAAAAATTGCTGCAGGAGCATATGCATGCTTGGTGAAAGATTCCTGCAAGGAGACTAGCTGCAATGGTGGCTCCATGCTCCATACGCAGAGCAAAGGAAAATGATGACGACACCACAGCTGGGCCATAAGGTAAATACCTAGATCCACATTTTGTTAAGTTAGGACAATGTCAGACTAGTCCTAGCCCACTGCTATTTAATAGTGAGGTAACCGCAGGATTAAAGGTACTTTATCGCATTCTGAGTGAAAACTCATGAGCTAGCTTTGATAAATTCACTTTAATTATGAACTGATTGAGACAGGAACACAGTCTGTCTTTTAAATAAAGTGAACACTTGGCAAAATATCTTTTAATTCAAATTTTCCATTGCTCTGTTGATGGATTCAAAATAAGCAGATCAGTCAGCAGACATAAAAGTTATGTTTAGGCTCCACTTATTCCAAATACTTTTAAACCTAAAAAACATGATTTTATCAAGGTAGAATTTTAGAGAGCTTAATGTTTCTAAAGTAGACCACCTCATTTCCTGTGCTACCTGCCACTGCTCTGTACTCTTAAAAAACTGTCACAACACAGAAGCATTCTATACTTAGGCAAACTAGTGAGATGTTTCTCATAACAATAAATGCTGAGTGGATGATAATGTAAACACAAAATCTACTTGACTGAAAAATTACTTCAAATCTATCAGATCTAAACCATCGTCTTCTTCATCAAGGAAGCCACCGTTTGTGTAAGTATTACCACTATTGAAGTTATTGCCTTGTATTTTCTCACTCGCTCTGTCTAGCGTCTGCTCCGATGGGTGCCCAGGACTACCTGAATCTTCTGTATATCTTACTGGTTCAGCCGCAGTCAACTGTCTGAGAACCAACTTTTTGTAGACTCCTTGCCTGGCTAGAAGTTCAGTATGTGTGCCCATTTCTGCTATCTGACCCTTGTCAATCACAATCACCTGAGAACAAATTACAATATTAGACTATTATACATCCTGAGTTTTTAAAACCACATATGACTGGTTATATTTTGAAATAAGAAAGACAATCAAGAAAAAAACTCAAGAACGGCTGAAGAAGTATAGACGTGCAAGGAAAAAGAACTGAAATGGCTCTTCTACACATTTAATAATGCAAGAGAAATTCTAGATGCCTGGAAGAGAGCTACTATCATACCTCTGATTTAAAAAAAAATTATATAGTAGTGGTCATTTTCTGGCGTGGTTTGCCCTGTTCAACCCAGATGCAAGGTCCATCGGTTATGTTAGGGTACATGTCCAAATATAAATGACCTTGTAGTCTGGTTATTAGGTTATAACTCAGAAGAAGAAAGAAAAATATAGCACCCACAAGCACTTCCCTTCTAAGCCATGCTGGAGAGGTGTTTCCAAAACTCTATGAATAATGAATAAGAACCAAAATAGAACATTCACTTCATTATTTTCAGTCTTTATCACTTCATTATTTTCAGTCTTCATCACTTCATTATTTTCAGTCTTCATCATAAGGAGTGATACAATATACACAGATAAAAACTCTCTATTCAACTGTAATCATGGCATCATACCTAAGGATGCAAAAGACAGTGATCAAAACCCTATATTCAACTTTAACCATATCATACCCAGGGATGTAAAAAGACAGATATGAACTCTATATTCAACTTTAACCATGGCACCACACGCAGTTATGCAAAAGACATAGATCAGGGGTCAGCAATGAGTTGATTTCAATCTACTGGTAGATCCCAGTGGATGATTTGGTAGATCGTTAGCCATGGCAGGTGAAAAAAAGATAGAATTTTTAAACTAGGAAAATTTCGGACTAGTCCTCTCCTGCCGACATTTAAAATTGCGGTATCGCCAGGATGAAAGTTACTTTTTCCATATTCCCAATGAAAACTCTCAAACTAGCTACTAAAATATATTTGGGAACTGAATGAGATAGGAATGTGGTCTTTACTTTGTAAGCTTCATCATCCCACCCCCCCTTTTAAAATTACATACTTGCACACACACACATTATATATATATATAGTATATCTTTAGATGGCTGTGTTATTGAAGTAGATATCAAACAAAAGCTCATGGGTTATCAACCCCTGACATAGATAAAAGCTCTCTATTCAACTGTGACCAATGGCATCATACCCAGGGATGTAAACAGAGATTAAAAAAAACTCTATATTCTACTTTAACCATAGCCTTTTTCTCAGAAATGTAAAAAAAGACAGAGATATAAACTCTATATTCAACTTTAACCATGGCATCCTATCCAGGGATGGAAAAGACGAAGGTAACTCTCACAACCTGTGAATACTGTTCATTACATTAGTCTGTATCATTGAGAAGAATAAATACTGACTAAAATACATTCTTTTTATTTGTTTACTTTCTATTTTCAGTTTTACAGTACCCCATCCATTATTTAGCACATACTGTATGCATCCAGGATACACTGCTTCCACAATGCAGATTCTGCTGGCTTGGTCATGTTCGCCACATTGAAGATGGTCACATACCAAAAGACATTTTCAATGGACAACTGGCATATGGCAAAAGAAAAGCCCTATGACCACAACTAAGGTTCAAAGATGCATACAAGAGAGACTTGAAGGCCTGGGAGGACAAAGCTGCTGATCACACCAGTTGGAGATGCTCTCTATTGCATCACCTCAGATTGGGCAAAGACATGTTCTTACATGTGGAGAAGGCTACTACTATCCATCCATTGCCACAACCTTGTTTTCCATGCTATAGTACATTGTGCTAGTTATTTATTCTAATTTCTCACATATTTATTTGTGTTACTACATTAGCTTCTTTGCTTGAGGGAAAGTCTTCACAATGCAACACTCACTTTATGGGCATTCCTGACTGTAGAAAGCCTGTGGGCTATGACAATCACAGTGCGGCCTTTCATAGCTCTGTCTATGGCTTCCTGGACCAAGTGCTCACTCTCTGCATCTAAAGCACTTGTTGCCTGCAACACACCAAAAAACAAAAGTAAGCTTACTACTTACTTAGTCATTCCTCTTCTACCCTCGAGTGTAGAGATTTGCCAGAGAGAGCGTCATACTATCCTATCGGTTGTCTTCCTCCTGGCCTGGTTCCTTTCTAGTCATCAGTCCTTCAAAGATTGTCTAATGTTGTCCTCAAAACAGCAATATTTTTATTTAACTTCTCACACTGAAGCTATGTGACCCAGGTGTTGGATTTAAATACATCACTAAGTTAACTGAGTTAGTTAATGAATGACCCCCCTAATCTCAGTATATGCATGAGATTTTCTGTATTAAACCAAGCAGGAGCCACACTTAAAATGTATTCTTGGTTCCATGTCATATATGCAGTGATTAAAATGAGGTTGGGCTTGTGGATGGCAACCTCATCATGTAAAACAAACTGCTGAGGAACCTACTGTGGCAAAAGCATGTGAATGCTTTGTGCAGGTTTTCTACAAGGGGGCCAGCTGCTGTGATGGTGCCCTGCTCCACAGGGATTGTAAAAGAAAATGGTGATGATATATAGACACTAAATAGTTCCAACTATAATGCTGCCAGAAGTCTTAGGGTGCAAAATTGGCTGAGCGTCCTTTCACGATGTTCTGTCACAGCAAGGCGATGGCGCCGTTTGGTTGGTCCTAGGTTCGATTCCCGGTAAGCCTATCACTTATATTTTCTTTTCTGTTGTCTAGTGTCATCCTTTATGTCCAACGAGTACCTGTTAATTACCTTTATTTATTTATTTACTAATTTATTTACCAGAAGTCTTAGAGATGTCAATATAAAGGAGACTTTTGATGTGTTATAAATATCCAGAGATAAAGAGCAGTAAGCCTGGTGTATCAAGAATTCCACTTATTTAAAAAAAAAAAGACTACACACAAATAAGAGAATACTGTGTGTTATAAATATCCAGAGATAAAGAGAAGTACACAATGTGTATCAAGAATGCCAGTGACAAAAAGAAGGCAACAGATAAAAAAGACAACACTAAGTGTGAGTGTGCGTGTTATAAATACCAGAAATAAAGACTAGGATGACTACTGTTTCATGAATACCAGTAACAAAAAAAAAAAAGCTATACATAAACAGGAGTATTACCATGTGTGTAGTAGTTGTTTAACTAGAGCCGCTGAGCTTCTCGCTCTTTTGCAGCCAATACCAAGTTGAAGACTCCTTGGTATTATCTACACTGTATAACTAGACTTTTCCTGTGTCTTTTCTGCCATTCTGAAACATAAGTGATGAGTTTCAGTTTCTCCAGCTTTGCTTGCATTTAAACGATCATCACATCTAGTCTCAAGCTAGGGGAAGAAGCATGTCGCACATTGTGCATTCCTTGCCATCCAAGGGGGCTCTCCATAATATGCAGAACTAAAATACTGTGCTCTGGTTCTGGGCTCTTCCAAGAAATTGTTACATCCTCCACAGAGCCACTTCTCAGCTCCCCCTGTCTATCATGGGGTTCATAGTGAGATTCTCCTGCATTCAGGCAACTAGGTAAAAGCAAGAGTTACGTCTGGGGCTCAGTGATTTCTTCAAGCTTAGTGTGCAATGCTGGGTTTTCAACATGTTTCACCACAGGGGGAATCCCTGGAAGTGTGTAGATGATTTCAAGAGTCAATGAGTGTGTAATTAGCCTCAAAAACTGAGGTTCACATCCAAATGCACATACTATAGCATTGTGCATAGCTGGTGATCATATAAGGATGACTTCAGATATGCCACCATGCATACTGTGCGTGTATGTGCTATAAATATCCAGAAATAAAGAGGAGTATGCCAGGCGTATCATGAGTGCCACTGATAAAAATAAAACTGCAGATAAAAAAGAGAATACTTTGTTCTCTGTAAGCTTCAGATGAATAAGTAAATACTTGGTATGTCATGTTTACTACAGATAAACAGGAGAATACTTTGCGTGCCATGGATACAAGAGATATATGGGATGATACGTAGTGTCATAGATACCTCAAATATAATGAAAGTTTCACAGCTAGAAATACATCATCCTCACTTTCCACTGAGCTCCTTGTGAAGCATGCAGCCTGCACTGTAGTGGGTCCTGTACAGGAATCCTGTACTAAGCATTCACAGTTCTTGTAGTGTTGGCTTATGTGGCAATATGTTTTACATGATGAGGTTACCAGCCTCATGCATGACCTCATACCAGTCACCTTGTATGACATGACCTCATACCAGTCACCTTGTATGACATGACCTCATACCAGTCACCTTGTATGACATGACCTCATACCAGTCACCTTGAATGACATGCCCGAGGGTGCAGCTCTATTCGTTCTTTGTATCTTCACCCAGTTACACCATAATGGGATAGAACTCACCTCACCCAGTTACACCATAATGGGATAGAACTCACCTCACCCAGTTACACCATAATGGGATAGAACTCACCTCACCCAGTTACACAATAATGGGATAGAACTCACCTCACCCAGTTACACCATAATGGGGTAGAACTCACCTCACCCAGTTACACCATAATGGGATAGAACTCACCTTGCCCAGTTACACCATAATGGGATAGAACTCACCTCGCCCAGTTACATTAGCATGGGATAGAACTCACCTCACCCAGTTACACCATAATGGGATAGAACTCACCTCACCCAGTTACACCATAATGGGATAGAACTCACCTCACCCAGTTACACCATAATGGGGTAGAACTCACCTCACCCAGTTACACCATAATGGGATAGAACTCAACTCACCCAGTTACACCATAATGGGATAGAACTCACCTCGCCCAGTTACATTAGCATGGGATAGAACTCACCTCACCCAGTTACACCATAATGGGATAGAACTCACCTCGCCCAGTTAAATTAGCGTGGGATAGAACTCACCTCACCCAGTTACATTAGCGTGGGATAGAACTCACCTCACCTAGTTACACCATAATGGGATAGAACTCACCTTGCCCAGTTACATTAGCATGGGATAGAACTCACCTCACCCAGTTACATTAGCATGGGATAGAACTCACTTCACCCAGTTACACCATAATGGGATAGAACTCACCTCGCCCAGTTACATTAGCGTGGGATAGAACTCACCTCACCCAGTTACATTAGCATGGGATAGAACTCACCTCACCCAGTTACACTAGCGTGGGATAGAACTCATCTCGCCCAGTTACATTAGCGTGGGATAGAACTCACCTCACCCAGTTACACCATAATGGGATAGAACTCACCTCACCCAGTTACATTAGCATGGCATAGAACTCACCTCACCCAGTTACATTAGCGTGGGATAGAACTCACCTCACCCAGTTACACCATAATGGGATAGAACTCACCTCACCCAGTTACATTAGCATGGGATAGAACTCACCTCACCCAGTTACATTAGCATGGGATAGAACTCACCTCACCCAGTTACATTAGTGTGGGATAGTGTCTTCTATAAAGACAGTATAAAAGTACTCTATCACATGACTGAGCTTCTATTAATATCATCATCATCATAACCCTTCAACTTCCCAAGGAGCAAAGGTCTTCAACATATTTATGCCACATCCCCCTGACCTGTGCCACTGGCTCAAGGTCTTTCCATGTCTGCTTTTTATTTTTCATTTCTGTCTTCAGGACTCTTCTCTGTGTTTTTTTTTGGTCTCCCTCTACTTCTATTTCCCTGGGAATTAAAAAACAAAGACAGCCTTGTAATGCTATCAACAAGTTTCTGAAAGATCCCATCTAACACTAGTGTTTTCTTCTTCTAGTAATATAGGAAATTGTAATTAATAACCTACTGTTACATCCAAAAGTAGAGTAAGTGATAAACTGCTGGTTAATATAGCATTTGAGTATATTAAGTGGTAATCTATGACATAATTTTGCTTCTGAAAGTATTATTCTTCTTAATCTGTGCTAGTGAATCCTTTGCCTTGAGCTAGCCCTAGGCTATCTGCTCCAGTTATTTCCAAGCCTTCCATTCTTTCGTTTTAACAATCACCTCCATCTTTGTCAGAGGATCTTCTTCCATCTTAGCAATTAGATTCAATCATTTATGGTCTTTGTACAGCAGTCTACATTTTAACAGAACGGGGTTCCTAGCTCCATGCTCAATTTTCTTACAGGCCTAGTACAATATATCTGGTAGTGTAATGAGATCTAATTCTTTGCTCCCTTATACTAACCCAAGATCCACAAAGGGGATTTTAAAAGTATGTTTAGTGGCCGTTTCCTGCAAAACACTGCTCCCAGGAATATGGAACATGGTAATTTATTACCTATCATTATTTTCAGAAATGTGATAAATGGTCATTTTAAAAAAAATGTAACCTTGAATCTGAAATTACAGTGGATGAAAAATTCTGAAAAATCTGGCTATAATATGCATTGACTAATCAGGATCAGCTCCAGGGGACAGCCAATGGGATCACTAGCATGGGGTGGCAATGCTCAGGAGCGCTAAAACAGTCTCACAGAAAAAATGAATCACAATTAACATATTATAAAATAATAATAATAATAATAATAATAGCCCCTTCAGTCATAACTGACTATGGGAATGCGCCCCTGAGGTGGCAGTCCTCAGCTGCTTATTTTCCTGGTGCTCCTTTCGACGTTTTCTCCCCTCCTCTGCTTGTTGTGTGAGCCTCTCTTCGCCCAATCTGAGGTGGCGCCGTAAATAGCATCGCCACTTAGTGCGATCGGCAGCTTCATCCTCCCATGTTGCTGGATCCATGTCCAGTGCCCTCATATCTTTTTGCACACATCTTTGAACCTCAGCTGTGGTCGCCCAACTGTTCTCTTGCCATCTGCTAATTGTCCGTAGAAGATATCTTTTGGGATGCGACCATCTTCCATGCGGCGAACATGGCCAAGCCAGCGAAGTCTGCGCTGTCTAAGCAGCGTATACATACTTTGAAGGCCAGCACGTGACAACACCTCGACATTTGTCACTTTATCTTTCCACGAGATGCCGAGGATGCGGCGTAGACACCGTAAATGAAAGGTAAAATACATTAATGAATTTATTGATCACTTTAATTATTTGGTTGCAAATAGCAAAACACAATGTGGGAAGATTTTCCCTACTTATATATATAATATATACTAAGGGTCGGGGGTCACCAAATAAATAGTTGGCCGGGGGCGAATGAACACCTACAGTGAATGGAATGGCACATGGCAATAACCCACTTCTCTCAACGAAAAACTGTTTGGAGATGTCAGGAATCTTGAGCTGAAGTCTGAAGGTGAACGAAGAAAAAGAAGAAGTACTGCACTCTAAGATTAATATTTGATGTAGACCAGTTTGAACACTAAACATTACAACCTCTTTCCATAACATATAGCTGCAATCCAACCAACAGGTTTGGGATGAACATTAACTTTTGCCGATGACTTGCTCATTTACAGGACTGGTTCAGATAGACATGAAATGGTTAAAAGCATACACGAGACACTTCAGGCAGTTTATAAATGGTGCGAAAAAACCAGTTTCAAGGTCAATCCCAACAAAGCCTGTGTGCTTTGGTGCTCCTTGAACAACTTCACATTGAAAGCAGATCTTCCAGACATTACTCTCAGTGGACAGAAAATTGAAAGGCAGAATAAGCTGAAATACCTTAGAGTAACATTCCGATCCGGCGTGATACTGACCACATCACCCCTAGTGTGCTGATGGTCAAGAAAATATGGACCTAACACCATATTCCCAATATGTCATAGGGCGTGTAACGGGATCCTTTACCTTTTTTACATTCGATCGTGGGCTATCATATAAACTCCATACAGAAGTGCTAGAGAGGTCTGGCAGCCCTAAAAACAATGGCTACAGCGCCCCTGGAGCAGAGACTACTGTCTCTCCTGTATCATCAGCTGGTCTTGTCTGTAACTGAGTATGGCCTGGGAATACTCACACTGTCCATATCACAATGTGAATGACTGGAGCACATTCAAAATAAAGGGATGCATATAGTCTTGGGCTGTACGTGAGATACTCCCATTGTGATAATGCAGAATATGCTTGGATTGCTGTCTGTTAGATCCAGATATACGACGGCCCAGGTAAAAGCATATATGCGAGTAACCACAGACAAAAGGCATCCCCTGCATGGGAACATAGCTGACATCAAAGGAGCAAGAATAAAGAGGGGGATGTCATGGATGGCACAGGTGGAGGAGAATATTAGACAGGTGACGACAGTTGAAAATATATTCAAGGGAGATGAGTGGAGTAAGTCAGATGAGAGCTGGATGAACTACCAGCAAGTCATCATCAACCTTGGTAGAGAGTGCAGAACTTTGGCCAATGGGAAAGCAAAGCTGGAAATTGATCAGCTTATAAATATTAATGCTGGGGATGATGATGCCACTGTGTACACTGAGGGGTCTGTAATTCAAGGTAATAAATCAGGGTGGGGCTTCGCTTCTAGAGTAAAGGGCAGAAACGTCGCTGAACATAGCGGGGCTTACATGATAACCTCCAGCATGAGAGTGGAGGTAGAGGCAGTTACTGCTGCCTTGAGATGGCTGTCTGAGACTTTATTAACAAAGGCAGTTATTGTATCAGACTCACAATCCATGCTTCAAAAGGTCCAAAATGGACGGCTTTGACATGAATGGAAAACCTCCATAGAAGCAACAAATCTTCAAGAAGTGATTTGGATCTACTGTCCTGGTAATGCAGGGGTACACGCCAATGAAAGAGCTGACAGACTAGCTTCAAGAGCACCCATAGAAGGTGAATTGAACATGGATAAGAGAGAAATCTTCTTCTTCTCGATCCTTAACCACCGACCGTCAAAGCAGTCAGTGGCCATCACGCCTAGTGGCGTCTTGTAGGGCAACAACAAATTGATTCCACTTTGCGCGGTCGGTGGCCATCCTTCGTACAGTGCCCCAACTCTGGTTCATTCTTTGCATCTCAGCCTCCACAGTCCTCCGCCAAGTTGTTTTTGGTCGGCCTCTCTTTCGCTTTCCTTCAGGGGTCCAAAGCACCGCTGTTCTTGTGATGGCATCGGGGTCTCTTCTGAGGACATGACCAACCCAGCTCCAGCGAAGAGAGAAATACTGAAGGCAATTCATGATCCCCTGTTAGAGAATGACACTGCAATCGATGAATCATCAAGGCTAAGACTGCTGGAATTTGGCATCAAACGTAAGACCAGCAGGGATGGACGTATGAGAGGAAGCATCAGGCGTGTATACAACCTATGAGAGGATGCATCCGGCATGTATACAACCAGTGTGCAACAGGAACAATTAGCATTCATACCCTTCGACATTTTCTGAGGGAGACTGAGCACCTATGGGTTTGCTTGGAGTGCAATGACGTAGATTCTGATTAACTTTAACATAACATATGATGGTGCTCCATATTCTTTCATTCCTTCTCTCTGAATATCTTGTATGTCTCATTACAATTTATACCTCCTTACAATTTATACCTCCTGTGAACATAACTGGAAACATTCAGTGCCTCCTACCTCCTCCATTGTGGCCTCTCTCCCGTAAGCAATGTTTTCTCGTATGGAACAAGCAAAGAGTATTGGCTCCTGACTGACCATGGCAATCTGCTGTCTGAACCAGGTCATGTCTAAAAGCTTGAGATCACAGCCACCTGAAAACAGAATTGAATATATAAAACTGTTCATATCCTTTTATTTTATATTGTTTTTTCGTGATCCAATGGCTATGGTGTCAACATTGCAGATGGGCCCTTTGAGGCAACCTGCACCAAAGGACTACATGTCGTCCTGCAGTGATGTTTTCAGTAACAATTTCAGGGTTCATAGCAAATTTCTTCAAGCATTTTCCAGGTTTTTCCAGGTCCAGCACGTGATTTTCAAGGATGGGAAACTCTAATATTTTCCTCATCTAATTTTCTTACTTACTTACTTAGTCGTTCCCCTTCTACCGTGAGGTGTAGAGGTTTGGAAGAGAGAGCGCCAGACCATTCTATCAGCTGTCTTCTTCCTGGCCTGGTTCCATTCTAGTCCTCGGTCCTTCAAAGATTGTCTAATGTTGTCCTCCCAGCGGACTCTGGGTCGTCCTGGAGGTCTGGATCCCTGGCTCTTTGTTTCCCATGCTTGTCATGGTAGCCGATCTTCTCCCATTCTGCAGACATGGCCAAACCATCTTAGTTGGGACTGTTCTATTTGGGTCTGCAGCGGATGGGATTTTAGGCCTTGACGGATCGTCTGGTTGCGGACCATGTCTCTTCTTGTTACTTCAACCACTTTCCTCAGATACCTCATTTCTGAGGTTTGGATCTGGCTTTTGTGGGTTGTAGTCATTGCCCACGACTCGCATCCATATGTCAAGACTGGGACATAGGTGGAGCGGTATACAGCCATCTTCGTTTTCTTACCAACCTCTTTCTTGCTGAGGAATCCACGATTTATGGCCTGAAAAAGTCTCCCAGCCGCTGCTTTTCGAGTGGCCAACTCTTCTTTGATGCCTCCCTTTCGGTCTATAATAGCTCCGAGATATTTAAAGTGGTCGACCTGCTCCAGGACCTGTTCTCCCAACTTAATCTGATGTTTTCTTTCTTCTCGTGATATCACCATGGATTTTGTTTTAGAGCTGCTTATGACCATCCCTCTCTTCTCCAGCTCTTCCTTCCAGACTTGCAGGTTGGATTGGAGATGTGCCTCTGATTTAGCTATCAGGGCAACATCATCAGCAAATGCCAGCTCCGAAATATAGACCTGTCTCATCTTCCAGTACCCCACTGAATACTTTCTTGTTCTCTCCTTACATGCCTTGATGACATCGTCCATAAGGAGTATGAAGAGGTAAGGTGATAGGATATCACCTTGTCTTACACCAGTGGTGGTTCTGAACTCTTCTGACTTATGGTTTGCTGTCCTCACATAATTTCTGCAAGACTTGTAGAAGCTCTGTATAGCATGAATCAGAGGTGCTGGAATATTCTTCCTTGCCAAACAGTCCCAAAGTTTGCTCCAGGGGACCCTGTCAAACGCCTTTTCCAGATCTATGAAACAAAGATGGATCTCACTCTTATACTCAAGGGCCTTTTCACTCAGCTGTCTGAGTGTGAAGATTAGGTCTTGAGTACTTCGGTTTGCTCGGAATCCGCACTGGACCTCATCAAATTGTGGCTCAGCTAGGCGTCGGAGTCTCTGCTCTAGGATTCTAGAGTAGATTTTACCAGGGACACTGAGAAGGGATATGCCTCTATGGTTTCCACATTGTCGATTGTCACCCTTTTTGAAAATTGGTGTTATGATGGCAATCTCCCAATCCTTTGGTATGGTCTTGTTGCACCATGCTGCCTGTAGGACCTTTAAGAGTAATAGGTCGCCTGATTCTCCCATGTACTTAACCATTTCTGGTGTTATACCATCATGCCCTGCTGCTTTGCCCATCTTGATTTTCTCTAGTGCTGCCCTCAGTTCTTCCATCTTTATGTCATCTTCACCATCATTAGTTTTCTCAGATATAATTTTCTCAGATATAATTATCACTTTGCTGACCAGCAATCCGGAGCATTACCGTCTCCCATTACCAAGGGTGTTTGCAGATTTCTTTAAAAAGAACTTTTTTTTTTTTTTTAAATTCATAAAAGATTGAAAAACAGACATCTTTTCCGAGTTTTTAGTGAATTTGTTCAACATCAGCGCAATAAAATGTTAGTGACATGGATGGTAATGAATAAAATAAGCTTGATTGACGTATTGATTTAACGATTAACCACGTATATCAACATAAAAGGCTAATAAAATTGGAATAAAATGTTTTTTAAAAAACTGTATTTTTTCGTGTTTGTCTTTTTTTAATGTATTCTGCGTCTGTGGCATCTGACAATGAGCGTTTGTAAATGTTTGAGTAGTTAAGTACCTCTAGTTGGAGTCTGAGCTGCTTTTTTTTCATTAACTGGGGTTGAAGTTGTAGCTGTAGGCCTCTGCAAGAGTCTTTGTCAACGATCCACGTTGATAATCCTTGACTGTGTGGTATAACTTGAAGCAGGGTATCAGGCATAGAGGTACATTGCAATCTGGGCAGTACATGCAAGTCTGGCTTCTGTTCCCTGCAGCCTTACACACTTTACAGTCTGGTTTGTACCTTGCCCTTTCATATTTATCAATGAAGTGGTGCTCAGTAAGTCGTGTTGTTGTGACCTGTGGTTTTGAAGGTGTCACATTGCGTCGAAGAATAGCAGGTTCAATAAGAGTCATACTGACATCCTGATCTTCGCTTTGATCTTTTTTTGTAGAGTTGGCAGTGTTGTAGGTTATGTGCCCATTGACCAGGGCAGTTTCAACTAAGAAATAATATAAAAATAGGATCTGTGTGGGTAGGGGTAGCTTGCACCTAGTTGGCTGAAGTTTCCACACCTCCCATACTTTTGCTGTATTTTTCTGCAAGCACTGGCTTATGAATTGTTCTGCCCTAAAGAATTTGTCTTTCTAACTGTCTTGTTTATATTATCATTGGAGTGAACAGTGGATATAAGGTTAAATCTTTTCGTATCATGCCAGGTGACTGTCGGCATGCCTTATCTTCTGTCGCACAAAACACAGGATGATTTGTCTTTTTCAATTTGAGTTGTTTTTTTCTTCAGTGCTACAGGAAAATGCTTCCTATTTTCCGCTACTGTTCCAAATGCACCAATCTGAATTTCAGGTCTTGAAATAAAGCTGAAGGCTGAATCAAAACTACCACAGAAGAGAATATGTCCCTTGTTGCGTATGAAATTTGAATTAAAACTATGGTGACTTTTCACTGAAAAAAAAAAAGAGTCCAAATAATCTCAGCTCTCAAGAGTTTTTTCCTTGGTCACAAATGATGTCACATCTGTAGGTCTCCTAGTAGTGTTAGTTTAAAAAAAAAAAAGGGGAAAACACAAATAACTTATGAGTAGGCCTAAGCTATGTATATTTACCAATTCAAAATTCTAAACGCATACATAATACAGTCAAACAATATTTAACTAGAACAAAAGGTAATATATATAGTAATTGGGAGGGTAATACTTATGATAAGTGAAAATCTATTAAATATCTAACTGGAGACCTTTACACCCCCCCATCTTTACTATTTTTGTTGGGTTTTGTTTAGATGTTTAGATTTTTTTTTTTTTTAATTTTTAAATAACATAGGCCTATCCACAAAATTGCTGATTTTCATTTATCCTAATTACAGTGATTTGACAGATGTGATGCCACTTTCGTGTATCGGCGGTTATTCATGTTATCTGAAATTGAAAACATGTAGGCCTAGGCCTATCCTAATTAGCCTATAACCCTTCAGAGGTAGAATGGGATAAGTCTTTTCATCATAAATATAATAAAAAAGCATTCAAAATATATTTATTTCCAAAAACTGTGGTGAAATGAACAGTGGGACATGGGTCTGATAACAGGGTAGGCTATAGGATATGGAATCGCCATCAATTTCTATTCCTGACCATCTTAAACTGTGTCAAATATATTCCCGTATGCAGAGGTAAACCAAGAAATTTCGTTCAAACGCTTGCTTATAGGCTAATTTTGGCCATGGTTAACAATTAAACTGTAAATAGGCCTACATTGTAAATACAGACGCAAGTACAGTAGGTCTATCTATAAACTGGACTTATTTAAATAGGTTTTATAAATGAGATAAATGAATTTATTACTTAGGCCCTACGACGAGTGCTAAAAATAAATCTGCGTTTACGTCGTCAACGCAAAGTGCCGAAAACTTCTGGAAATGATTATAATGCGCAAAGGGAAGTAAAAATTGTATGGTAACTTTGTGCAAAGGGAAGTAATAATTGTACGGTAACTTTACAATTTTTACTTCTCTTTGCGCACTTCCATTTCCAGAAGTTTTCGGCGGTTTCGTTTTCGGCGCTTTGCGTTAATGGCGTAAACGCAGATTTATTTTTAGACTCGTCGCGTCTGTTGTTGCGAAAAATACCATCAATAACCAAACAATGGACACAAAGTAACGAACTTTCGATTTCGTATTATTTTTCAAGGTCCTATGCGGAAAATTCAAGGCTTTTAGCCATTTTTCCAGGCTTTTCAAGGCCTGGAATTTTTTTTTTCGTTTTCCAGGTTTTTCAAGGTTTTTCCAGGTCGCTACGAACCCTGCAATTTGTTTTATATGATGAGGTTGGCGGCTCCATGAAGATTCCTTCTAAGTCATCTTTTATGACATACTGGATGCAGTGGTTCAATTCTTTACTTCCTATACTGGGATCAAAGATGTGTGCAAGAGAGACATGAGGGCACTGGACATAAATCCAGCAACCTAGGAGGATGAAGTTGCCGATCGCACCATGTGGTGATGCTATCTACAGCACCAACTCAAACTGAGCAAAAAGAAGCTATCACAGCAAGCAGAAGAGAGGAGTAAACGTTGAAAGGAGCACCAGGGAAATAAGCAGCTGAGGGCTGTCACCTCAGGGGCACATTCCCGTAGTCAGCTAAGACTGAAGGGGCTATTATTATTTTTATTATTATTATACTGGGACTCCAGATCTGTGCAGGATTTAAGGAGGAAAGTCTGCTTGAAAAAGTTGTAGAGGAGGAAAAAATAATCAGGGGACCAAAATGTTCTTAGACAATCTGTGATCTGTAGTTCTTTCAATTCATTTCCATATCAAGCCACTTGACATACTTTGATGTAACAGAATCCTCATCATGCAAAACTAACTGGTACAGAAAACACAACTGCAAGAGCATATGAAGTGCTTCTGTGCTGATCCCCAGCAAAAAAGGGTCAACTGCAGTGAAGGTCTGCATCTCCTTATGGAGCAAAAGAGACACCATTATTTTCACGAAAGTCTCAGACTCCAACATATACTGAATTACACATGTTATGAGTATTTAGACTTACACTGAATTACACATGTTATGAGTATTTAGACTTACACTGAACTACACATGTTATGAGTATTTAGACTTACACTGAATTACACATGTTATGAGTATTTAGACTTACACTGAATTACACATGTTATGAGTATTTAGACTTACACTGAACTACACATGTTATGAGTATTTCGACTTACACTGAATAACATATGTTAAGAATGCTACCGTCACCATTTTTATAATTCCTACCAATACTGTAGTCATCTGCTAAAATACAGTTTATGATCTACGGAAACAACTCTGCTGGGAATATTGGTCAAGGACAAGTGCACTTAAATTACGTGGCGAAACTGCAGAAAATGCATATTGCTGGTAGTGGAAGAACCACAACAGGTTATGCAATTCAGAACAAAACATTTTTATATACAACAACATATGGTATTTTCTTAGCAGCCTCAAGCCTTGCGAAATGGATAAAGCCAGGGGTTGGTGGTCAGTTTCGAAAATGCAAATAAGGTAGAATGGGTTCAAATCCCAGTACAGGTTAAAAAACAAAACAAAAAACTCAAGGGGAAAAATAAAAAGGACAATAGTACCTGGTAAACTTGACCCAAAGGGTATTTCTACCTCCACCCTCAGTGTCAAGGAGGTAAAAGGGTCTAAACAGTTTGTCTGATGGGTGGAAACCCTTCTGATGATCAGATTACCTCCTACTGTAATGCTCTGTATAGAGTTTCCCATCACTGTATTTGTAACCTGACAGAAACCGTCAACTGCAGGATTAACAAGATCAGATCTGCTTTAGGATTCTCTCTTAAACAGAACTCTGCTGCTTTCTTCCAGGATATAAGATTAAGGCTGTTCAGCTCAGGCAAAAAAAATTATCCTGCTCTATAGCTTGGAAATACAGCACATTACCAGATATCAAATCCAGACATCTGCTTCAAAGATGCCCAACATATGCGGAACAGAGAAAGTGCATATGGTTGACACCAGTACTATTCGTGGAAAAGCTCTCCGGAGATGCAAATAACCTCAAGCTGACTACTGCTTTCTTTGAAAACATTCAAGCAGACGTCTGAGAGTGTACAAAGAAGAAGGAAAAAAAATCCAAACTTCAAGCATTCACCTCTGTCACAAAATTCATATAGATGGTAATAACCATAAATGGCAATGTTACCAGCACTCGTATGAAATACAAAAGTAGACAACTAGAACACAGATAAGTAACAGAAGTGATAGGGGAATCAAACCCAGGACCATCTGAACGGTGCCATCACTACGAGAGTTTCTTCTTCTTCTTCTTCGTTCATCCTAAAAAGGACGTTGGGTGCGTTGTGTCTGTTTACAGTGAAGCTGCGATATTTGCGCCTTTCGGCCGACAGATCCGACTTCAGCACGGCATTTTTTTGGACCGTGTTGGCCTTCCCTCTTCGATCCCTACTCTCTCAGCCAGACTGCAGTGATGCAGCCTGTTTCCAGGACTACCACTTGGAGGTGGAGTAGAGTCTTGGTCAGCTCTGGTTCGCTGACCCTGACGCAAGCAGTCAAGCTATGGGTCGCTGACTGCATTTATCACTGTTGCTGCGTCTTCTGTCCCACTACGAGAGTGAGTGAATCACGACTAAACATTACTGCCAACTCAGTCAGGGTCAAGAGCAAACAAAGTCATGTGGGAAGGACCCAGACAATATTACAACCGAACACTGAAGATAGACATACTTTAACAAAAAAAAACCTAATATTATAATGAGCACTGAGTGGTAAAGTGGTTAGTGCACAAATATTAGATTTTAGTGCTATATTTAAATTCATAAGGTTATTTCAATTTTTTGAATATGAGCACCTAATCTGAACTGGAAGCTCATCACTGTATTTTAAAACTTTCATTAGATTGAATTTTTCAATAACTTCAGTAGATTCTGAGCTATAAAAACTACATTATTATTACATAAAACTAGTAACAAGCGTTTCCAAATTTTACAAATTTGCAGTAAACAAAAATGTTGATATCAGAAATCTTATCTGAAAAAAGTTTTGTCAAGCAATGGAAACTTTCAGGCCAAATCTCATGTTGTTTCATGAATAAATAAGCAAATTATAAGAAAATAAGTAACCTACAAAAGTTCCTGAGAATTTTGCGTTTTATTTTTCATAGGAAAAGAAAAATTCCGGAAAAAAAATACAACTTTCAAAGTCAAAATACAAGCATTTAGAATAAATTCTGGCCATTCATGATGACATATTCAGCTTCAACAGATTATGAATTATCAGAAAACATACTAATGCCGACCTTGACATTGTTCCTACGTTGACTTCAAATGTTCTCCCCTTAAACAACAAATAAATAAAACAATAAGCTATACAGGAAGAAACTGTCAAACAACATGTCTGGCATCTTACCAATTAAAATTGTTCCATCGTCTGGGTCATAGAACCTCTCTATCAGACTGACAACTGTGGACTTTCCACCACCAGATGGTCCCACTAAAGCCACCATTTGACCTGGCTCTACTCGGAAGGACAATCCCTGTAAATTTCCCAATACATATATATATTGTCACATGAGGGCTTCTTTGTTCTAACTCCAAAAAATGACATTTTGAGAAAAATGGCATTTGGTGTTTAGAGTTATATTAAAAGTTATAGATGGAGCAAAACTGAATTATCATAAAGCTTAACAGAAGGTATCACGATCACAAATAACAGGTTACATATAGATTTGTTACATCCCTTTCCGTCTGTAATGATACTTTAAAAATGCAAAAATAAATTTAATTAGAACAAACAAGCACACGACTAATTACATACAGCCCCAATACAAAGAAGATAGTCAAAACAAGAAGGCAGTAGAACATAGTGATTGCAGTCTTATGTTCCATAGAGAATAAAAAGGACTGATGAAACACAAGAAGAAAACCTGTTCAAATTTGTTATCAACTTGCTACAACATATATTTTTTTTTTATCATATAACAAGATGTAGCTAAGCACAAATCTCATAACCTATCATGTTCAAAATGTATTAGTACACATCTCATGGACAAGCACATCTATTTATTTAGATTTCTGTCTATCTTCATTTTTCTGGGCTTAGAAATAGACAGTCTCTTCTAGAGTAAAAGCAGTATAGTGAACAAAGTAAAGGCACAAGACTTATGAGACATCCAAAAATGAGACGGAGGGTTAGTATAGAAATGAACTTGAAACTGCTATAGAGAGAGACCATCAATTTAAGAGAGGAATAGTGTCATTCAATAAAGAGATGGACAGTCAGCACAGACATGAACTTAAAACTGTAGAAGAGGGAGACCATCAATTTAAGAGAGGAATAGTGACGTTCAATAAAGAGATAGAGAGTCAGCACAGATATGAACTTGAAACTGCTGCAGAGAGAGACCATCAAGGTTAGACAGGAATATAGACATCAAAGGTAGAGATAAGAGCGTCAGCATCAAAATGGACTTCAAACTGCTGGAGAAAGAGATCATCTAGAGAGGAACAGATACAAACTAAATTTGCAATATGAGGTTTTATTTGAGGTTTTAACAGCTCAGAAAGTTGAGAAGTAGAGAAGGAAGTTGAAATTAATATTTTTCTTCCTTCAGAAAAACAAAAACAAAGCTAATCATGTCAGTTCTGTGATTAAAGCATATGAAAATAATACAGACATGCTGAAGTATTCAAATGACATTAGGCATATCAAGACCCCTGTGTAGTTCCGGAGGGTCTCTTAAGAAACAAAGAAAAAAAAATGAGCTACTCCCTCAGGCCATGTCGTAAGAGACGACTAAAATGAGGCTGCGCTGGTGATCTTCTAATGTAAGCACATTGCTACAGAAACTACTGCCACAAGAGCAAGTGAGCTCTGATGTAGGTTTCCTGTAGAGGGGAGGGGAGGGGGGGGGGGGGGCGGGCAGCTGTAGTGATAGCTCCATGCCGCATGCAGAGTAAAAATAGAAAATGAATGAGGCATATCAAGGCATGAATGTCAGATGCTTCAAAGTACAAAATATCACATACATAAAAACAGGACATACTGGATATATATCGCAACTTATGCATGGAGGTATATCTGGAGTCATCTTTATATGACCACCAACTATGCACAATGCTACACTATACATATGTGGAAGTGAACCTCTGTCTGTGAGGCTAATTACACCCTCATTGACTCTTTAAATCATCCACACACTTCCAGGGATTTCCCTTGTGGTGAAACATGTTGAGAATCCAGCATTGCGCATTAAGCTTCGAGAAGTCACTTGAGCCCCAGACATGATTCTTTGGCTTCGATCTGGTAGTATGCATGTAGGAGGATCTCACTATGGACCCAGTGATAAGTAAGGAGAGCTGAAAAGTGGCTCTGTGCAGGACGTGGTAATTCCTTGGGAGAGCCCAGAACCAGAGCACAGTATTTTAGCTCTGCATAGTTGGAGAGCCCCCTTGGATGGCGGTGAATGCACAGTATGCTTAGCGCTCCCTACTCCTAGTTTAGGACCAGATGTGATGATCCTTTAAATGCAATCCAAACTGGAGCTCATGACTTAAACTCAACAAGTTTCAGAATGGAAGAAAAGCTACAGGAAAAGCCTAGATCTACAGTGTAGATAATACCAAGGAATCTTCAACTTGGTATTGGCTGCAAAAGAGCGAGAAGCTGAGCAGCCCTAGTTAAACAACAATAACAGCAACAATATCACAACATGAATCTGATGTCAGAACAATTCTGACATGTACTTGGTAATGCAGTTCTATCCTATAAAAATTAGGGTTTTTCTTAACTCTGTCTATCCCACGAGCCGTACCCTCCGCCATGATAGTGTACTTTATTCTCCATAGACCACTAGGTACTCCCAATGGTTGTAGTCAGACGTCCTCATGGGGACCCAAGACGCATCAACAGTGAGGAATGCAGTAAGCAACCCGTAGCTTGACTGCCTGCGTCAGGGTCAGCGAACCACAGCTGACCAAGACCCTACTCCACCTCCACGTGGTGGTCCTGGAAACAGGCTGCATCACTGCAGTCTGCCTGAGGAGTAGGGATCAAAGAGGGAAGGCAAACCCGGTCCCAAAAAATGCCGTGCGGAAGTCGGATGTGTCGGCCGAAAGGCGCAAATACCGCAGCTTCGCTGTAAACGGACACAACGCAACCAACGTCCTTTTCAGGATGAACGAGGAAGAAGGAAGAAAGAAGACGTCCTCATGTCCGCGTGTTATCCAAAATAAAACAAACTTTATTGTTGCATTTAAGACTTAAAGGTAAAGGTCCCATAGTAGATACCGCCAGAGGGAAGTGAAATGTTAGAGATTTCACTATACTAGGTCCAACATCGAGAAGTGGGGTGAACAGTTCCTTTCCTCACAGCCTTTTCCTTCCCTAACTCAAGTGCAAAATCAGGTACCCATTTACAGCTGGGTAGACTGAAGCGTGTTGATACCGTGAATCAAACCCAGCATCTTTTGCCGCGAGAGACCAGCGCTCTAACCACTTTATCAATTAGACTTACAGTACTTTAAAATATTCTCCAGCCAACTGTTCAGTCCTTGTGGAAAAAAAAAAAAAATCCCTTTCACTGTCAGAGTAAAACCAACATTTGGCCTAGGATAGACAGACTTCCAAGATGATTTCTGCCTCAACACTAACAGCCTGAACATAAATGTTCATCTCCAATCTCTCAAACTATAACCTTTAGCTTCTCAAGGAGATCACTCCTTCAATAACACATGCCACGTCCCCCCATTGTGTGCCATCAGCAGTCCCCCCATTGTGTGCTATCAGCAGTCCCCCCATTGTGTGCCATCAGCTGTTCCATGTCTTCTTCATCATTGTCATTTCTGTCTTCAGCTCCACATCGTCTTCAGTCTGCCTCTACCTCTCCTGCCCTGGGAACCCCAGAACAAGGGCTACCTTGTAATGCTATCAACAGGTTTCCTCTTCAGCTGACCTGTCCATGTTGTTTGCTTAAATTTTTGTGGCGTAAAGTTTCTACTGGATGGGATAACCCGCCCCTTGCCCAACCCTCCTTTTGTCACCTCTTATGACATGCCGGGTAGGTTACAGTGTTACTATTCTCTGCTGCCCTTTTAAGCCCCTGTAACACATGGGTGAATTTTTTATCTTAGCATGTCAGAAACAGACATGAACTTCTGTCAACATACAGATAGACTTTCCTCGACTTACAATAAGGTTCCGTTACGCCACAGTCGAAATGGTCGTAAGTCGCAAATCACTATATACAATATAAACCACAAAGACAACAAATGTTATATACAGTAGAACTCCATTTATCCGAACCCCATGGGACCGAGCATCGTTCGGATAATCAAATGTTCGGATAATTGGATTACATAATGTATCGAGTACCTGTACACATATTTCTAAAAATAATTAACCATCACAAGGAAAATACACTATAAAACATATTTACTTGTACTGTAAAAATAATACCCACACTGTATTAGATCACTGTATCACTAAAATCTTTTATTACACTGCAGTGCATGTACTACTTGTATTAATTATTTTTGTTAAGAAAGAGAAATGTTTTCAAAATAACATTACAAACGATTCAAAACCAGGCGCAACTTACGTATATATGTACTTGCACAGATGTAGCCCACTATTTAAAATAATGAGGAATCCTCTTTTGCACCAAACTGGATAGTCTCCTTTTGGCTGCTAAGTCCCGCATTCTCTTCAACAGCAGAAGCTGTGTAGGACAGCTGTCATCTTCTTGCTCGTACCAAGCCATCGCTGTTTCTAGTGCTATAAAGGCCTCTTCAGGACTTGGTCGACGTTTTGGTTTTTCTTCATAATCTACAAGTACATCATGTACTTCTGAGGAGTCTTCATCATCGGTCACTACATGTATTTGGTTTTCTTCTTGCACAAAAGACAAAATTTCTTCGTCATTCAAAAACTGAAAACCAGAATCATTATCATCTTCTAGCCACATGTGTGCATCATCTTTGTCACAGTCCGAAAATCCGGGCATTGCTTGAAACAGTTCCACAACTTCATTTATACAATCATCATTTGTGTCCACTGCAGTAGTTTCATTTCCTCCTTTTTTCCCAAGCAATCTACTCCAAGCCTTGTTGAGATTATCTTGTGACAGGGTGGTCCAAGCATCAGCTAACATATAGCAGCAGTCTTTGAGATTAAGCTTTTTGGAAAACGCCACCACACTTTCTTCATCTTCAGCCAACAATAAACGACGCATGACTTCCTTCTTGTACATCTTTTAAAGCTTTGCTATAACACCCTGATCCATTGGTTGAATCAGTGCTGTTACATTGGGAGGCAGAAAAATTACTTTAAAATTTGCATCAACTGCATTCAATGTATCCGTCTCTGGATGAGATGGTGCATTGTCCAGTAGAAGAATTACTTTTCCAGTTTTCTTTTCTTGTTCTCTCAACCTCTTCACATTTGGGATGAAATGATTTGTATACCAATCAAGAAATATTTCACTATTCATCCAAGCACTCTTCTGTGCTTTGTAACACAATGGGAGACATGTCACATTCTTTAAACAACGTGGTTTTTTTTGGCTTTGCCGATCATTAGCACCGGTAAACGATGACTTCCACTGGCATTCGCGGCTACCAAAATTGTAACTCTATCTTTGCACTTTTTAAACCCAGGGGCAGCTGCTTCGCGCTGAGATGCAAGTGATTTTTTAGGCAATGATTTCCAGTATAAGCCAGTCTCATCGGCATTATACACATCATCGAGTGAATAACCTTCTTCTTCCAAAAAAGCCAAGACTGTTTCTTTAAAATTTTTAGCGGCAGTTGCATCGCTAGATAAAGATTCCCCTTGAATCTCCAATTCTCGTATGCCATGACGAGATTTAAAGTTTCTTAACCATCCCTGGCTAGCCTTAAAGTCAGGAGGACCGTCAAGTTGATTGTTGAACTGAAGTGCCTTTTCACACAACAGAGAACCAGAGATAGGTTCCCCTTAGCTTCTTCTTTGCACAAACCATATATACAAAGCCTCTTCCAATTTCACATCTTTTGCATTTCTCATGGTTTTACGTTTCTTCGACCCATTTTCACTATCAAATTTCGATGCAAAACTCATAATTTTATCCTTGTTACTTTTGATGTCAGAGACGGTAGCTTTCCCAAAATTGAAAATCCTCGCAAGTGAAGACACAGTTTCACCTTGTCCTAGTCTCTTGATAATTTCTGTTTTCGTTTCAATTGACAAAACATTGCGGTTCCTTTTATATGCTTTAGGCCTACTGGAAGATGCCATATCGCACAGAGAAATACTTGTACACCAAAATTATTCTGCTGTAGTAGCAGACACAATTATTTTAAGTTGAACTGTCTGTTTAGCCAGTGTTCTACCTAGAACGCACACGTACACTGGATTGGTAAACCAGATATTAACTGACTTTATGATCTAACTGACTTCCTGTACGTAAACGACCGACCATTAGCCCATCCCATTCTCTACAAATTGTTCGCATACATTTGAAGTTTGCCGCATCAAAAGATTCAGAATTTTAGTCTAACGTGACTGTGGCATCTGATTTTTTTTTTTTTTTTTTTTCTGGAAAAAGTGTTCGGATAATTGGATGTTCGGATAATTGGGGTTCGGATAAATGGAGTTCTACTGTATATGTTAACAATTAGCAAGCTTGAATACTACAATCGGCAGGTCTGTTTTGTTATATTTTCAATCTAATTTTACTCTTTGTCTATAGTGAAATGATACAATGTCAAACTTATAACATAGAATTATGGTACAGTACCATATTGTACTGTTATAAACAATGAATAAATAAAGAAATAAAATTTACAACCGAATACTAGGAGAAAAAAAATAATTGAAAATATTATAATAGGAACAATGGGATGGTCGTCATAAGTACAAATGGTCGTTAAGTCACATACGTCTTAAGTTGAGGACACTCTATACTAAGACTTCCCTGTCACAAGTGACTAGGACAGGTTCACATATTTTTCTCTTAAACACCAATCCAACTGCCTTCTTTCCTGTTTTTTTTTTATTGAAATAAAAAATCTATACTGGTTTCGACTGGGCTTTTCCATGCCCCAGTTACATTGTTTACCCAAACACAGACTCATTTTGTTGCCTCACTAAAGACATCATGAAACTAATGTTTCTACTGGTCTATCCATTGTTAACTGATATAAGCTGCATAAGAGATAGCTGACTCAGTGTCTGTGCAGTTGTAAATATAAGTTTTGTTCAATATTTAAAATCAAATTCTTGTCCTATTGGGACATCTGATATCATTTCCATTTCTTTCAAAAATCTCAATCATCACTGTTTCCCTTGTTGGCTCCTTAAGGAACATGAAGCCACCATTGCATCTGGTCCCCTCTGTAGGAACAACCCTGCATCAAAACATTCAGGTGCTTCTCCAGCAGTGGTTTATGTAGTCTGTTTGTTTCACATAATGAGGTTGCCAGTCCTATGCACCATCTCATACTATGAGCCCCTCTAGGGTACAGGACCATCCAACTCATGGGTCTGGTAAGTTTTACCAACGTTGAGTCCGCTGAGTTGGGGAAGCCCTCTGGGTTTGCACGAAAGCCCTGGAACTCACCACCCTGCCCCCCCCCCCCCCCCCCCCCCCCCCCCCCCCCCCCCCGCCCCCCCCCCCCCCCCCCCCCCCCCCCCCAATTACAAAGGGTAAAGAGTGAAAAAAATATTTTTAGAGTGTGTGATTTCCTATACATTATATACACATTGGGATTCTCCCTGGTGCTATGGAGTTCGTGCCCTGCACTGAGATCCTCCTTGTGGGATCTAAGGGAGGAGATCGGATCACTGATGGAGTTGTCCATGTGCAATGAAGATAGTCCTTAAAAACCAAACCAAACCAAAGAGTGAAAACTCAAAGCCCTGAGGATTGAAAGACGAAGAAATAAAACAATCTTATACTAGTCACCTATTATGATATGCCTGATTAAGCAGTGGGCCTATTCTCTCTTTGTCTACTCAGAGTCGCTTCAGAACTACGCAGGGCTTTTTAAACAGAAAAGAATGTTATTGTAGAACAGTTTATTAAGAACACCAAGAAACTGTGATACCTTGAGTACTTGTGTTTCTGGTCTTGAAGGGTATGTAAAGTCTACATTCTTGAACTCAATTTCTGAAAAGTTGGATATACATTTCTGAAAAGTTTAATATAAATTTCTTAAAAGCTGAATATACATTTATGAAAAGTTGGATATAAGAAAATAATGTCAAATAAATGTACATATGACCATCTATTTACCTTTCAATACACTGTAAATACCTATACCACTTAGGAAGCAGTCCAATACCTAAGAATTCTCAGATCAAAACCCTTAACTGTCATAGGTAAAGGGGTAAAGGATCCCATTACACGCCCATTGAGACATATTGGGAATATGGTATTAGGCACATATTTTCTTGACCATCGGCACACTAGGGGTGATGTGGTTAGCATCACGCTATCCACCTTAACCAGAAGTTGCTCTGGTACCCAATTCGTGAGGCTATTATCATAGACCTGTACATAAACAAATTTCAGGTTTACCATATGACAAAGTCATGTGCAAAAAAAAAAAAAAACCATGGCTACAAATTCAGCAGTAAAATAACATCTTAATAAATAACTACTGACTTAGATTAAGGGTAAGATACAAAAGAGAAATCAAGATTCGAATAGAAATCAACACAGGGACACTGAACAACATGATGCAGACACTAACATCACACAAATAATTCACAAATTAAAAATGAGAGTTATTAACTGTTGTATATACTCTTTATAGTTAGCATTTACACTCTTTGACATATACTGAGGGAGACTGAGCACCTATGGGTTTGCCTGGAATGCAGTGATGTCGATTCTGTTCAACAATAACAATATACTCTTTATTACTGTAGGTGACACAGAAACATGAACAAGCATTTAGAAGAAAGAACTGAGGCCCTTGAAATGCTGATACATACAAGTCCAACACAACAATAAGAATCTGGAACAGACAGACACCTTCACATACCTAGGATGCATAGTAACACCAGACGGCGGAGCAAGCAGAGACATCAACAACAGAATGAACAAAGCAAGAACAGCCTTTTTTAGTCTAAACAACATCTGGAAGTCCTCTCAGTACAGCACAGCACAAAATTAGGATTATATCAGAGCTGTGTGCTTTCTGTGCTTCTCTATGGCGCGGAGAGCTGGAGAGTTACAGAGAAGGAAATGTCGAAATTGTCCTCTTTTCACACAACATGCCTAAGAAAAATTCTCAGAATCTTTTGGCCGAATACCATCACCAACCAAGATCTGCTTACTCGGAGCAAGCAAGAGGACATGCACACCATCATAGCTGGCAGATGCTGGAGCTGGGTTGGCCATGTCCTCAGAAGAGACCCCGATGCCATCACAAGAACAGCTATGCTATGGACCCCTGAAGGAAAACGAAAGAGAGGCCGACCAAAAACAACTTGGCGGAGGACTGTGGAGGCTGAGATGCAAAGAATGAACCAGAGTTGGGGCACTGTACGAAGGATGGCCACCGACCGAGCAAAGTGGAATCAATTTGTTGTTGCCCTACAAGACGCCACCAGGCGTAATGGCCACTGACTGCTTTGACGGTCGGCGGCTAAGGATCAAAGAAGAAGAAGAAGTAGCATAGAAGAATTGAAGTGGTATGATAAGATCACTAATGTGGAACTGATGACAGCAACCAGACAAGTGAGCTGGTGATGAATAGGGCATGCATTGAAAAAAAACTGCTGATATCATTACAAGACAGTACATGTTCTGGCACCCACAGGGTAAGATAAGAAAGGCAGAGGTAGACTAAAAATCACATGGAGAAGAGAACTGGAGACAGAAGATAAAATGATGAGAAAGACATAGAAAGAACTTAAGTGATGGCACATGGCAGAAGGACTTGGCATGTGTTTGTTGAAGGCCTATGCTCCTTGGGGAGCTAAAGGTTATTGACTGATTGACAAGAATGGGGCACATCTGATGGAAAGTGAAGGAAACAAACAAAGAAATTCCAGAAAATCTGGGAATGAAAAGACATAACACCTTGCTGTAAACCATAACAGAAGAAGGCAAACGTGTGAGAGGAAGACAGACTATAAGTTGGAAGATAATTCAAGAGATGGACACGAAAGTCTTTCAGAGTTGACCATTAAGACAAGAGACAGAAGACATTGGAGATCCACCAGCCAAGCTTTGACGCAAAAGTGGTAGTTAATCAGATTAGACAGCAACTCTGTCTTGCTTACTTCAGGATTCAAATTTTCACTCAGTATAAAATTACAGGCGCTGTCTATGGCTCTCTGAGGAGAGGAAGAACAGAAAGGACTACTGCTGTCTCAGGCAAGCCATGAGAGACAACTAATATGAGGTTGTGCATGAGGCTGGAAACCTCAATATATTAAAATAATTGCTACATAAACCACCACAGCATGAGCACATCGATGCTTTCATGCAGGCTTCCTACAAAGGAACCAGCTTCACTAGTGGCCCTATGCTCCATATGGAACAAAAAAGGAAAATGATGACGATGAAGATGATAAATTACAGACAGACATGAAAGTTGTCATGAAGACATGGAAAGACCTTGAGCAGATAGCACAGGATAGGACCACCTGGCACAAAGTGGTTGAAGATCTATCCTCTATGTGCAGCTGGGTGTGGGGGTGGGGGGGGGGGGGGGGTTAATGAATGAATCATACCATCATTTCATCAACATTTGATAAGCTTTTGTGCAAGCTTCCTGTATTGGTGGCTTCATCATCCTTAATTAAACCGCAACAACAAAACATAAATAAGATAGGGACTTGCACTCATTCAAGAATTTCAGCAATATGTTCCATGAAGAACAAAAATAATGTGTGATCGTGACACTTATTTCTGCATGCATCAACATGCTCTACTTTCCATAGCCAATGCATATCTCGAGTCATCCATATATGACCACCAGCTATGCACAATGCTGTAATTTACATAAGTGAACCTCTGTCTAATTACTCCCTCAGTGACTCTTGAAATCTTTAAATCATGCACACACTTGCAGGGATTCCCCCTGTGGTGAAACTTGTTGAGAACCCAGCATTGCACACTAAGCTAGAAGAAGTCAGTTGAGCCCCAGACGTAACTCTTTGGCTTTGACCTGGTTGACTGCATGCACAGTATCCCACTTACTTCTTACTCCTAGCTTGGGACCGAATGAGACAATCCTTTACATGCCAGCCAAGCTAGAGAAACAGGAGCTCATGACTTCAACTCAACACGTTTTGGAATGGTAGAAAAGCCTCAGGAAAAGCCTAGATCTACAGTGTAGATAATACCAAGGAGTCTTCAAATAGGTATTGGCTGTAAAAGAGCGAGAAGGTCAGCAGTCTTAGTTAAACAACAACAACAAATCCATAGCCAACAACCTACCTCCAGTCAGGAAAGGCAACACAAGTGGATTACGGGGCACAAAAATATTTGGTTTCCTGTCCAGAAGTGTAAAAATTCTCACAGAAGCTCCAACAGCCTGAAACATTAGGATCATATTACAAAAAAAAAATAACACATTTAATACAACCTGCTCTCAACCCCTGCTAGACCACACAAGGTCACCATCTTAGATCTGATATGAGTCTTCTGTATACATTATTGCCTACCTTGGACATGGAAACACTCTAGGTCTGCTAAGATTAAATTCCTACTGTAGCAGACACAAAATGTGCTTATAAGTAAGGATTCCACACACAAACAATTTAACAGATATGTGTTCATATGGGGAACAAAAACAACAAGCAGAATATGTCCCACAGGAGCGTCAGCTACATAGGAGATACAGCCTAATCACACGACCTTCACCAACACCCTTGAGAAAGAAATTGTATGGTGATGACAGAAATAAGAGACAGCCTACCCATGTGTGAGACAGATGTCTATATAAGTGTGAATGAAGATGAAAAGTCTGGATAGTTCCTATAACAGTACTTTAACTTTCCACATGTGCCATCTAGCAAATGGTTGGTGCTGGCTTCCGTGAAAATCTGTGGAACAAACTGGCTACTAGACTTCTGTATATTACAGGTAGTATAATTTTTTTTTTTTAAATGCATTTAACACAGTTCTTTCTTAATTTCATTTCTGTTCTTGTTTGTATATCCCTGATGAAGTCCTTGTGGCTGTAACATAGGCAAATCTCTTACTTCTTTGTTCCAGTAAGACACATTACCTATTTTCATTTACCTGTCATTTTAAATGAAGGTAGGACTCAGAATATTCACTACAGTAAATTCTAGAAGCCTGTGATTACAAGTCAGAAAATTATTGACCAGCTACCAAGTGGTTCAATATAACTTACTGTTATTTATCAAACATGGGACTTAAAAAAAAAGGCAAGAGAAAACTGACCAAAAAATGACAAATAACTTCTATGATGAAAATACTGCCCGTACTGTATTAATTTTGACAGCAAAGAATAGAACCACTACAACTAACCAAATGGCAGCTAAGGTTATGCATGTGACTACCAACAGCATCATGCAAAATAAATTGCTCCAGACACCACTACTGTAAGAGTATATGTAAGTATTGTGACACAGGCTGCATGAAGGTGGCCAACTGTAGTGGTTGATCCACAGAAAATGTGACCATAAAATGATAAAGATAGGGGGTAAACATTTTTATAATTACAACATTAAACAAATTTATTTACTAGGGATGAAGCAAGAACAACACATTTACCAGGAATTAGTCATGCTTGTGAGCAGAAATAAAACACGGAAAATGTTTTACCAGGAATAAATCATGTTTGTAACCAGAAATAAAACATGGAAATTGTTTTACCAGAAATTAATCACGTTTGAACCCAGAAATAAAACATGGAAAATGTTTAACCAGGAATAAATCATGTTTGTACCCAGAAATAAAACATGGAAAATGTTTTATCAGAAATTAATCATGTTTGTTACCCAGAAATAAAACATGGAAAATATTTTACCAGGAATAAATCATGTTTGTAACCAGAAATAAAAAAATGGAAAACATATCACCAGGAATAAGACATGAACATTTTTACCAGGAATAAATCATGAAAAATTGTTACCAGGAATAAAACGTAAAAAAAAAAATAATGCAAGTTCTAAAATTAGAGGCAGTAATTTTCCTTCTTTTTCTCTGCATTTTGTTATCACTTGCTTTTAACAATGAAAGCTGCACATAATGTGCTACAACTTGTTCCAAGACAAATGATAAAATAATATGGCAAAATGAGACTTACAAGTGATAAAATAACACTGGCTAACAAAAAAAAAATTTTTTTTTCTTTCTCTAACATTTCTATGTTTTTCTGGTCAATTTTAATGCGCTGTTTTTAAATCTGCAAACCGTTTTTCTCTATCAGGTCGGGATCTCTAGAAATACGCAATTGAAGGTTTTTAACAATGCATACAGTATTACAACATCATTCGTACAAGAAGTATAACAGTTATGTAGGCTTGAATTTCTTTGCAGTCGACTTTCGTCGGTGAATGGCATGTGGTACATCGCGATGAAGCATCCAACAATAAATTATAATCGGCAAGCATGGTCACACTCCACCGTCCTTGATAACGTGACTCCATGTTCATCGCTGACTTCGCCAAGGTTGTCAGAGAAAAAGTCATGATGCGAATCGAGCAAATGGATTTTGAGGGACATGTTACAGCCCATAATTCTGTATGCATCTATGCACTGCTTAACAATATGCTCATAGTCGACAGATTTGTGATTTCCCAGAAAGTTATCGACGATCGATTTGAATGCCATCCATGCGCGAAGTTCATTACCATGTAACAAGTTCTCGAATTGTTTGTCTACAATAACTTTCCTAATCTGAGGTCCTACAAAGATACCTTCCTTTATCTTTGCATCGCTAACTTGCGGAAACTTTTCTCGAAGATAAGTGAAAGCTTTGCTCGTTTTATCTAACGCTTTAACGAAATTCTTCATGAGCCCCAACTTTTATGTATCGGTGGTAAAATGATGCTGTCTTTGTTAACTAATGACTCGTGTATTACATTTTTATGCCCGAGCTGCATACGATCCCTGATAGGCCACACCTTTCTTGCATAATGTTCCTGTCTGTTGCGGCTGTCCCATTCACATAGGAAGCAACAAAATTTAGTATACCCAGTCTGCATGCCCGCGAGAATTGCAATGACCTTTAGATCTCCACAAATCCGCCATTGGTAGTCATTGTACTTTATTTTTGACAAATGTATAGCCATATTGTCATAAGTTTCTTTCATATGAACAGAGTAGGCGACTGGAATTGATGAAAATAAATTTCCGTTATGTAATAACACGGCTTTTAGACTAGTCTTGGAAGAGTCGATGAAAAGTCGCCATTCGTTGACTATGTGCTCATGACCGAGGTGCACCATTAGACCGTTTACATCTTTGCAATAGCAAATGTCATCATCCATCTCAAAGTATTGAACAAGTTCTCTGTGTCTATGACGAAATTTAGATATCGGAGTATTGGGCGCTAAAAGATTCCATTCTTTGAGTCGCGAACCAAGTAATTCCGCTTGTCCTTTGGTAAGAGCGAGATCACGTATTAGATCTGAAAGTTCTGAATGGTTAATTAAGTGAACACCATCATTCACCGGTATATAATCCGAGTCAGAATTAGTTTCTAAAGCAGGTAAACTACCAATTTCTGATGGTTCATTCACGTCCAACGGATATTGTTCTGGTGGAACTGGGGTCGGACACGTGATTGGATCATCAGGCACTGGTTTCGAAACCGATTCAATATTTGGATAAACCACAGACTTTCTAGTTTTAAAAGTGAAACCATGGATATTTGTCAAGCAGAAGTAACAATCAGTAGCGTGATTTGTCGGTTCACGCCATATTACTGGCACTCCAAAAGGCATCGACTTATGCTTCGGCGATTTTCGTAACCAACCTGCCTATGTATTTGCACAAGTCGAACAAACTGCATTTGGCTTCCAAGATTTATTTGCATCATCAACTTTCGAATCGAAATAAAGTTCATATGCTTTCTTTAGTAATGGTGTAAAGTTTTTCTGGTGAACACGATCGGTAAAATATTCGCACACGTAACAGAACAGATCAGCCGAATTTCTACAATTTCTAGAAGCCATATTTTGCTCAGAATTATTTCAAAATACAGTAACTATTTGAAAAATAGCGTAACATATGTCATGCATCTTTTAGCAGTATAAAAAGTAGAATTATTTGGCATTTTATTAATTTTTAATAAGTTATATAGTAAAAATGAAACGGAGCAAATAACGGTTTCCCAAAAATATATTTATTCACAAATATCTTAAGAACCCGATGTGATAGAGATAAACGGATTTCAGATTTGAAATCAGCGCAAGAAACTGACCAAAGAACACTTATTCTTATATAAGAAAGAAAAATGTTGTTTGTCAGTGTAATTCAACAAAATTATAATTCCAAGAGATAAAATAATATGGCTAAATGAGATTTACAAGTGATAAAATAATTCAACAAAATTATAATTCCAAGAGATAAAATAATATGGCAAAATGAGATTTACAAGTGATAAAATAATTTAACAAAATTATAATTCCAAGAGATAAAATAATATTACAAAATTTGAATTGCAAGTGATAAAACAATATGATAAAATTATCATTCCAAGTGATAAAATAATTTGATTTTATAATTTTTACCAGGAATAAAATAATGGGACAAAATTATAATTACAAGTAATTAAAACATAATACGATAAAGTTAAAATTCCAAGCCCTATAATAAAACGATAAAATTAGAATTTAAGCGATAAAATAATGTGACTAAATTAGAGCTGTGAGTGAGAAAATGATAAAATTAGTATTTTAAGTTGGTTTAGATAATTATAAATTGATCACATTATTTTATCACTTGGAATTCTAATTTTATGTACACAACATCATTTCTGAGATCAAACAAAGGAGATGGATCAGAAATATTCCATCATGTATTCATTAGCCTTGAGTTGCTGTGGAACACAGGCCTTCAACTAGCTCATGCCAAGACAGCCTGATGTGTCCTACGTGTTCAAGGTCTGTTAAGGTCTCTCAAATTCCCCTGTCCATGTGTTTTCTTGATCTCTGTATCTCTTACCCTGGGGATTACAGAACAAGGCCTGCCTTGAAATGACATCATTTGGTTTCCTCAGTGTGTGTCCAATCGAGCAGTCATATTGTTTCCTCACCTCCCATTCCAGTGGTATTTGCCTGCTTCTTTCAGTCAGTTCCTCATTGATGACCTTGCCATCCTATTTTATCTGTGCAAGCACCCATTTAAGAAGACTTCTTAGATCACAGGAATATTCTAGGCATTAAAATAGACAGATGTCTAAGTTAGACAATGGACCGGATTCTGAGTTGTACACAGCTGGAAATACGAAAGAGGCCTACAAAAGAACAGGAAAATATAATGAGAGATAGACAATGCTGCCCAGGACCAGACTAGGTTGAAAGCTGTCATATCTGCCTCATGCTCTTTTAACAGTAAAGAGGACTAATGGTGATAAAGATAATCACTATGACAAAAATAATAATGAAGATCACAACAATAATGAAGATCACATCAATGATGAAGAAGATCACAATGATAATGAAGATCACAACAATAATGAAGATCACATCAATGATGAAGATCACAATAATAATGAAGATCACACTGATGATGAAGATCACAACAATAATGATCACAATGATAATGAAGATCACACTGATGATGAAGATCACAACAATAATGATCACAATGATAATGAAGATCACACTGATGATGAAGATCACAACAATAATGATCACAATGATAATGAAGATCACACTGATGATGAAGATCACAACAATAATGATCACAATGATAATGAAGATCACACTGATGAAGAAGATCACAACAATAATGAAGATCACAATGATAATGAAGATCACAATAATAATGAAGATTACAATGATGATGATCACAATGATGATGAAGATCACAATGATAATGAAGATCACAATGATAATAAAGATCACACTGATGATGAAGATCACAACAATAATGATCACAATGATAATGAAGATCACACTGATGAAGAAGATCACAACAATAATGAAGATCACAATGATAATGAAGATCACAATAATAATGAAGATTACACTGATGATGAAGATCACAATGATAATGAAGATCACAATGATAATAAAGATCACACTGATGATGAAGATCACAACAATAATGATCACAATGATAATGAAGATCACACTGATGAAGAAGATCACAACAATAATGAAGATCACAATGATAATGAAGATCACAATAATAATGAAGATTACACTGATGATGAAGATCACAACAATAATGAAGATCACAAAGATAATGAAGATCACAATAATAATGAAGATCACAATGATAATGTAGATCACAATGATAATGAAGATCACAATGATGATGAAGATCACAATGATGATGAAGATCACAATGATAATGAAGATCACAATGATAATGAAGATCCCAATGATAATGAAGATCACAATGATAATGAAGATCACAACAATAATGAAGATCACAAAGATAATGAAGATCACAATAATAATGAAGATCACAATGATAATGAAGATCACAATGATAATGAAGATCACAATGATAATCAAAATCACATTGATAATGAAGATCACATTGATAATGAAGATCACACTAATGATGATGAAGATCACAATGATGATGATGAAGATCACACCAATGATGATGAAGATCACAATGATGATGAAGATCACAATGATAATGAAGATCACAATGATAATGAAGATCACAATGATGATGAAGATCACAATGATAATGAAGATCACAATGATAATGAAGATCACAATGATAATGAAAATCACAATGATAATGAAGATCACATTGATAATGAAGAACACAATGATAATGAAGATCACAATGATAATGAAGATCACATTGATAATGAAGATCACAAAGATAATGAAGATCACAATGATAATGAAGATCACAATGATAATAAAGATCACAAAGATAATGAAGATCACAATGATAATAAAGATCACAACGATAATGAAGATCACATTGATAATGAAGATCACAAAGATAATGAAGATCACAAAGATAATGAAGATCACAATGATAATGAAGATCACAAAGATAATGAAGATCACAAAGATAATGAAGATCACATTGATAATGAAGATCACAAAGATAATGAAGATCACAATAATAATGAAGATTACACTGATGATGAAGATCACAACAATAATGAAGATCACAAAGATAATGAAGATCACAATAATAATGAAGATCACAATGATAATGTAGATCACAATGATAATGAAGATCACAAAGATAATGAAGATCACAATGATAATGTAGATCACAATGATAATGAAGATCACAAAGATAATGAAGATCACAAAGATAATGAAGATCACAACGATAATGAAGATCACAATGATAATGAAGATCACAAAGATAATGAAGATCACTGTTAAACTCTGTTTAGTTGTTAACTCATACTGGCTACTAGTTGTTGAATCACGCTTTATTTGTTAAATGACGTGAATGTCCACCAGTTGATAAATGTAGATGTTGGGACTGGTGTAGTAAAGTGTAACGATTGTCAACTCATTAAACCCAGCACAGTTTTGGTCATACAGGTCATCTTGTCCTGGAACGTGATGAGGCTCCGACAAGAATGTGAGTGTAAACAATGAGTGTGTATGTGAATGTCAGAACGCGAATGGTAGCATGATTCGATAGAGTTGACAGGTTGGTAGTACATCACTCATACTCACACTGTTCGAATTCAAGAAGTACTGGAACTACGGTGGTCTTTTTATAACATTTAATGGGACGCACACTTGGACAGTACGTGTATGGTTACAGGAACAAATGTCGACATAGACAGCATAATGTTGATCACAGGAATATCATCTTAAGTTAGCATTCATGCTTGGCAAATATCATAATGGAGCATTCGTAAATAAGCATTCAGAGTTCCATCATGTAAATCATCTGGCTTTACTGACTGGGCACGTCAGACCATAACCAATATATATGAAGGCTCCTAGACCTAACCTCGTCTAGTGAATATCCCTTCACGTAAAGTTCAATATATATATTTTCCATAAAGATATAGGAATCCCAGACATGGGTTCTCACATGTAGCAGTGATCTCTTGGTTCATCGAGCGATAGTACAGGCATCCCTTTTTCTCACTCGATAAATACAAAGTATATGAATTTCAACATGGCTGTTCTTCTCTCGTGAGTTTCACTCACTATAGGACCCAGACCAAAATTGGTCATTCGTTAAATGTCCTCATTTCTTCATGACTTCTATCACAGAAGTAATTGAATAATATCATATAATCTAGTGTTGATATATAGGAATGTCGTCTTCCTTTGAATAAATATTCTTTTCAAAAGTACCACTGTGCATCTGTTTATCAACAACGATGGCGAAGCCCAAGTTCATAATAAATTGTGGTTTTACCTTTCTATGCGAAATATAACTTTGCCATTCCTTGGCAAAAGAGAATAAACACTGGGGTAAAGTACATACAACATGTCTAAATGACTATCACTTTTCCCCATTGACTTATAGATCACTTTTTCGGCGATAGGCCTGCTACAACAAAATTCGACATCCAGACAGGATGACGGCCATGAATCACACCCCTTGCTAGCGATACTTCCGCTGCATAGCCTTTGACCTTTTCTAGCGACAACCAACATAGTTCGACTTAGAAATGTAAAGATATCCATATATAAGACAGACTCGTCCTACTCATACAAACACTACGTATAAATTCAGGCCATAGATATACTGAAGCAAGAACAATCTATTCCTACCCAGCCAAAGAATAAATCGCAGTAGGCCTAGACTCGTCCGCGGAGTCCGATCGAAGATGACGGAACTACTTTCAAGGGAAGTAACTCAAAAATGACTTCTCCTTAAGCACTTAAAAAGGAAATACTTTGATTACAAAATATTTGCGAACATAATAAGTATATAAATGTATTATATTGCAAGATAGTAAAAAATTGCCCTTTACAGTCTTACCACACCTCCCGGGAAAAAAAAAAAAAAATTTTTTTTTTTAAATACATCTAGGAGCACGTAGAATAGGCTCACAACGCAAGAATACTGCGCAGATGAAAATATCAGGAATAACTATAATTCCTAATATGACCGGTGAGAATATATCTCAAAATCTGAGAGAAATTGTTTCTCTACGAATAAATGTTTCCATTAAGGTGTGATGTACGTATAATACAATTCTGGTAATTATACAATGCATACCAAAAATTCACACTATAATCTTAAATTTATGATTTATGAAGAAACAATCATCAAAGAACAGCGGTGAAATAACATCAATAAACCGCTAAGTAGCGATACCATCATTCTATTATTAAATTACAAATGTGTATCTTAGTAAAGAAACAAAAAATAACTGTTGTAAAGTTATACATATTAAAAAGATCCAATATTTAACAGTTAAGTGGCATCATGTGGGCATCTGGACAGAATGTCCGCCATCACATTTTCTGAACCACGGATAGCTCGTACCGAGAAATGAAAAGGTTGAAGAGCGATTGCGTATCGAGTTGATCTCGAGCTCTTCAAGTTCTTACTTTGGATAGCCGTAAGAGCTTTTTGGTCAGTTTCCACTACGAAATGCGCACCCAGAAGGAATCTTTGGAGTTTGAGAATTGACCAAACCATTGCCAATAATTCACGGTCTAAAACCGAGTAATTCCTTTCTGCAGCATTAAGTTTTCTGGATATATACATTACAGGATGCAGAGTTCCAGAGTACTCTTGCATTAGTGCCGCTCCAATCCCAGTGGATGAAGCGTCACTACGAAGAACAAATGTCTTATCTGTTGTAGGTAACACTAAAATAGGTGGTGATGAAAACATAGTTTTGATCTTCTCTAGTGAAGATTGGCATTCATGAGACGAGTGAACCATGTTAGGCGACCCTTTCTTTAATAGTGTAGAGAGAGGTGCCATGATAGAGGACAGATTCGGAATGAAACGTCCATAAAATTGTATGAGACCTAAAAGACTTCGCACTTGCTTTTTAGTCCTAGGGATAGAGATGTTAAGTATCTTAGTGATATTATGGTCTTCTGTCTTCAAGAAACCGTGACCTACTCGATGGCCTAAGAAAGCAATTTCGCTAAAGCCAATACAAGCTTTGGATGGTTTTGCTGTCAGGTTATACTCACGCAGAGTTGATAATAATTCAACTAACCCTGAATAGTGATCTTCCCAAGTATCGCTGAAAAGACAGATGTCGTCTAGATAAGCAATGACATCTGACCGATACGATAGGATTCGACGCATCATGCGTACAAATGTAGCTGGTGCGTTCATAAGGCCGAAAGGCATAACATTCCATTGGAAAAGGCCTCTGGGAGTAGAGAAAGCGGTAAGAGGTTTGGCGCGTTCGGATAATGGAACTTGCCAATATCCTTTAGACAAATCAAGTTTAGTGAAAAAATGCGATTTAGAAAGACGAGTAAGTAGCTCTTCTAGTAAAGGCATAGGTTCAGCATCGAACTTCGTAATTTGATTCAATTTGCGATAGTCAACGCAAAGACGTATGTTATTGTCTTTTTTTCGAACAATAACCATCGGCGAAGAATATGCAGAAGTGGATGGTTCGATTATTTGTAAATCTATCATTTCATCCAACTCCTTTTCAACCTGTGTTTGGAAATGTATAGGGATAGGATAAGGTCTAACCCTAATTGGAGTATGTTCAGTTAGAACAATGTCATGCTCAATGACATGAGTTTGTCCAGGGATGTCAGTGAGGACATCCTGAAATGTTTGTAACATAGACGAAACTTGTCGCCGTTCTCCTAGAGACAAATCAGGAGAAACAGTAACGTCTTTCCATGATTCACTAGAATGAAGTGGGATCATTGGAAGCGGAAGATTAACATCCGAAAAACTTGTTTCCTCATCCTGTATTACAGACAGTGATGAGTAATGACCATGTTTGACATGAGAATCGTCCGTTGCCTGGAAAATAGGCTGTAGATAGTCAGGACGTTCATGGAACTCCGTAAGCATATTGATGTGGAAGGTTTTATGCTCCCCGTTGATATCGACGATGTAGTCAACATCTGAAATTTTCGATATTATATCGTACGGACCTTTCCAACTAATAAGGAGTCTATTTTCACGACAAGGTAGCAAAACAAATGCTTTGTCACCAGGACAAAGTTGTCGTAAAGTTCTCTTCTTATTAGCAAATTGTCTTGCCTTCTGCTTAGCAAATTCAGAAGAGGACGTTGCCAATTTGCATGCTTCTATAATCTTCTGTCTCAGCGCGATGACATACTCGTAAGAAGATTTTGTGTCATCGTCAATATTGTCAGCTGTTATAAGATCATGCAGCAAAGACATTGGGCCGCGCGGTCGCGCGCCAAAGACAAGTTCAAAGGGAGAAAACCCTGTATGTTCATTGGGGACCTCTCTGTACGCGAAGAGGGCCGCGGGTAAAACCCTATCCCAATCTTGAGGATGATCCTCAGTTATCTTCCCTAATAAGTTCTTAAGTGTTCTATTTAGTCGCTCGACCATCCCATTGGACATAGGATGATAGATGCTACTCAAAGATCTCTCTATCTGTAGAGTAGACATTACTTGAGACATGGTATCCGATATCAGTTGGGTGCCATGATCTGATAATATTTCTCCGGGGAATCCCAGCCGAGAAAATATAAGCCAAAGAGCATCTGCAATGTCAGCGGTAGTAATGGCGATATGATCTTGAATAGGACCAATGATGTCTATCGCGCCATTTCTGAATGTACGAATAGTAACTTATCTCTAGGGCAATGCCTCGACAAAGTCGCAAGCAATGCGAGGAATTCTTTGGGATTTGTAGAACTTTCTTTGACATAACACTAGCTAGAACACGACAACACTACTATTTACACGTAGAGTAGCGCGAGATGTGAGCGAGCACACAGCGCCGGGCGCATGACGAACAAGAACAAGAGCAACCGTCACGAGATCACACTCTACTCACATTTTGAGTCGTCTCACGTAGGCGTTCTACATTCAACAATAACAATGCGGCGCCCTTGTGTATCACACTGCGAGAACCCCAACGCGTAAGCAGACAGCAACACGATTAACGCGACCACATCATGTACTCGTCTCTATGCACACACATTCTCATCTACACACACTTCTCGGCTACCCGAATCAGGATCTTTATGGGTACAGCACACACACATCGGAAACAAACTTATATCGTCTAAACAGAACAACATTAGTGAGCACGTGTCTATATTCCTTTCTATCGCATAACCTCAGCGTCGGTAATGCCAAAAGAGAGCTCTTGCCGTTCACACATTCATCCTGTCCTATTCGTCAGAGAGTCCCAAAAGAGAAGGCACACAGTATTAATTGACCCCAAGAGAAAACAGACCTGTGACAACAGCACAATATTATATATCACAGATTTAAAATACGACATTCACATTATCACCACCTACAACCAAAAAGACGTGCAGCAACAAGACGATAAATTGAGATACACATCGCAACAGTCGCGTGACACTCCACTCTCATTTGCCTGCAAGTCTAGTATACTACTACAATATCACGCGCTACCGCAATAAAGTATACACAAGACAAGAAATTTCTACACACTCTTTTCACATAGATAGATAGACAACTCTCTTCTCCAGGAAATCTTACATGTAGGGTGACCTTTTCCGCCTCTCATATTCACATTACTGCTGATAGAGTACTTGTACTATTAGACAGAGACTCAGATTTTTCATATAGTGGAACCATGTACATTCTGATACAGCACTCCATCTGCTGATAAGAAGAGACATTTGTCACTGCGTTACAGACAGTCTGATCAATTATAACAGCACATGATAATCAACTTGATAGCATTCAAACATACAAGTGATATATCACTCTCTTGAGCGATCTCAGAGAGTTCTCCTGTTTATGGTATCATTTCATATATGCATCAACACGGATCAGTATAGTCACAAATCACATATATATTAGATAATAGCATCTCATGGTAACAACATATAGTTGGAGACTGGACGAAAAATACAAATAGTCAGACTCAAACAGACAAAAAAAGATAACAACAACGAGAACTACGGATTCCGGCAAAAGATCCATCAGACAACGCGAGATAGCAACTTCTCATTTACTCTCCCACTTTGCACACAGACGACAGGCTAATGCGTAGACAGATCAATACTATCGTTACTACACTAAGGATAAAAAATACACTACTGTAAAAGTATCACTAGACAATGATACATTTTACGCATTACTACTACATCTAGTCCACCACATGGCTCAGTAGTCTACAACAACTATGTCTTACTATCCTGCATCTTGATGAGTCACCACTTACAACTTACAGACTCTGATGGATGCTTCACAACATATCGACACAGTTGCGTCCTATCACACGTACGACATCGAGCCTATACTCTCTGCGTTCCACAAAAAATTTTTCGTTCATGAGATCTAGCGTAGTGCATCCCAGAGATTTTTTCTACACACATAAAGATCACACGATAGAGCGCACACTGTAAGATTGCCATTTACTAAACCTTTGTGTAAGACAAGAAACCTCTCCCATCTGTGCCGATTGACGCCAGGAAGAGCGGGGTCAAATAGTTCATAGGTTATTGCCACACAATTATTTTAACAGCATCTTCAAATCTAAGTCTAGGACTCTACCTGATATTGACATTGAGAGACATTCTTTCACTCAACACAAACGTCATCAGGAGATCTCTCTGGATGTTGGCCGAGATATGATGCGATGCACTATAGAGTGATATCTACTATGTTACTTTCTAAAACACACAAATAAACATCTTCACTACAGAGGCAGTTCATACAAATCAGCTCAGTATTATGACAATATCTATGGGACACAGAGACACATCTCAACTATCCTATGGGATCACGCAATTCTTCAAACACATTAGTTACTATACAAACATCAAAAAGAAAACCTCTCTCTACTATTAGCAGGAGGATTAACTCCCACTTGTAAACATAAAGTGGCGCATGACAGTTGTCTCTGCAACTTCATGTATAACTAAGTTAGACACAGTCCCTTTCAGATTAGCGAGAACTAATTATTTTATATATAGCGAGCAACATATATTCTGTCTCATTCGGGACAAACCACACTCTGATCTATTATATATTGAGAGATCCCTCAATTTATCTGAGAGTCACTCTTAAACACTATTCTCGATTTATTTCACTATTCCACTATTATAACCTCTACCACGTGTTTTGTGACACTACAACATCTAGCACCACACGAGAAGAGTTACTCACACTATCTCACTCTTATTTCAGAGATTTCTACATCTCACACTACTTGCGCGGTCTCGAGTCACATTACATCTTGATTACATATATAGATCTTTATCTTAGTAAACATATAAGGGTCAGTTATTTCAACAGTGTTTTAACCCTCTCATCACCTGTGATACAATACTACTTACTAGAGAAATAGTCATATATTCTACATAGAAACTGAAGCACAATCCTTATTTGAGCGTGAGAAGCACTTGTTTCTGAATATGTAAATTAATCAGATATGATCCATCCAACTTTGTAAACAACACATAGAAATACTCATTCTGGAATTGCTGTCAGCTCTTTACGATAGTCTACAGGAGGACACATACAGACATAGACAGACACTGAGCGTCACACGAGCGCGATCGAGGCACAAAATTACAGATACTAATTTGACAAACACTCTAGCAGCATAACACTCATAGCAATACAAACATACAAATCTAGTCATATCTAGACCCACTTATATCATCCTATCTCACAAACCGTACACATTAATTCTAACTCTAGCGAAGGTCGCTTGATACTCTTCGATCTACATGTTAGAGTCATACTACTACGCAAGATTAACAAATATTGTAAACTACATTCATTTTGGAAATACAATACATATGCTCAAGTTTTATACTGCGAGATCATCTTGCGCGAGAGATTCTTGAGATCAATAATTAGGTTGTTCGTCTCGACAGCGCGACAAACAATGCAGCACGACATACCTACACTCGTTTTGTCCACACTCACTCTTTTCACCTTATTGTTGCCTAATAGCTCGTCCTGGGCCGGCAACAAGCGAGACAGCTATATTACTCAACTAATAACACTTTGGGTACATCTAAATACTGTTACCCAATTCAACTTACTAGAGAGGAGAGTCACAGTTATGGCGAGTTTCTCTTCAAAGCGTATCTCACAAATACAAATATAGTCCCCATATATCAAGTAACACTTACAATACATCTAGTACAAATCAGTGGCAATTATACACATATAGATAGTCTACTTTGAACTATAACTTCTCTCTGTGTCACAATCTACGACTGTATCAAGTCCATAAGGGCTTCATATACTAGCACTTCTAGTTCTTTTATAGTTCTTTGGACATTTACGAAGAACATACACGAATTCTCTTCTAATGAGTACTCCAAACGAACACTCTAAGTAATGAGAGGAGTCTAACAAGCGAGGGGAAACGTAGCGTCACCCTAATATCTGGACACACTGACAAATCCTACAACACCAAATCAAACAAAACACCCCCCACCCAACACCCCCACAAATACCCCCCACGAACATTTGTACTACATCTAAACACAAACGATAGCATAATTCACTAGACTCTTAGTTCATCCCATCAAGACACACCCGAAATACTTTCACTCGATAGATAGCAATCCACATACACCATGTCATTAGAGTCGATCTAATAAAGCACCCTATATGGCTCATATCGTACTATCTACACATAACTTATCTTTGTCAGCCCTAAACTACTCTACTCTCTCACAACACTTTAGCGAGACATCTCAGAAAACACGCAGAAGGAAATCACCCTCTTCTTCCATACTCTGAGAGTTCCATCAGAATATTACTCCTTCCTGTGTTCTAGAGCGCGCTTTATGGCTGCATGGTCTATATTATTCCACTCTATATACAACATATATCTTGGTCTAACCATGACATAAGAGGTACACACAAGTTATTCGATACGACTGTTTTTAAATATATACATCAGTCACATGAGTTCTACTTTCTGAATGTCTCAGAATAATTATAAATCTCTAAATCTCAACAACTTTGTGGAAGTTAGTGTGTGTGACACACAGCATGGTTTACCTTTATAGAGGAGGGGTCTTTATAGTACAACTCAGTTTGTTGGAGAGGATTATTTTACACCACACTATATTACTCCTATGTGTGTTCTTATAGTTTGACACGTCACATTCTAGAGGTACTTGAGAGAACATAGTATACTCGTCATCACACACATCAAATTATATGAGATTATAATTTAGCGAGAGAGAGAGTTTACACATCATCTATGTCACATATCTTTCTATCCTAAAAAAACAAAAACACTACACAAATAAAAACTTAGAGCTAACAGTCACATATTTTATTTCTTCTTTTTTTCTATTTTTATTATCTATTCGCGCGATTTTTGATTCTTCAACATCTTTTATGTCGAATAAACATTTCATTTTTTTTTAAAATCATATGGGGTCATTTTTTATGGGGGGGCGGGTTTTAACTAACGGGGGGGGGGGGGGAGGGTGGGGCGGGGTGGACGTAGGGGGGGCGGGGGGGATTAAATTAGGGGAAGGTGGGGGCACTTAGGGGGGGGGTCTAGGATTGTTTTTCATGAAAAAAAAATTTTAAAAAATGATTTAAATTTTTGCTTTGTTACTTTAGATAAAAATATAAGTCAAATTTTTTTAGCGATATTTGGGCTGACGATACATTCTATTCTTCTGTCATTTAAAACTTTTTTTTTTTTTTAGCTTACAATGGTTGTGTTTTTTAATATGGGAGCCGGGGGGGGGCGATGGGGGGTTTGGTGTAGGAGTTGGTTTTTGTTTTCTTGATGTGTTTTTGTTTAACTCTACAGTCTTAGTTGGGCGGGCAGGGGCCTTTATATTTAGGATAGAGATGGTATCACTTTATACTAGATACTGGGATTTATCATTGCTTTATACTATCTCTTTTAAATCATATATCTATAACCCATACAAACTAGGGGGGGGAGGCATTGGGTCACCCACCCGACACACCACACCCCGAGACACCCAGCCCCCCCCACTCCACCCCACCATCGACCCCCCCCCATCGGTGGAAGTCCACCACCCTCCGCACCTGAATTATTGGGACCGGTTACCACTTAGGTACCATCTTTACACAACAGACGACACCTGAACATGTATTGGTAGAGACTATACTATCACAGACAGTAACACACACAATACACGAGTTATTTAGCAATGTGGCACAACGTCAGACGGAGAGGATACTTCATGGGAGGATTTGATGGGGGGTCGAGGTACTTTGGAGATTGTCATGTGATCTACAATATGTACTATCAGTGGAATACAGGGATAACTGATTGCGAGTGGCAGTTCAGGTGTCTCAGTTAGAGTGAGAGGTCAATCACTACTTACAGGGGTTTCTATCTTGGGTTGGTGGTTAACGCATATGACACATTTGATGATTGGCAGCAAGTAATGATTGCGGGGAACAGTAACACACACAATGCAACACAGTATAGGAGATGACACAGTGGTGTGCAGGGATATGGACTTCCCCCCCACACATTTGACAGTTCCCAGTATAGACAAGTAGAAGGCCAAAACATAAAGTAGCATTCTAAAAAATTAACGTGAAATCGTCAAATAGCATCAGCAAAATGATATTGGTTTTTGGCAACCCCCAATGTAAAGTCAAAGTGTAGGAGACCCAATCAATACCAACATCACGTTCTCCCCAGAATTTGGGGGGAATTGCGATGGTGGATAGACTCAACAAAAGATCAGTGGAAATTGAAATATAATTAAAATTAGTTATTTTTAGTGGGGGTGGGTCTAGGGGGGTGAGGAAGTAAGTTGGGACACATGGGGGGTGACCGGAAGCACAAAACCACTCAAACAAGAAAAAATATTTAATATATCAAGATTTTGGGCAAACAAAACCATACAATGGAGATAAACACAAATAAATTACAAATATTACAAAACAGGCTATAGCGATTTCCAAAACGACTCATTGGGGGAACTAAGATATCATTTTGGACCTGGATTCCACAGGTTAAAGAATAGATTTTGGGCATTTTGAGGGAAGAAAAAAACCCTGAAAGAACCAGGTGTGAAGCCATTATGTAGCAATCGGCTAAATGAAATCAGATATTGAATATAATCCCCCAACTATCTATCATTGGGAGGACGGGGGGGACCGGTCAACGGCGGGGGGAGGTCTTTGTCAGGGAACCGACTGGCGTGATTAATATTTTATTTGGTCTTCACGAGGTAGCGTGTATGGGGTCTGTGCTTGTTACAGTTACTTTTAGGATGAAGGTATTTTTTAAAAGTATTTTTAGCACACAGTTATAACTGTTGTTTAGCTTGAGGTTTATTTTACTAGGTGGGGGTTTCCTTTCATTTTCTGGGGACAGGGGAGGGTGGTTTATATCTTTTACTTATTCTCCTTGTTATGATATGTGTAGGTTGTTTAGTGGGAGGTAGGGACGTGGTTTATGAAGGGGACATCCCAGGATTATGCTGGGTAAGGAAAAAACATCATGTAGAGGGGTAGAATTTCATCATAAAACAGCATTAGGATGAAGATTAATTTCCTTTGTTTTTTTGTTATTCAGCGGTGTTTAATTCTAGAATTAATTAAGCATTGAGGGGTATATTTGGGGTGTGGGTTCATTTTATATGGATGAGGGTAGTGGGAAAATAATTTACGGGGAAAATTTAAAATAATTACGGAGTTAGGGGGGTCCAAGGTGTATTGGTTGTCAAGTTACTAGTTTCAATATTATAATGTAATCTTTAAGTTCACATACATAGGGGGGTTAGATTATGGATCTTACACGAAGGGTTAGTGTGTATGACTGGGGGGTGACAGTGGTTTTTTCACACTTACATTCAAAATATATGTCTACTACGGGTGGAAAAATTGGGCGACACATACATTGTTTTGTTATACTTGTTTTATTTTTCTTGCATACTTTATTAAATTCTTTAAACGTTAGGGTTGGCTTAACCATATAATAACTTACCTGGATAACAATTAACTACTAACTGTATTTTTTGTTTTTTTTTTGTTAAAAAAAATTTTGTTGTAGGGGAGGGGGGGGATGTGGTGGGGGTGGTTTGGGGGTGGGGGGGGTGTGTGGTGGGGTGGATAGTAGCTGTGATTTTTATGCTCTGTTGACAAGTGATTTATGTATTGAGACTTACATGTATATGGAATTCTAGTATAATGAGTGTAAATGAAGAGATGATTTGAAATGTATTGAAGTTGTTATTTGTAAGAGAAAAAAGCTACTCAGATAGTACACAACTGAGATATTATCTATTAGAGAGCTGAGATGTACTACTGTGGTAACTATTAATTCAACAATAATTTATACTTCTGGTCTAAGAATGATTTATTACATAATTCAACACAGAAATAAGGAAGCCTCCATCGTTTACATCATGACTGAAACTAATATAAAACAATCCGATACTAGGCAGTGAAACACTTCTCAGTTTGTCAGAATGAAACAACACTTATGTTCCTTCCCCTTCCTCGCCACCACTACTTGTCAAAAACTATTTCCTCCAGTCCCCTGATGTGTATGTTCTAATTGTTTTCCAACCATAGACTTGCTGTGTCTAACACTGTAGTTGTATGGCAAACTTCTCCATCGAAACCAAAACAATCAACAAACACGAAAAAAAAAAAAACGAGTACAACCTACTTGTTTTAACCATATCTACGCATAACTTTATGCTACATGACAACTTACAGGACACGGCTGACATCACGTAGAGTTGTGAGCGCTTACACAGATTAACTTTGAGGTGTGGTCGTTATACACAAGACTCATCCTCCCCAAGTGAACGTCAGTGACATCAAGTAGCTCTAATACTTCTACCAATACATGGTCCACTTGAGTGCAGGTCATGAACCCAGGAAAGCTGGCAACACCAGTTTTAAAATCTGTTTAGTTGTTAACACAAAATATTTCAGATACTGGCTACATACAGATTTGTTCTTGAGAGCGACACAGCATCATCAGATCTTATTTTGTTAAATGTACGTGAATGGTCCACCAGGTCCTATCAGTATTCTCTAGTGTAGATTGTTGGGGGCCGCATACTTTTAGGAGGTAGTAGTGCTAAAATAGTGTAATCGTCTTCTTGTCAACTCATTATACTCACTCAAACACCATCAGTTTTTGGAACATTCTCAGGATCTCAACTTTGCTCGCGCTAACGTAATCGTAGATAAGCGCTCCGACAAGAATGGTTATACTCGGTATAAACAATGAGTGTGAAAGAGAAATGCGTCAGATAAACACACCATCCCGCGAATGTAGTACCATGCATTTCTCTCTCCTCTGACAGCGCCAGCGATGTCGATCGAGGTCTTCGCGAAGTATACATCACTCCATACTCACACTGTTCGAATTCAAGAAGTGAGAACCTAGGAACTCTAACGGTTCTGGGTCAATTATTATAACCATTAAATGGATCACTGGGCACACATGGACAGTACGTTGGTAATTGTTTACTAGGAATCAAATATGTCCGAACATAGACAGGCATAATGGGTTAATTCACAGGAATTATCATCTTAAGATTTCGCATATTCATTCGCTTGGCAAATATCATAATGGAGCATCATGCGTAAATAAGCAATTCAGCTATGTTCCATCATTTCGTAAATCATCTGGATTTTAACTGACTTGGCACGTCAGCCATAACCAATATATATGAAGGCTCCTGACCAACCTCGTCTAGAGTCCAATCTTACACCCTTAGCAACTGTAAAAGTTACACAAGATATACGACATATTTTCCATAACAAGAGTGTATAGGAATCTTGGCCCAGACATGGGTTCTCACCATGTACCGAGTGAGCACACATCTTGTTCATTGCGAGGCGAATATGTCACAGCGCATCCTTTTTCTCCAATTTCACCAATGTCTTCTCCCTCCCTCCCCCTTATTACATGGTGGGTGGGTAAGAGGGGGTGGAGGACTATTCAACAAGGCTGTTGGGTTCTCCTCGTGAGGTGTGGGGGGGGTCAACTCTGGGTGGGTGGGTAGAGGAGGGGTTGGTTGTTGGGGTATTGGGGGTGGGTGGGGTAGGGGTGGTCTCCATTTCTGTCCCCTTGGGTGACTTGTCTGTCACCGGGATGTAATTGCAATTACATATCATATGAAATCTGTAGTGTGATTACATCTAATTACAGGAATGTCGTCTTCCCCGGTTTGAATCGTCTCCCTTCTGTTTCAAAAGTACCACTGGGCATCTGGGTGGGGGGGGGCAACGATGGCGAAGCCCAAGGGGGGGGGGGGGATTGGTGGTTTTAAACGCTTTCTCTATGCGGGGGGGGGGGCGGGGGGACTTTGGCCATCCCTTGGCAAAGGAGGGGGGGGGTGGGTAAAAGTGGGGCGGGTGGGGGGTGTGGGGTGGGTGGGGGGTGGTGGGGGGGGGTGGTGGCGTTGGGGGGGGGGGAGGGGGGGGGGGTGGGGAGGGGGGGGGGGGCTGGGGGGGGGGGGGGGGGGGTGGAGGGGGGGGGGTGTGGGGGGGGGGGGTGGGTGGGGGAGGCTTTAACCATAGCCGGTTGCACATTCTGCTAGGCTTTATTTTCAAATCGGGTTCCCACCCCTGCAGACCAGGGTGGGGGGGAGGCATTTGAAGGGGACATGGGGTTGGCGGGGGGGGGGGGATGCGATAGGTTGGGGTTAGTGGGGGGGGGGGCTAGGTGGGCGGCCTAATGCTGGACAGAAACTTCCTGCTCGTAAGCTCCTTCTGAGGTCTTACAGCCTCATTCTTTGAATCATGGGTCACGCGACGAGAGTCTAATAGTCTCTATGAAGGACCCAGGACTTTTTTTTTACAGACTAACCATGACCACAATGAGATTACAAGTTGCAGAAAGAAAGTTGCCTAAGAAGTCATGGGCAGACCTCCAAAGTGATGTCTAAGGTCGAGTACGTCCACGGTTAACACCGAAAAACATACTGCGGGGTACGTTGTTGTGATTTATTCACATCACTTAGCCGACTATACACAACTGTTATCGTTTATCCTTCGTTCCCACATCGCGAGAGTTACCCAAAGAGCACATCACGGGACGATCGACCTGTGTTTATTTACTTTTTGCTTCATCGTACCGCGTCTGTTCAAAGTTAATTGCTTCACGAGTTTTTCTTCATTGAAACTTCCTAACGAGGCGTAGTCGACGAGTCTACGACAAATTACATGCCTACAGACTAAAAACTCTATAGCAACAAAACCATACCAAATATTGGGGAAATCAGCCAATAAAACGTGTCAACATTTCCAACTACAATATGACTATCAGCCCTACGGCTTATTGCTGCAACATCCGTACAACTCAGCAAGGCCGTACACGCCATCATATCTTTATCCCCAACTCACTTGACATTTACACAGTACCCCGGAGCTTGTCGCCTCCTCATCCTGAGGGGACAGAATGAACATCATGTGGTGGGCCATTTGCCAACGGGGCAATTGCCACCATCCTTGATTACTAGCCGGAAGGGACCTCGAACTTACATGAGAACAATATCAGCAGCATTTGTTCAGGTTTCGCTAGCCTGGTACCAATAAAGTCTTGGTGCAACATAAAACTGAGTCCCCATACCGATATACAATCGTACTGAAGCCCACATGCATCCGGAGGATCAACGTCCGGTGACAATACACCCACCATAAAGTTGACAACGCCAATCATGATTCCTAGAAACATGTCCCTGCATGTCATCCCCGATTAAGCCTATAAATACAATGCATGTCTACCACAAGCCCACAGTACCGTTTAGGAATCTAGGAAGAAAACAGACTTCACCTTGTGTCAGCCATATTTTGTCACAGTGAAAAAGGCGACCATACTTATGCAACTAGTGTGGCAAATGTATACATTAATCATACACACATTGCCATCCCAGGACGCCCTCCAGAAAGGACCACACCCCATCCTTTAGCGAACTACAGCAACGTGACTATAAACTATAAATACCAAATCACACCCACGAAGGATTAACAAGCACTATTGCATGGTGCGTCTACTCTCAGCGGTAAAGGGATTATTGAGACCGTAGGTAGCAGGGTTTGGAACGAAACGTAGTTGAACCGATATACCCCACCTCCAGCAAAATTCATGCCAAGTATATCTCGTTGCTCTATAAAAGACAGATCCATCTATCTTCCTATTTGGCGGTACAACACTCAAATTGATAGCTTTCTAATAATGTTACTCCGAAACACGCTAAGTCCTCCGCAAGGTGGAAACTCACTAAACAACTTCGACTACATCCACTGCTCCCTTATAAAGACGACAAACTGAATGAGTCTAAGGAGTACTATCACACACACTTACTCTTTCAGAGCTAAACACGGCTATTCACACCAATCAACGCGATTATCCAATGTAAACACCTACGACAACATTTTGTTACCAATGGAATTGTTACAAGCCTTAACTACGGGAAAACTGGTATGAAACCACTCAATAACGATTGGAAATAGATCTAAGCAGCTATGCGCAAGGATATCTCCTTATACTAGATTCACGTACAAAGTCATTGGGGGGGGCGATATCAAGCACAACCCTCACTCCACCCCCCCACCTCCTCATCGTGTGACATCGATTGCCTTGGATTCAACCCATAGCGAGAAACCCACTCTGGCCCCATAACTCACCGACCCTAAAACATCCAGGCAAAAAAACCAATATTCCCCTACCAAGCGACGATATAATCCACAACCCGAGTTGGTCACTCCCACTCCCCTACATACTCAATAGACCACTCTTCATAATTCCCTCCCAAGATACATACTCTCACACCCAATATAGTAAAACTGTGAAAGTCTGTTACCAAATCACTAATCTAACCTCTACGATCATACAAAAAACCAACCCCATCCACCTAACACCTCTCCATTCACCAAACCACTCCTTCAAATTCCTCCTAACAATACCACCTATCACAAATCCATAACAATCGCTAGAAACTAACATCCCACACCTCTAACAACAAAAACTACCACAACCACCATGTACAACCCCTAAAAAATTATCACTAAAGACAAACCCCACCGCACCACCCTATCTTCAACAAACTACATCCATCAGACCATAACTACCCATGGTGATAATATCAGCAAATCCACACTATGTACAACATACATACCGCACCAACACATCCACTCACAAACTCTGATTCAACATCACCACCACCCCAAAAGATCAGACAGTCCTCTACCGTCCCCAACATCTACAAACCGAGAACCGACCCAAACTCATACTCACACCTTGCGACTCCTACATTTCATGAGGGAGCAATGGTCCTTCCTAAAAAAAGGCTCAACACATACTTCAACAGTATAACCCCCCTCACCGCACCACCCAAATACAAGCTACACACATCCGATCTTCCAAAAACAATCAAATATCTGAAACCCCGATTCCTCCACGATACTTCAAATCATGCTATCAAGAACTTTTCACCCCGGACGAGAATTAGTGAAATCTGAGGCCATAGCATCCCCATATTCTACCTAATTAACATCAGACAACCACATCAACATGCCTCACCTTCCTCAAACTATCCCCTTCGACGATCATTGAATACCTAGCATTATCCTTACAACACCCTTTACCACAAACCAAACCCACTAAAAAACTACAACCACACCAACAACCCATCCCAAACCCCACCACAACTTCACCCCACCCCTTAACGACCATTCCACTACAATAGGTGACCACTCACCATTTACACCCAATTTATTCACAAACTATATTAACCCACCCCCCTACTACCCCCACTCACACCACTAAACTAATTCATACAACAATGGTTACTTAAATTATAGACCACACCTCCCCAAAACACACACTCCCTCAAATCCACCTTTAACCCCACCCCCCAAACCCCACTGCAATTTTCCCTGTATGTAACATCACCACCATAGAGTGACTTCGCTATTAGAACACTCCACCTATTAGATCAGACTAACAGTGTCTGCTGTGAAATGTGCGATTAGCGGGAAAAACCCGGAACACAACGTGTCCCAGGGCATGATTCTTTTACGCCTAGTGTCTAAACACAGCGTATTTAACTATGTATAAGAAAACATGACAATTTCACACACCCTTTACACATTCTCTTCTAGTACACAATACTTTTTCATTCAGAGACACAACAATGTTAGCTATGGTGATACATACTGCGCAACAGATAGTGGTCCGTCTAGTTTCTAGCAAAAAGGAGCTGCGTGGCGTCTTTACAGCGAGTAGGACACACACCTGAACCTATGTTGTCCAATGTAGAGACAGTTATCCACACAAAACACAGATTTAACAAATGCGCGTCCTGTTACGCTAGATGTATCACTTCAATCCTACTCTTGAAGACATATCATCCCGCAACACTGATGATCGCGTGTATATCCGCTATGTGCTATGTATCCAGATGTATCAAACAGAAGTGATAACCATAGCGCTGAATGCAGCAGGTGGAAAGCGCGAATTCCACGTGCACAAGGAAAGAGCGACAATTGATGAACCTCTGATAAGAATAGACATCGATAGAGTGGCGATAGACTCAATACGGTTCATATCACATAGAGTCAAATTTTAATAAGCAGTGGGTGTGTACGCAGCGATCCTGAATATATTATCTCAATCCAACTTACACACACGAGCGCAAGACAATTCAGCATGTTGATCACAAAGGTACACAGTATTACACTATAACAAGAGTGACAAAAGATTAAACTCGGCTAATAGATTTCTAGTGAGTATGATTAGGAGGATAATGGAAAAACAAGCCTGTGTGTGTGGGCAGAATTGTAAAACTGGGTCTGGGTGAGAAGACAGATCTAACGCGTAAGCTAGCTCCCTTCGAGTCCCCAATAATCAAATTTACTGTATGCATTCAGAGAGTGAGCGATATAACTGAGGTACAACAGACAAGCAGCGGATATGGCTATAAGACAAGCGTGCAAGCTTGTGTCCGACCGATGGCAAGAATTTAGCTCTCAGACACTCTACTGGTGAGGAGAAGAGCACAAGACAGCATACATGGCGACTCGTAATCACTTCGCTTCACTTACTCTCTGACGAGTGTTCCCCTTTCGCGACTACACCTGACCTTATAGGCTCATCGATGTATGAGCTGGGCAGAAATTGGTAAACCTGGATCTTCGAGAGGCTAAGTCGTATGGAGAGGACACTCATGCAACCCATGAGTATGCGCCTAGAGACACACTTATGTACTTATAGAGAGACAATACATACAGTGTGATCGTCTGCAGAACGTCTAGAGCGTAAACATATTAGGAGAGTGAGTCGAGCACAGTTCCATTTAGCACACGTCTGAAACCACTTGTCGGAGTGCATGTACAGTAACAGAGAGAGAGACCATCAGTTTGATAGAGGAATGAAAACAAGCTGTGTGTGTGGCAGAATTGTAAACTGGAGAGAGAGAGACCATCAGTTTGATAGAGGAATTAAAACATGCTGTGTGTGTGGCAGAATTGTAAACTAGAGAGACAGGCCATCACTGAGAGAGAGAGGAATGAAAATGAGCTTTGCGTGGCTAAGAGTGGTGCACATATACAAAGAGAAAAGATGATAGACACAGAGAGAGAGAGAGATATATATACGAGACAGAAAGAGATGGAAACAGAATATTGTTAAAGAAATTTGCTTATGTTTATATTTATTTGCAGCCTATTACAAAGTCTGAGAGAGACAATAAAAAAATTTAAAAAAAATAAAAATGAAATAGAAAAAAAAAAAAAATCAAGAGATCTCACAAGTCAAAAGTCCTGCCGTGATACCAGTGTTTGGGTCCTTGGTGTTGTCATAAACAAGTTTCCCCCCATACCACAAGACTGCAGATATTGCCCCATATGCAAGTAAACTGAACAAGCCATCCATTGAACCTGAAAATAATGCAATGCACACTGGTCAACTCATGTGTTAATAAACTTACTCTGCTAATACTGGTACTTACTGATTTACTCAATTTATTCATTCATTCGCTACCTTTAAAATCCAAAAGGAGAAATGAGTCTTCAACAAGTTAATGCACAGTCTCCTGCTCCAGGTCTCTCTATGTCATCTTTATCCCTTTAATTTTTGTCCCCAGTTCTCTTCTCTATGTATTTTTTAGTCTCTCTTTTCTTCTACATTGTGGATTTCAGAACATCCCTCAGCATAACAGAAATTGGCAAAAAGACGAAGATGGCTGTATACCACTCCACCTATGTTCCAGTCCTGACTTATAGATGAGTTATAAGCAATGACTATAACCCACAAAAATCAGTTTCAAACCGCAGAAATGAGGTATCTGAGGAAGGTGGTTGAGTAACAAGAGGAGACATAGTCTGCAACCAGATGATATGTCATGGTCTCAAAAGCCAGCCCCTGCAGACCAAAGCAGAACAGTCTCAATAACGATGGTTTTGCCATGTCTGCAGAATGGGAGAAGATCGGCTACCACGACAAATATAGGAAACTAAGAGCCAGTGATCTAGTCCTCCAGGGCGACCCAGAGTTCGCTGGGAGGACAACATTAGACAATCTCTGAAGGACTGAGCACTAGATTGAAACCAGCCCAGGAGAAAGACAGCTGATAGGATAGTATGGTGCTCTCTCTGACAAACACTCCAGGGTAGAAGAGGAACATACTATACTGTTCAAAAAAAGAAACGCAACTTTTTTGGTGTTACTTTTATGAAAGATATTCGCTGATTGGACATCAGTCAACCTATCGACTGTGTCCACCTGGTCATTAAATTCTCGTGGTTACCTGAATTGTACTCACTTCATGATTCATGAGGTTATGAAAGAGGTCAAGGTCAAAACAACATTTTTGACAATAACTCGTGACAGGTTCATGAGAATCTCGTGAAACTTACTGAACACAAAACTCTCTGACCATATTATTGAATGCCTATAAAATATTGACGCTCCTTGAATAAATTCAGTTGAAAATTCAATGCGCAAGTATGGCTCATCTCACTACAGAACAACGACTCATCATCATTGGACGTTTACAGACTGGACAGTCACAAAGTTTAGTGGCCAGACAATTTAATGTGATTAGAAGCACCATTAGTCGCCTTTGGAGGCGATGTCAAGAAACTGGCTCAGTGGCAGACCGGCCGCGCAGTGGAAGACCCAGAGTCACAACTCCTGCCGAAGACCGCTTCATTCGGCTGCGTCACCTCAGGAATCGACTTGCATCTGCGTCCTCCACAGTCCAGTCAATGTCAGCAGCTCGTCGAATTTCAGATCAAACGGTCAGGAACCAGCTGCACGACTCTGGTCTTTGGGCTAGAAGACCCTACAGAGGTCCTGTTCTTACGGACCGGCATCGCCAGAACCGACTGCAGTGGGCGAACCAGCAACGTCAATGGACCATTGGGAATGACTGGAGACGGGTTTGGTTTAGTGATGAATCATTTTTTGTGCTCCAGCGACACGATAGACGGAGAAGAGTTTACCGCAGAGTCCATGAGCGCTACGCCCAGAACAGCGTTGATGAGGCTCCTCCACATGGTGGTGGAGGTGTACTGATGTGGGGGGGCAATCAACTTCATGGGAAGAAGTGACCTGGTGCAAATTGAAGGACACCTGAATGCCCAATGATACGTTGCTGAAATTCTTCGTCCTCACGTCCTTTCACTTCTGGTTGCACGAGGGTCAATTTTTCAGCAGGATAACGCTCGACCTCATGTGGCACAACTCACCACCCAGTTCCTCACTGACAACAACGTCCAGACCATTCCGTGGCCAACCATGTCATCAGACATGAACCCCACAGAACACTTATGGGATGAACTCGACAGACGACTCCGCCAGCGAGACGTGTCTCCAGCCAATCTCCGACAGTTGTCTCTTGCACTGCTGGAAGAGTGGGCAGCCATCCCACAACAACAGATCCAACGGCTAATCGGATCCATATCAAGGAGATGTTGTTCTCTGATAGAGGCCAGAGGAGGCCATACACCTTACTGAAACGGAGGCCTCAGTCGCAAAGAATAAAAGTCCAAACCAAATTTAATGAACATCATTTCATTGTTAAAGTCTGAAAGTTTCTTCGTGCCAAGATTGAAACATTAATTCCGTAAAATAAAATTTTGGTACAAGTTTGAAATTTGGTGTCCATTACCACTGCAAAACGTCTAGGACAGCTGAACAGTAAATGATGAATGACCAATGGCATCTAACCAGCTTGGTTCCCCACATCATGTTTGACCCTTCCACTGGGTGAATGTCAGTTCAGACTCTCGTACAATGGGTGTTTTCCCCACCGCAATGGCTAATATTGATTTACTCATCTTTAAGACAACATAAGTTATTAGTTCAATCAATCAACACCCTTTAGCTCCTCCAGGAGCATAGGCCCTTAACAAACACATACCAAGTCCTCCGGTCACATGCCAAAAGCTCAAGTTCTTTCCATGTTTTCCTGATCATTTTCATTTTTGTCTCGTTCTCTTCTCCATGTGTATAAGTTGTCAGTTAGCAGGGTAGAAAACAGGTATCATGACCATGTGCATTATTAACACAGAAAGAAAGGAATTTAGATGAAAAAACAGTGTCTAACACATTACAACTTTAACTCATTCTAACCCGCGATCCATATGGTGCGCCAGACTGGCCTTTACTTTTACCCATTGGCGCATCCTGCGCCAGCGTGACATATGCCGCATTTGAGCGGAAAATTATAGAATATCTGTCGATAAGAAAGTTTAAAATCATTTCATTACATCCAATATCATCACCAACCAAGATCTGCTTACTCGGAGCAAGCAAGAGGACATGCACACCATCATAGCTGGCAGACGCTGGAGCTGGGTTGGCCATGTCCTCAGAAGAGACCCCGATGCCATCACAAGAACAGCTATGCTATGGACCCCTGAAGGAAAACGAAAGAGAGGCCGACCAAAAACAACTTGGCGGAGGACTGTGGAGGCTGAGATGCAAAGAATGAACCAGAGTTGGGGCACTGTACGAAGGATGGCCGCCGACCGAGCAAAGTGGAATCAATTTGTTGTTGCCCTACAAGACGCCACCAGGCGTAATGGCCACTGACTGCTTTGACGGTCGGCGGCTAAGGATCAAAGAAGAAGATTACATCTAGCACATGTGAGTGAACGTTTGTAAGTGAAAAAAAAATCCTGATGCTGACATTGTGTGCTTTACATCCGTTGCTAGAGTCGCTTTGGATCTAGCCACAGGCCGCGTGGTATGCCCGCTTTATAAGATTTCGAAATTGAGCACAAAATTAGAAAATAAGTGGCCATAGAGTGTTCATATCATACAAACACTTCCTGTGGACATCGTGTTTTGAACTGGTAGTGAAATAATTATATTGGTACTTAGTTTTTGCATACTTTTATCAATTAATGACGCCATAGGGTTATTTGTTTACATGTAGTGTAGTACATACATAACACTCATAAACTATTAACGAATTAACTTCAATATATAATTTTGCAATTGCTTCACATAAACTAATACAGATGAAAAACCTATGGCAAGGCACAAGCAAAGAAACAAAGTTACAACTGATCAGAGCATGTATATTCCCAGTAGCAACATACGGCTGCGAGACTTGGACACTCAATAAAACAGTTGCAAAAAAGATTACATCATTCGAAATGAAATGCTACAGAAGGATGTTGAGAATACCCTGGACAGAAAAAAAGACCAACAGAGAAGTACTGCACTCACTAAACGTACAGGAACATTGGCTCCTAAATACCATCGCAATAAGGAAGCTGAAATTTTTCGGTCATATAAAAAGACATAATAGTCTGGAAAAAACAGTGATGGAAGGCATGGTCCCTGGAAAAAGGGGAAGGGGTCGACCTAGACGACGGTGGACCCAGGACATCACAGAGAGTCTGAACTTGTCTTTGGCTGATGCAGGTCGACTTGCCCAGAATCGTGATGCGTTCAGAGCAGCTGTAATGGAGACAACGTTCTGGAAAGAATACGTCACATGATGATGATATAATTTTGAAATTAATTTTAGCGATATTGGTAGCGATAATAACTCATTTTCGATTCCGATAAGAACATTGAACAAACATGATATTTTTAAGTAATAAATTAATTTATTTGCATGGGACAGGAATGTGTGAGATTCCAGTTCAGCAATATGTGACTTCACCAAAAAAAATGTATATAAATTACAATTTTCATTTGTTTTTTATCAAACTTCTTGAATTAGTTGTCAACTGGATATACGTTTCAATTCCTGGTGTTTTACTGGTGTATGTGCATAATGTTTTTTCATTTTTATTGTTTCTACACTTCACAAGATATAACAAACAATTATAACATCACAGAACTCAACAGTATTTCACAACATTCTGCAGCCAATTTCCTAAAGTTTGATGCATAATATATCTACTAAATTAATATACGTGTCTACTGCCTGTTTTTAAAACATCACTTGTAGAAAAAAATGTCTGCATATTGGGTCCTGGGTAAAACCGAAAAAATGCCTGGGTTAGAATGAGTTAATGCAGAAACTGACAACATAATTTGTCCAAAAGATTGTAGATGAGTTTTAATAACATACAATAATTTATTTCCTTCTTTAAACAAATTGTGGTTAATATGCTGTCACTTTTATTTTTATTTAAAAGATTCTAGCTTAACCATACAATGCAATAAAGAAAAAGAAATTTGAAGGGTATAATTAGCATATCTTAACAAAATAAGCAAAATTATCAAATTACATAAAACATACATGCTAAAGTGCTTAATTTGTAATTTAATTTAATTTTTAGAATTTACTAACCCTGTGCAAGTGCCAGCTTTTTCCCAATCTTGTAACTCTCTGTGATGCTGTCTGAATATATTTTGATGGCTTTGGCCTCGCCTGAGAAAGACTTGACAGTCCTCATTGATGACAATGTTTCCTCTGCCACAGTTCCTCCATCAGCCAGACGGTCCTGAAGCAATTTCCCAATCTTTCTCACAAATTTCCCTTTAAGGCATAAAGAAAAAATTATTGTAAAACAGACATCATGAAGTTATGCTCCTAGAAGATGAAATTTGTGAAAATGTGTCACAGCAGAAATTTAATCATAATAAACATTGACTTTATAAACTCTGCATTTATAAGTTTCTGTCATGAGTGGGTTATATAAGAGTCTGTCTGTGACCCGAGCCAAGGTCTGGGTGATGTCAGAGACAAGACAAAAGAGTCTGAGAGACATCTAAGGTGATAGATAAGAGATTCTGTTGATAGTGGATGATGTGACTTATAGTTATCGAGGGTGAGAACATAAAATGACTCTCCCCTCGCCACTCGATGACCTTTTGTTCAACTATTGTCACACCACCGCCTCCTACTCAATTAAGAGGTAAGGTTTTTTATACACTACGGTGATCCACACACAACAATACAGTACCAAGGGAATAATACAGATCCAGTGAGGAAAGTAAAAGAAATCTGATCTGGGTAAATAAATATATATCTTTTATTAACACAACAGATAAATAGCTGCTAGAAAAAAGAATAACTTAAATATCAATCATGGCAGAAAATACAGATGGAATAAAATTACAATGCAGGTCTCTAAGAACAAGACACCAAAATTATAAACACTCCAGAGACAGGTAGTATACACAAAAAATATGGACTACCACAGGGAAAACCAAACCCAGGTTTCCCGCTCCCTAAAGTATGGGGCAGTGCTCTTACTCTACTACTGCATGCTTGAAAAACAATGACCTAGAATACACCCCCAGGTTACATAATGCCTACATACTAAGCCTGCTGACTTGTCCCTGTCAGTGACTTTGCTCATGAACTACACTAAGGGGCTAGCACACCGTTACATAAGGAACCAACCAAAACTACCCTCCCCAGCTGTTAGTGTCAAGTGCACTCTTTTCCCCAACTCCCTCTTTGTTGGCACGCGTGTTTACTCCACAGGGATAACTGCTGGCCACTGAAAATATGGTGCCCTCTCTTCTCTAGTGTAATGGCTAACAAATCCTTGGAAGAAATGCACCCAACTGTAAATACGGGCCATTGCGGGGTGAAATACTCAAATAATTTATATGCTGAAAACTAATCCACATCTGGATTGGGCCCAATGCTTTGTTGCAGTCCTCAAAACAAGAATGAACGAGGTGGCTGCATGAACCCTGAAGCCACAGGAGCAGGGTGCTTCTGTTGCTAATTGATTTTCTGAAGAAATGCTATTTCCAAAGCACAGGAAAAAAACACTGATGACCCGTAATAGGGTGATGAACTGGGCACGCCTATATCTATGTGTAACCCAGCTGTAAATGGGTCGTTGACTGGATCAACCTTCCAATGAATTTCCAAGACTGAAGCAATTTACAGACAGACAAGGAGCTCTTTTATACTATCAACTACAGTCGCAGAAGTTCAACCAGATGTGAACACGTGCACAGAACAACAGACAAAGACACGTAATCCTGGACCCGAACTTTCTCAAAAAGACACAACTACCAAAAGATTTTGCGTAACGGGTTGATGGCCATCTCTGCTAAAATCGAAAACACCACCACCTGCCCGACACGTGCTTCTGGTACTAACGTAAGACTAACATAACAGGAGCTCTAGAAACCAAGAACCACTGAGAACTGCCACCAGGGCCAAAGATCCAGACATGAATGACCGCCAAAGTTTCTACGTAACGTGATGTCATTCAAGAAAGCTACTGAGACAGGTCTCCGGGAAGAAACTGCACTCAAAGAATAAGCCGCCTCTACAGAAATGCAAGAGGGGTACTTACATGGACAGTGAATTGGTGTTTCAAAAGAAAGCAGGAAAGGATTACCGATCATGCTCAAACATGTTTACGAGCGACGAAGATTGTCTCCCACTGGTCTGATGCCAGGTGCTCTTACACATCCTTACGTCACTTGTTGTTGGCCTAATGAACACAAAATAAAAAGAACCCAGCTACTCTGCGAGGTGGGTGTCTGATCGAGTAATAATGGGGGTTACTGCCCAGTAGAACCACATGAAAAGAACGAAATACAGAGAGCCAGTGACTCTAGAAAAAACTAAGAGGAAAAAACCGAAAGGGCGAAGGTTGGAAAATAGGGAGTAACAGCCCTTTCGCCACAGTTTCATAACGTCAAACATCCTGAAATATATAATATTTCCAGTGTAGTCAATCAACACCCTTTGGCTCCCCAAGGAGCATAGAACTACAACAAACACATGACAAATCCTCCATAAGCTCTTTCCACGTTTTCCTCATTATTTTCACTTCTGTCTTTAATTCTCTTCTCCGTGTGTTTCTTGGTCTACCTCTGCCTTTCTTACCCTGGGGATTCCAGAAGAAGGATTTTTTTTTTTTTTTTTTTTTTCTTAACCAGCGGCACTTAGGCTTTCAGCCCTTCGGCCCAATGACGTCATTGCGAGGCTGGGGAACCTGAGGACTTTCCTTCCAACCCGGTCAGGAGCTTCGCTCCTTCCCATCCACAAAGGGTTTATCACAGGAGCCGTTCAGGCTATTCAGTCAAATTTCCGGCCGTAAACATTTCTTCAAACGCCGACGCCCGGGTTTGAACCATGAACACCTGGTCGCCAGTACAACGCCGAAGCCATTACACCAGCGCGGCTCCCATCCAGAAGAAGGATTACATTGTAAGTACTATCCACAGGTTTCCTCAATCTGTTGTTCTATCCATCGCCATTGTCTTCTTCTCATCACTTGTTCCACTGGCAATTGTCTGGTTCTTGTCATCAGTTCCACATTAGTGATCTTGTCATTAAATTGTAATCCTTCTATTCTACACAAGCACCCATTTATGAAAGTCTGTAGTTTTTTGGTAGTTATTTTTGCTGTTTCCAGTGTAGTGGCAGTAAACAAAAGTTCTGACCCCATCATCGCAAATTATGTTTTATTTTTCAAAAAATAAAAGTTATTACATCATGTGGTCCATTATTCTCCAAACGCCCAAGCTTAAACCTACATAAAACAAAAGTATTAACTGCACACAATACCTTTTAACACATACATATTCTTCAGCCAATGGACAACAATTTAATGTATAATACGAGATATTTTCTCATAAGTATCTATGTTTATTCATCATCATCATTATTTTCATTTTTGTTCCATATGAAGCAACAACCACCACTGCAGCGGCCCTCTTGCAGGAAGCCTGCACAAAGCATTCACAAAGTCAGGCAACCAATTATGTAAAATTAGGTAAAGGATCCCGTTACACGTCCACTGAGGCATATGGGGAACATAGTGTTAGGCCCATCTTTTCTTGACCATCGGCACACTAGGGGTGATGTGGTCAGCATCATGCAGGCTGCCTTAACCTTCCCATAGTTGCTCTGGTATCCAATTCATGAGGCTGGGTCGACCCCGGAGCTGCTTGCGGTCTAAAAAATCCCACCTCAACTGGGGATCAAACCATGGACCACCGAGCTAGGAAGCCAGCGATGTACAACAAACTGCCACAAAAACCACTATCGAAACAGCATGTGAATGCTTGGTGCAGGCTTCCAGCAGGGGTGCCGGCTGAAGTGGTGGGAGCTCCATGCTCCCTTTGGAGTGAAAAGGATGATGATGAATACAGGTGGAGAAAGAAACTGGAGATGGATGACACACCCTACTATGTAGTTAGTCATTCCTCTTCTACCCTGAGGTGTAGAGGTTTGCCAAAGAGAGCACCACATTATTCTATTGGCTGTTAATACCACCCAACCAATATGACCAACAACACATTTAACTGGAACTCACAAGGGAAGATATAGGTAATAAGGCCTAAGAAAAAAATGAAGAAGACAGGTTGGAAGAGGAAGCTAAGGCAATCAGGCTATCAGGGGTAATGTTGAAAAAGGGTGCCATCAAAACAAAAACCTGTGGCAAGTTGCTAAGGCAATCAAGCTATCAGGGGTAATGTTGAAAAAGGGTGCCATCAAAACAAAAACCTGTGGCAAGTTGCTAAGGCAATCAGGCTATCAGGGGTAATGTTGAAAAAGGGTACCATCAAAACAAAAACCTGTGGCAAGTTGCTAAGGCAATCAGGCTATCAGGGGTAATGTTGAAAAAGGGTGCCATCAAAACAAAAACCTGTGGCAAGTTGCTAAGGCAATCAGGCTATCTTGGGTAATGTTGAAAAAGGGTGCCATCAAAACAAAAACCTGTGTTACAGTTGCAGCCCTGTGCTCTAAAGGAGTCAGAGAGGGAAAAGAAGATACCTTACTATAATTTTGTTTTTAAAAAAAACAGTTCTCTAAAAACAACTGGTACAGATCCGATGCTTCAAAGGTTGCCTTATATTATTTAAAATTTTTTAATGAACTGGTAACTGTGCTAGAAAAAAACCACCTAATTTTAATCTTCTGAGAACTTGGTATTCCATAAAGAAGATACATATGTTCTCAAATTTGTCAACAACCAATCTGTTTCTCCTTTAATCTACTACTTATGTCGCTTCATTGTTTACATTTTCTTCCTTCAATTCTTGTCATGTCTGGGCTTAATTGACTATCTTTACTGATTATTTTAATCACTGACTTTCTTTTGAGCCCATATTGACTCCTGGATCTGTAGAGTGAAAGATTGTTTACGATTGTGTAACACACTTCCGACCAGACAGTAAAGGCATGGATTTACAGTGTAGGTGTGGAAGTGCCATCTGGTTTTTTTGTGTATCGCTAACATGGCTATTGTTAACTCCGACCTTCTATCTCGAAAGATAAATAATGAACCGGTAGTTGGGGACATGGTCAGCCAAATAATTGCCACAACCCAGGTTTGTTGCCTGATAAGTTGTTAAAGTTTGCATATGCCGTGCCCAAAATCACACGGTAAATATCAAACTGGTGACAAATTAAAGACACATGCTTAAGATAATGAATGGGATTTTTAAATGATGTAATCGTTTCTAGGCAGATTTGTTGTAAGCAATAATTACGATAAGTTGTCAATCTGGGAAGATATTATCAGTGTTAGATCTACGAAGTGGTGAGTTGTAAACATGATCAATATCAACGGAAGAGACAAAACCTTATATGGTCTTGTAACTCAGACATGAATTTGTGGACGACATGCAGAGAGCATTAGCTTAATTTTGTTTTGAAGCAGATTTTAGATAAACAAGGGTAGTGGGGGATATACCCCTACCAAAATTAGCAAGTTATTTCCTATTGGTTCAGCATTTGAGATGTTAAAATACAACATCTCTGATTGGACTTCACCTCCACGTAGCAATGTGGATATGTGGGCTGAATATTACTTAAAATCTACAACGTTTTAAGACTATGGCACTGCTCATTCAACTCGTTAAGAAGACAGTTCAGGCAAGCCAGGATTAAGAACAGAATCAGGATTCTAATTTAAAGGACTGGACAATGTATTTGAGCATCTTCGGGACTTAGACAGTAAGAAAACTCTACCTTTACTGATAAGGAAAGCCTGGAATCCTAGAAACAGAGAAGGGATTAGGAGACATATATAAAAGGGATAAAGTAGACGCGGAAAGACCATGGAAGGCACAGGTAAGGCAGGCTTGAACGTGACATTGTTGAAGGCCTAAGCTCCTCAGGGAGCTGAAATGTAATAAATTACATGATATGATCAGTTCAGAATAAATAAAAAACATCTAATAATAAATACAAGGCGTTTCAAAATTATACATACACAATTTAAAAATATATATTTCATGAACAACATATACAATTTTAATTGTCTTAACACATTTTAAAGCTAAGAGATAGACAATTTTGTCACATTAACATAAATTTAGTTTAAATGTTCAAAATGCCCACCATCAGGATGAATACATAAGCAACATCTCTCACCAACTGATCTACAATTCTTTTAGAACTGCCTGTCTTTCTTCAAAACTTAATTGAGTATTCTCCGTAATTTTTCATCTATCTGAAAAATAAAACAAAATTACTTCATTGTGAAAAAATTGTCCGCCTCTTAGCTTTAAAATGTCATAAAGAAAATTAACATTGTATATGCTGTTCATGAAATATAAATTTTAAAAGTGTGCATGCATAATTTTGAAACAACCTGTAACTAAATATCTGAAGACCAGAATTTGTTCTGACAAACTTATAAACTGACCGTACTGCATGGCACCCAAGGAAACCACTGGCACCACACCTAAGAGGACGGCGGTCAAGGCAGCATTCAGGTAAAACATTAATACAAGAGATCCAACAATCTGTAGTGAGTAACGGCACAGCATGGACATGTTCACCTGAAACAAACATCATCACACTAGGTGATATATCACTACAAGATGTGGAATCATATATATATATATATATCATCATGTGACGTATTCTTTCCAGAACGTTGTCTCCATTACAGCTGCTCTGAACGCATCACGATTCTGGGCAAGTCGACCTGCATCAGCCAAAGACAAGTTCAGACTCTCTGTGATGTCCTGGGTCCACCGTCGTCTAGGTCGACCCCTTCCCCTTTTTCCAGGGACCATGCCTTCCATCACTGTTTTTTCCAGACTATTATGTCTTTTTATATGACCGAAAAATTTCAGCTTCCTTATTGCGATGGTATTTAGGAGCCAATGTTCCTGTATGTTTAGTGAGTGCAGTACTTCTCTGTTGGTCTTTTTTTCTGTCCAGGGTATTCTCAACATCCTTCTGTAGCATTTCATTTCGAATGATGTAATCTTTTTTGCAACTGTTTTATTGAGTGTCCAAGTCTCGCAGCCGTATGTTGCTACTGGGAATATACATGCTCTGATCAGTTGTAACTTTGTTTCTTTGCTTGTGCCTTGCCATAGGTTTTTCATCTGTATTAGTTTATGTGAAGCAATTGCAAGTCTTCTTTTAATTTCTACTGCACAGTCGCCAGAGCTGTTGATGATTGATCCTAAGTATTCGAACTCATTAACACTTTCCAGTTCTTCGTTATCAATTTCAATTTCTGGTTTGGTCTTTACTTTGTCTGTTGTCAATACTTTGGTCTTCTTGGTGTTTAAGTATAGATTCTGGGCCTCGCTGTGTTTTTTGGTGGACAGAATTAATTGTTCAAGTCCTTCTGGGTTGGTCGATAGGAGGACTGTGTCGTCAGCATATCTGATTTCCGGGATCTGGTATCCGCCGATGTTAAATGAGTCAAACTCTGTGTGTTCTTGGTCATCTCTTACGTTTCTCATGATATTCTCTGCATAAATGTTAAACAGGTAAGGGGAAAGGATATATATATATATATATATATATATAGGCAGCAATCATTCAGATTTTAACAGGAGATCACTAGCAAGTTTAATTTCAGATCATATCCTTTTTTAATTTATTTTATATGTATTTAACTTAGTTCTCACATTCTTCATTCATTCATCTCTAAGGAGCATAGGCCAATTCAACAAACTTATGCCAAGTCCTCCTGTTCTGTGTCATCAGCTCAAGATCTTTCCACTACTTCTTCATCCCCTTCATGTCATCTCAAGTTCTCTTCTCCATGTGTTCTTTGGTTTTCCTCTACTTCTCTTTCTGTTGGGATTCCTGAGCAAGGACTGCCTGGTAATACTATCAACAGGTTTCCTCAGGGTGTGTCCTTTCAATCTCCAGCATCTTCACATTCTTCCTCTTCTGTTTTTGTTGTTTGTTTCTGATGAAGGCTTCGAGGCCGTAACGTAGGTAATTCTTTATGGCCTAGGTTTTAATAAGACACATCACCTAGTTTTGTTTATCCCATAGAAGTATAGATACAGATGAAGGAACATATAATGATAGCAAAATAAGAATACAAAAAAGAGAAGCTTTCATTGCATTGTGAAATATGTAGAATCAAATGACATAAAAGTCCAACCAAAATAAAAAACATCAAAATCTTTAACTCAAATGTCAAGTCAATCCTACTGTATGACTCTGAAACATGCTGAACAACAAAAACTTTAACCAGAAAGATGCAGACTTTCATAAATGGATGAGAAGATCATGTGGAACCGATAGAAAGAACTAGACAAATACTGTACCAGTGGAACATAATGTGAGAAGATGCTGATGAGGAATAGAACACTCACTGACAAAAAACTGGTTGATAGCATGAAAAGCAGTCTTTGTACTGGAACCTCCAGGGTAAGAGAAACACTAGAAGACTTCAAAGGGAATTAGACAAACACATGAGACAGAAGGGTAAAGAAGACATCCAAGTTCGTGAACAGATGGCCCAGGACAGGAAGGTGTGGCATGTATTTGTTGGAGGAGGGGGGATCAGCTATGCTCCAAAGGGAGCTGGAAGTAATGAGTTAATTAATAAATTAGGGAGGGATCCCGTTACACGCCCATAATGGCAAATTGGGAATATGGTGTTAGGCCCATATTTTCAGCACACTAGGGGTGATGTGGTCAGCATCACGCCGGCTGCCTTAACCTTCCCAGAGTTCCTCTGGTACCCAATTCATGAGGCTGGGTCAACCCTGGAGCCGTCTGAGGTCTAAAAAAAAATCCCACCTCAACTGGGGACCAAAACCATGGACCACCGAGCTAGGAATCTTGTGCACTAACCACTGAGCTACTGCAGCTCCCAATTAATAAGTTAACACCTAATGCAGCTGGTCTTCTTATAGGAAGCATGCACCACGGCATTATTACTGAGTACTACAATAATCTCCCAATATTTAAATTCATCTTTATGTGTAACAAAAGTAATAATTAAATTTATAAACATCAAACAAATTTATATTTTAAAGACTCCAGCAGAGGCATACTTAAAGAATTCGGCTTCTGAAGCAACCCCCCCCCCCCCCCCCCTCCCCAGAAAGATATGTTATGCTTGCAAGTAGATTTTTAAACAGTACAATATTGTCATAAAAGTGTCTGATAGCTACCCCACTTCCTGGCTGTCACCCGAAGCGAGCTTCCCCTTTCGCATCCCCCTTAGTAAGCCACTGGACCACAGATACTGCGTGCTGGAGCAGCTATATTTGCTCTGGCCAAACTCACATTTTTCTTTCTTGGTGATTAAAGAATTAAAATATCATCAGCCCTCACCTCCCCAAGGAGCACAGGTCTTCAACAAACGTATGTCAAGTTTTCCCGTTACATGCCATCTGCTCTCTTTCCTTTTCTATTTCACCCCCTCATGCTTGTCTCCAGTTCTCTTCTCCATGTGTTCTTTGGTCTCCCTATCTCTCTTACCCTGGGGATTCCAGAACAGGGACGGCCTTGTAATGCTATCAACACAATTCCTCAATATGCACCCTATTCACTGCTGCTGCCTTCTTCACTTCTTCCACTGGCACTTGCCTGGTTCTTGTCATTAGCTTCGCATTGGTGATCTTGTCATTAGCTTCACATTGGTGATCTTGTCATTAGCTTCACATTGGTGATCTTGTCGTACCACTTCAATCCTTCTATCCTACGCAAGCACCCATTTGTGAAAAGTCTGTGGCTTTCTGGTTGTTTTTGTTGTTCTCCATGGTGCACTGACATTTGAATAATATAACATGTAAAAATGTGACTTTTTTTTTACCAAGCATAAGTCACTAATTGTTATTTATGACTTACAGTCACAGCTTTCTGAAGCTCTTGAGTATCAGATGCCAAACGATTGCACAGCTCCCCGGTTCTGCAAGTTTAAAAAATAAATTAATAAAGTTTTGGTGTATATGCAAACAGCTGAAGATGTGGAATGGGAACAAAGGTAAATATGAAGTCATGATATCACCAATTTCATTTCAAGCTCCCAAATGAGCATTAGGCCAACACAGCAGTTGACCACTAGAAGGATGTCTGTACCAAAGTACTTCATGTACTCTAGCAGTAACGGTTCTGTTATCTATTGCACAAATCATTTCCTTTTTTTGTTCTTTGTGGAGCATGGAATCACTAATGCAGCTGGCCTTCTTATAGGAGTATTCATGCACTCCTGAAGGTGTGGTTTATGTAGCTATTTGTTTTACATGATGAGGTTGCCAGCCCATGCACAACCTTATACAGGGTGTTTATAAAGTCTCTGTGCAGTGAAATTTACGCCCGGGCGAGACTACGTCACCAGAAATGTGGTTTTCAATTGGGGCTTGTTGTGTAATGCTGCACACAGGATTGTGGAACACAGCATTGGAACACAGAATATCATGACGTAAATTTGCATCATTCCTGACGTAATTTCTAAAATATTTTTCAAATTCACTGCACAGCGACTTTATAAACACCCTGTATTAGTTGCCACTTACAAAATGCCTGAGACAGTGGCAGTACTGATCTTTCTATGGTATAAATACTAAATGTTTAAGTTAATTATTTGTTCTCTGCTCTAGAAATGCTAAAGGTGTGCACCAGACTATGTGGTCCGTATTCATGAACCAAAGGGAATGTACACTAAAAAAAAATTCTTACGGGGGAAAATAACTTTCAAGGCAGTTACATGAAAATGATATTACGTTCCTCAACAACAGGCATGTTTGTTCCTTAATTGCCAGATTTTTATACTGCACATACCTGTTGCGCGTTTGAGTGGCAGGATGGTTAGAGCGCTGGCCTCTCGTAGCAAAGCTGCCAGTGTTTGAAACACTGTAGTGTCACGATCCAGTCTATCCAGGTGTAAATGGGTACCTGACTCAGCTCTAAAGTTATTGTTATCGTTGATCAGAATTTATGTCATTGCACTCCGGGCAAACCCAAAGGTGCTCAGTCTCCTTTAGTAAATGCTGAATGATATGAATGCTAATTGTTCTTATTGCGCACTGGTTGTGCAAACGCTGGAGGATTCCTCTAATACATCCATCTCTGCTGGTCTTACGTTTGATGCCAAATTCCAGCAATCTTAGCCTTGATGATTCATCGATTGCAGTGTCATTCTCTAATCAGCGATAATTAATTGCCCTCGGTATCTCTCCTTTATCCATATCCAATGCACCTTTTATGGGTGCTCTTGAAACTAGTCTGTCAGCTCTTTCATTGCCGCACACCCCTGCATTACCAGGACAATAGATTCACACCACTTCTTTAAGGGCATCCACGGCAGTGAAAATTGGGTTTTAGGTACAAAATATAGATTTTTTACTTTTGAGCATATTTTATTAAATAACCATAGAGGAATCGATTGAGCAAGGTTTTATGATATGAAAAATGCATTTGATGTGTCAAAAAGCATATTTTCGGCACTACCCCTAAGCTATGATTTGCAAATTTGTGCCAAAAATGCACGATTTGTCTCTCAATGATACCTTGGTTACGCTGAGCGCATCGCAAAGTATTTGGTAATGCCAAAAGGGAATGTCTTTGTCTCCCGGATTATAGCAAATTCGAAACCTTTATTTCACATACCTCTGCGTGATTTGGCATTCAAAATTTTCTATTGTTTTACGCTAACTTCCTTATAAGGAGAGGTCACGCAGTGACCCCATCCTCTCAGTCAAGGCTCATTCATGAGGCACTGGTGTTTATTTTTCTGATTGGTCATAACAACGCGCTGCTTTGTCTGCACAAATCCGGAACGTAACGACAGGTACTTCCACCCATAAACAAATAACTTTGTTCCATTGAACGTGATACAACATTCTTCTCTTGATTACAGTCTAAATCTCATTAAATTGTGTCCTATTACTTCAAAATGGGAAGAAAAGGTAAGTAAGCAAAGCAGCTTTCTGTCGCTAGGCACATCGAAAGTGTGTAATTTCCAGCAATGTTACGATTGAATCAGTGGTGAATGATAACCAACCTGATGTAGGCTTATCATCAACGTATGTCAGCATACCAGTATCCGATAGGCCTATAGCTCAAATCGCTGATCCAATAGTGCCTTTCACCACTGGCCCAAGTCGATCTGATACAAATATGAACTTGAGCGCGAGCAAGAATGGTGATTCTCATAACACTGTCTGTGCTCAATCTAAGCCGACGTACAGAACAATTGTGGACATTTCTTTTATTAACAATGTTCTCAGCAATGTGTGTTGCAACGTGTGCAAGCAGAGCACATTGCACACAAGAACTGACAACACCAAGTCAAAGGGTTTCTCCCTCTTCCTGGAAGTTGTGTGCGACACATGTGAAAAACCATTTCTGGAACGTACACATCTGAGAGGGAACCAGAAGGCCGCGGCCCTCGGGGACATGCAATCAACAAATCTGCTGTTCTTGGTGCCCTAGAATGGGCCCATCTACTTTCAGTCTCTTCTGTGAGAACTTAGACCTCCCTAGCCTGCACCAGAAAACATTCCAAAAATATGCAGATCAAATTTTTGATCATTTGGATACCATGCACTACTCTACGGTATTTCAACGTGCCATCAGCATCATCCGAGCTGAACATGCTAAGAGTCAGCATTGTACCATTAACAAAAAAAGAAGTCATTGACATCGCTGTCAGCTTTGATGCAACTTGGCTAACTAGAGGGCATCTGCTCAAGCGGTATGAGCTAGGTGCAACTCAAAATGCAAATGAAAGCCTCCACAATGTTATATGGAGTCGTTGCAGCAAGCGGAAATTTGTGTCATTAAAAAGGGTCAAATTCAGTGTCCTTGTGGCCATTGGAGAGTTCAACTTTGGTCCATCAGCCAGTGCAGAAATAAAAAAGCTGTATGGCCAAGCATCTGGAACAAACTCAAAACGCCTTGGACAGGTGCGATTAAGGAAACATCTGGCCAACAGCCAGAAATATGAGGCTGAAAAACTTGTAAAAAGAAGAAAAATTAGGCAAGAGGCAAGACAAAGGCGAGAGAAGAGCTGCAGGAAGCTGAAGAAGGTGCAGCATACAGTGCTGGACAATTTTAGACACATTCAGCCCCCTAGAATGGAGTATTTTGGACAAGACAAGGTACTCTGTGAGTAAAATGTGTGAGTAAAATGCTTTTTTCTTAATACAAATTTTTATTAACAAAAAATTAAAAAACTTACAACCTGTAATATATTTTTAAGAATATGTTTTTATATATTTTTTCATTCAAATATAGTGGTTTTTTTTTTTTTAAATCATTAAAAATAGAATTTTAAACTTACCAAAATAAGCTTCTGATCAATCGTTTTAATTGTCAGTCACAAAATGTGTGTGCAATTTGATAAACTTTGGTCGAGAGGAAACATATGATATTTACTCTTTAAAATTGGTGAAAAATCCAATGTGACGTGTTCTTTTTGGTTACCATGGTAACCACGTGCTTTTTAAACAAAATAAACTGTAGAATTTGGTTCATGGACATACATTGTATCCTTTGAGTAAAGTGTGAAAATATTATTAGAACAAAAGTTAGTTTTCACTGTAGTGCATGCCCTTAAGATTTGAGGCTTCTATGGAGGTTAAGGCAGTAAGGAAGGTAACTGGTCACCCCCACCTCTCGAAGCTGGACCCAGTATAGTGAAGTCTCTAACACTTCACTCCCCTATGGCAGTATCTCCTATGGGACTACCTTTACCTACTTTTTTTAACATACCTATTACCATCAAAGAACCTACTTTTTTTTAACATTCTTATTACCATCAAAGAACCTACTTTTTTTTAACATTCCTATTACCATCAAAGAACCTACTTTTTTAACATACCTATTACCATCAAAGAACCTACTTTTTTAACATACCTATTACCATCAAAGAACCTACTTTTTAACATACCTATTACCATCAAAGAACCTACTTTTTTAACATACCTATTACCATCAAAGAACCTACTTTTTTTAACATACCTATTACCATCAAAGAAAGCAACCTCTTGTACAACAATGGATCTGAAAAGCTCCTTGCGTAGTCTGGCAACAAAACGCTGACCAGCCAACGTGAACAACCAAGACCTCAAGAGACTGAACACAGATCCACCTAGGTAGATTGCTAACAAAATAATCACTGTCTTGTTCAATTTCTCTGTGAAATTCAAATACAGAAAAACATCAATCAGACTTCTGGAAGAAGTCAAGACAAATTAAAAGTGGTGATATCTGAAACTGATGGTGAGATAATGATGATGATGATGATGATGATGGTGATGATAAAAATATGATGATGATTAGATGATGATGAGATACTGATGAGATGATGATGGCGAGATGATGATGATATGATGGTGAGACAATGATGCAGTCACAAATTAATACCATAAAATGCACCAGCAGCAACAGAAAACTTACCCATGCTTTGAAGGGCAGCATCTACCACTCTCCCAAAAAACAGAGGAGCAATTGTTTGTACAGCAGTTGTGACCAGTAAAGCACATGAGCCAGCCACAATAAGACCTGCTTCCTGAAAAACAGGCACATCAGTGGCAGCTTATTCTACAAATGTCTCAAGTTAAATCCTATCAGGCAGACACTGTGGAACATCTCACACAACCAACATCACAGGCTTTCAACATCATTTGCAAGAGCCATTTATTAGCTTTGTTCATAATCATCATGTGACGTATTCTCTCCAGAAGGTTGTCTCCATTACAGCTGCTCTGAACGCATCACGATTTTGGGCAAGTCGTCCTGCATCATCCAAAGACATGTTCAGACTCTCTGTGATGTCCTGGATCCAACGTCGTCTAGGTCATCTCCTTCCCCTTTTTCCAGGGACCATGCCTTCCATTTCTAATTTTTCCAGACTATTATGTCTTTTCATATGACCGAAAAATGTCAGCTTCCTTATTGCGATGGTATTTAAGAGACAATTTTCCTCTACATGTAGCTTTGTTAGTCAATCAAAATCAAAGGCATGTAACATCATTTGTAAATAGCCATACACTGACTCTTTATTTAACCAACATCACAGGTTTTCACCATCCACTCTGATGGCTCTGAAACATGCAGGGCAAGAAAATAACAAAACAATCAAGAAGTTACACATGTAGAATAGAAAGATTGTAATGGTATGACAAGACCACCATTGTGGAAGTGAGGAAAAAAGACCTTACAAGTGCTAGTGGAAGAAGAGGTGAGAAGAAGAAGATATATATATGTGTGATGGAGACACTTTTGTTCATCATCATCTCATCTCAACCCGTCATGGGTCGTAGGGGTGCCATGGTGGAAGCATCAGCAGACAGGATCCTCCACTGCTCTCTATCCTCAGCAATGCGTACAAGTGTGGAAAAACTGTGTCCTGCCCATTCTTTGATGTTATCAGCCCAGGATTTTTTTTGCCTTCCTCTTCTCCGTTTACCTTCGGCTGTTCCCTGGAGGATCGTTTTCGAAAGGGAGTCATGACGAATTACATGCCCAAACCAGGCAAGCTTTCGACGTTTCACTACTGACAAAAGTGGTTCTTGGTGGCCTGCATAGGTGTTTATCTTCTCTCTAACATAGACATTTGTTTTAAGCTCTTTATAGCAAATGCGCAAAATTCTTCTATAACATTTATGCTCGAAAGACTGAATCCTTCGCTCCATATCTGCAGTGAGTGTCCAGCCCACACACCCATACAAGAGAATAGATAATACAAGTGATTTGTATAATTTGATCTTCACAGGAAAACTGATGTTACTTTTCCATATCACATTCAGCCTTGTCATGGCAGCTGAGGCCATCTCAACTCTTGTCTTGATTTCTTTACTTGATCTTCTATCACTACATATAGTGGACCCGAGATATTTAAAGGTGTTAACTTCTTCTAACATTTGCCCATTTAACATAATGTTGGTCGGAACATGTTTCTTATGGCTATTCACCAATATCTTGCTTTTTTCTATATTAATTTCCATCCCATAATACGTTCTTGTTACTTTCTCCAGTCTAGAGGTAAGGTCTTGAAGTTCTGATTCTGTTCCAGCTATCAGATCGATATCATCAGCTTTTGTTCATACTTACCCAAAAAAGGGGAAAATTTCAGAAATGTTGTCACCAAAAATCGACAGAGGCAGGCTTATTTCTAACAAAACAACTGGTGCCATGAAGTATATTGGGAACGAAATGCGCGTTGTTTTTAACAGCTGCGCAATTTAGTTCCCTGGCCAGAAATGTGCCATGAAAAAGTTTAAAACTTTGGTGAGAAAAGACAAGACAAAAGTGACGGATGGATAAGACAGTTCTTTATATGGGAAATTTAAGTTTCAGCCCCACATATAGTTTACAGGGAGTTTTTTTGTCATTCCAGGGAAAGAAACCGCCTCAGGCGATCTTTGTCCTCTCAAGGCTGTGTGTGGTCCCGGTTGCCGGGTCCTCCCAGCATGGTGGAGGAAGCGAAGGGTGCTGTGCCCGTACCAGATTGCTCTTTTTTGCGGACCTTTGGTCCCGAGAAAATTTTGGCTGGACTGACGTCTCGGTAACGTGGCGGTTTTATAGCGGCAGAAGGAGAGTACACACAAGGGCAAGTTCGGGCACAGCGGATTGATCAACCGCTTGCTAGTCACACTGATTACGGAAACAACAATTAATATTCTGTTGTACCAATAAACGCCTTTAGGCGTAACGGAACAACGGATAATTTCTTGTTGCCCTAAGACGCCGCAAGGCGTAATGGCCAGAGACTGCTTGGTCGGTCGATGGCCAAGGACGGAAGAAGAAGGGAAAGAAAGAAAGGGACTACTGCTCCAGCAGGCATGTCAAAAGAGGCAACTAACTTGAGGTTGGGCGTAAGGCTGGCAACCTCACCATGTAAAACAAACTGCTACAGAAACCAACACTACAAGCGGGGGGGGAGAGGGGGGATCCCATTACACGTCCATTGAGGCATATTGGGAATATGGTGTTAGGCCTATATTTTCTTGACTATCGGCACACTACAAGAGTACATGATTAACTTGGAGCAGGAATGCTTTTGCTTTGGTCTGGTAATGGTGGCTCCATGCTCCATAAGGAGCAAAAAGGGAATTAATTATGATGATTTATGTTACAAACCAAGAGCTAGGGATCCAGACCTCCAGGACGACCCAGAATTCGCAGGGAGGACTACATTAGACTATCTCTGAAGGACCGAGGACAAGACTGGAACCAGGCCAAGAGGAAGACAGCCAATAGGACAGTATGGCGCACTCTCTGGCAAACCTCTACACCCCAGGTTAGAAGTGGAACGACGTAGTATGTAAGTAAGATTTATGTTACAAACTAATACACATAAACCGTCCCATGTTATACTACAAACTAAAAGATTTCCACTTACAGGTTTAGCAAGAACAACCAGCTTGTACAGGGTGGCTGTTATTGGCAAAGGTTTTCCATCTTGGTCAACTTCCTGCCCTGTCCTGTTATAATACTTTAGAACTCGTTGGTTCTGCAGCTTCCTCATGGCCAGGCTGGAGACACTGCTCAGCACCAGACAGATCAAACCGGTCACAATGCACCAGATGACACAAGCGTAGTATGTACGGTGCATACTATGATCCCCACCACCACCACCTTCATCCAACACCTCTTTCAGGATTAAACTTCCTTTAACACAAGTGAACCCAAATATTGTTAATGACACTAAAGACATCCCAGCAATGCAGTGTCTCTGCTGACGTATAAAAACTGCATTATGATGATGGATTGTGCTAGACTCTTGTGCTAGACTGTCAGGAGTATCCAAACACTGGATAGTGATCCTCTCCAAACGATGAATAAGGAAAATGTAGAGGGGGAGTTTGAGTACAGATATCACTGCTAAGTCAAACACAGAGTGCTGGAAGTTAAATCTTTCAATGTTGTCTATGAAGTACTTGGAGTCTCCACCTGAGGAATACAAGACGTGAAGCATATAGTATTAACTTTTACAGATAGTGGTGGATCTACATTTTGGGGTCCCTGAAGCTTAAATTCTTGGAAAGGCCCCTTTTATTTTTAAAAAAAAAAGTGTTGGGGATAGGAAAGAAACGTATTATACAGACTTGGGGTCCTTGAAGCTTAAGCTTCATTATTTTCATAGTAGATCCACCTCTGGTTACACACTTTCATAAATGGCTGCTTGCAAGGAATGGAAAGATTGAAGTAGTGTGACAAGATTACTAATGTGGAACTAGTGACAAGAACCAAATGATCGAGAGATGAGAAGACAAAGCTGATGATGGATTGGGCACACATTGAGGAAACCTGTTGATAAGCATTATCAAGCAGTCTCTGTTCTGGAACCCCTAGAGTAAGAGAAGAAGAGGCAGACCAAAGAACACATGGGGAAGAGAACTGCAGACCGAAACAAAAACAATGAGAAGGCATGGAAAGACCTTGAACTGATAGCAAACAACAGAAGGACCTGACGTGTGTTTGTTGAAGGCCTATGCTCCTTGGGGAACTAAAGGGTGTTAATTAACTGATGTGGTATTATCCTCAAGATGTTACTTGACAAGATGCTCATTCATTACCCTTCTGCTCCATGTGAAGCACAGATCTTCAACAAATTCCCCACCAAGCCTCTCTGTTCTGTGCCTTCTGCTGAAGGTCTATTCTTCACTAGTTACCGTAGCTACCCGTGAGATTCTTAACATTGTTCTGAAAAACTACAGCTCTTTGTCCAGGACTTAACTATAATACAGATCTGCATCCTTTAATCCAAAATTCTCAGGGACAGCTGTGTTTTGGAAACCTGACTTTTTAGTTTTCCAGGCATCGCCCAAATCTCGTTCAAAAAGTAGCTCAAATCACACTAATTAGCACAAATCACCCAAAATGTGTTTTAAAAAATAGCCCAAAGAAACTTTCTTCTTCTTCGTTCATCCTGAAAAGGACGGTGGTTGCATTGTGTCTGTTTGCGCCTAAGCTGTGATATCTGCACCTTTCGGTCGACACATCCGACTTCTGCACGGCATTTTTTAAGGACCGGGTTTGCCTTCCCATTTCGATCCATGCTCGCTCAGCCAGCCTGCACTGCTGCAGACTGTTTCCAGGACCACCACGTGGAGGTGGAGCACGGTCTTGACCAGCTCTGGTTCGCTGGTCCTGACGCAGGCAGTCAAGCTATGAGTCGCTGACTGCATTCACTATTGCTACATCTTGGGGTCCCAAAGAAACTTTCGATTTTTAGAATATTTAAACTGTAACCTCCAACTCACATTCCCTGTTCATCTTTGACTAACTTTAGAATGCATTTGATGTACAGAGAGAACAGACCCGATGAAAAAACATTAGGACTTCACTCTAAAAAAGTTCTTTAGAACCAGTTCTAAAGTTTTATTGGTTGGAAACTGCCTAGTTCATTCTTGACTCTCAGTCGTTTCTTGCTTCCATTATTTTTTGGTAATTATTCTTAGATCTTTCTCATTTATATATTTATGCCTTACAGCACTCGATGATCTCTTGATTTTTCATCTTGTCAAATGCCTTGGTATAACCTATGAAGCACCTGTATAGATTGATGAAAAAAACCCAGACAAGTGCCAGTGGAACAACAGATGAGATGTTGCTGGCATTGGATACGACACACACTGAGGAAACCTGTTGATAGCATTACAAGGCAGTCCTTATTCTGGAACCCCCAGGGTAAGAGAGGCAGAGGTAGACCAAAAAACACACGGAGAAGAGAACTGGAGGCAGAAGTGAAAATGATGAGGAAGACATGTAAAAAACTTGAGCTGATGTCATGTGACAGGAGGAGTTGGCTTGTGTTTGTTGAAGGCCTATGCTCCTTGGGGAGCTAAAGGATAGGAAACTCTATACAGAGCGATACAACAGGAGGCAATCTGATCATCAGAAGGGGTCCCCCATCGAACAAGTGTTTCGGCCCTATACTCCTTTACACTCTAAGGGGGAGGGGAGGGGGGGCGGGCGGGCCCACTTGGGTCATGACTCCCAAGTGTCTCAGCCTCCTGTTGTCTTGTATCGAAAATGAACCCCTTTCACCTTGGTAGCAACTTTAAAATTCACAGCTCCGCCAGCCGTGGAGGCAATTGTGATAGTAACCACAGAGAAGACAAATTATTCCGTTCGTTCCAACGCACACCATGACCAGGGACAGACATTGACACACTTGCGTGAAGCCGACGAGGCCAGCAACTGTAAACCCGTGCCCAACACCTCTTATAATACGCCGCGTGTTGCAGTCACAGCCCTTTCACCAGTACACTGAAGAACTCAACGTATTGTGGATGTAGAAAAATTCTTGATGTTTCCTGTACCACAGAGGTTACTGTCCCGAGTTCCGAGTTCCATAGCCCATTGCGGTTGTTCCACAGCCAGCATGATGCCTTTTCCGCAGTTTCACTAAGCCTCTTCAGTGCCCTTGTTCTCGACTGTCCCCTCAGCCCCAACAGTTTCAATAAATCATACACTGATGCAGCCACAAGCCCTCTTGCACCCACCTCAACAGCCATGACCCTTGCAGTGAACCCATCATGTCTCAGATCCGCGGCCAGATCACTATACTTGGCTGCTTTGAACAAATGTTGCTCTTCCAATCTGGATTCAAATGGCACGGTCAGTTCAATCAATATAACCTGGTGCGATGATGAAGAATGCAGCACTATATCCGGCTGTCTTCGAGATTTCCTGATACTCTCTGGATATGCCCCTCGTCCAGGTAGGTCTACCGCCATCTCCCAGTCATTGGCACAGTCCAGGAGAGATGGTACACTGCTACCTGATTTACTCGGTTTTGGGTGTGCTGACTTTCCTGCTCTCAGAAAGTATGTGTTTGTGGTGTTTGGCCTGATATTGCTATTCGCCTTCATCCTTGCCAGATCTATTGTCGCAGCCAGCTCAATTAGCACTTTGTTGTGGCGCCATGTGTATCACCTTTGCTCTAATGACACCTTGCAAGCTGAGAGCACGTGTTTAAGTGTCTGCCTCCCATGGCACAGGGGGCACTGCTCATCATCCGACTTTCCCCATCTCACAAGGTTTGTGGCCGATGGCAGGAGGTCATACATTGATCTAACAACGAAGCTGAGCCTAAGAGGTGACATTTGCCATATATCGTTCCATGTCAAGGACCTTTGCAGGGCTCCTTCCCATGTAGTCCATTGGCCGTGTTGGGCCTGCTGCACTGCTTTTTGCAACCTCTTATAATTCTCAGCTCCTCATATCTCCTGAACTACCATGTCTCTACGCTCCCTGCTTGATGCCATGGACCACCAGCGGATGTCTCCATGACCAAATCCACATCTATTCGTTTGTGTGTATCCGATTACCTCCCTCAGTTTGAGCAACTCTTGAGCAGCATCAACAGCTTCTTCCACTCTCCACTTCCTTCCCATTTTCAGTGTGGGCTGAATGGACTTAACAACATCATCTGCTGACTCACGTAGCATCATTGCAAGCCTTGCCTTTCCAACTTTGTACTCTTCAACAACTGACTTGAAAGGAAGCAGAAGTTTTGACTTTTTGCAGTACAGTGCTACATCTGACAGACCTGGTGGTACCCCTAGCCATTTCCTCATGAACTTGTTGACCTTCTGCTCTACAGCTTCCACTGTACTTGTGCTTATTTCATATATAAGCAGTGGCCACAGCAACTTAGGTATCAACATGAACTGGAGGCACCACAGTTTGAATTTTCCTAGGAGTCTGCTTTTGTCTATGATCTGTAGCCCTCTGCCTGCCATTTCTATTGTCTGTTGCACTGCCTTTGAGTCTTTTAATGAGGCATCGTACACCCTGCCAAGACTTTTAACAGGTTCCTCAATGACAGTAGGGATTCTTTGGTTGGAAACCATGAATATGACCTCTGCTGTCTTCCCTTTCCTGACTGATAGGCTTCTCGACTTCTTGGGTTTGAAGCTCATTCTGCACCAGCTGACTAGTTCATCCAAGCGTGCTAACATCCTCTGGGCCTGATGCTCATCTGATGTCAGAATTGTTGTGTCATCCATGAATGCTTTGAGCGGTGGCATGTAACACATTCCACCGAGCTTTGGACCTATAGCCATTCCTTCAGCCGCATGGAGGATTACCTGCATAGTCATCACGAATAGTATTGGAGAGATGGTACATCCCATCGCAATTCCAACTTCAAGGCCAATCCATTTCGTTGTGTACTCTCTGGTTGAAAATCTGACAGAAAACCCTGCGAAATACAGCTTCAGCATTGCTGCAATCTCTTGTGGAACATGATACATTTCTAGGGCCTGCCACAACATCTGGCGTGGAACGGATCCATAAGCATTTACTAGATCTAACCAGATTACATGGAGGTTTGTTCTGTCAGACTTTTCCTTTTGAATAGCTTCCCAGATCATTGTGGCAAGCTCTAGACATCCTGGTGTACCTGGGATACCTCCTTTCTGAATAGTAGTGTCAATGTACCCATTTGCCAGGAGGTATGTAGTGAGCCTTTTTGCCATCACTGAGAAGAATATCTTCCCTTCCACATTAAGTAGTGAGATTGGCCTGAACTGACTGATGTCTGTGGAATTTTGTTCCTTCGGGATGTAGACTTCATTCACCTTTCTCCATTCCTTGCTTACAAGTTGGGTTTTCCATGCATTCTTCAGTAAATGGAGCAGTCGTTTGAGCACCTCAGGGCATCTCTTATACACAACATATGGAACACCATTAGGACCTGGAGCTGACTTGAACCGAGCTTTCTGGACAATGCTTTCTACCTCTTGCATCGTTGGGGGCTTGGTGTTAAATTCAGCTCCTGGCTTACTCGGCCATTTAAGGCCTGCCATGCTGCTGAGCGGCTCATCTTTGCGACCATCTGAATATGTCATTCCAAGGTGTTCTTCCAGGTCTTCTTTCCTGATGTTTAGCGTACCCGACCGTGGCTGCTCAAACAGTTCTTTGGCAAACTTGAAGGGCTCCCTGAAGAATCTTTCCCTATCCCTTCGAGTCTTCCTTCTCTTCCTGCACAACCTTTCTGCTCTACAAAAGGCATTATGTTGGCCTTTAAGGTGCTCCCAAACCTGTCGTAACCCTTCCTTCTCAGTGGCAACTGCGTTCTTGAACAGTTTTCGGGCATGCTTCTTCTGTTTCCTGATTTCTTCTATTTTAATCTGTCTTCTACTTTTTCGTGGTGGGTTACTCTCCCTTGCCTCCCTGACTCCTAACACTTTGCGACAGTGAAGATATATTATGTCGCCGAAGATTTCCAGCTTCTTCTCCAAAGTTATCTGCTTCAGGTTGTTATCCAACTCTTTTGCTAGGGTTTCGTCCAGCTGTTCCCAAAGCCCTTTTGCACTGGCAGGTGGAAACTTGATTGCATCTCTCTTCCCATCCAAGAAGTGTGTGAGATCATCATCAGGCAGATCAACTTGAATGTACTCAGCACTGTGGATTGACTTCTGGCTGCATTCTTCTAACGTCTTACCCGTCGAGACAGAGCGCTGTTGATCTATCCGTGATGAGCTCCCACACCCCTTTTTCGTTCTGTGGATTTTCATTCCTCTCTGAGTAGAGAATCTCCTACCACAGGCACATGGAAATTGCAGCCATTGTTCACAGCTCGAAGTCCGTGTAACGGGTCTGGTCGATTCCAATGAGGCACCTGTGGATTCATCATTCTCCCCCCCTTTCGGTGAATCCTGAGGGCATCTATCATTTTTGGGTCCTGTAGCAATTGAATTAAGCTTACGGGGTGCTAACCCGGTCGGCCGGTTTCTAGTCTTTCCCAGTGTCATATGTCTTTCCAGAAGTCCATCGGTCTTTTCCCGATTGTCACTGGTTTGACCATGCAACTATGATAGGAAACTCTATACAGAGCGATACAACAGGAGGCAATCTGATCATCAGAAGTGGTCCCCCATCGAACAAGTGTTTTGGCTCTATACTCCTTTACACTCTAAGGGGGGTGGGCCCACTTTGGTCATGACTCCCAAGTGTCTCAGCCTCCTGTTGTCTTGTATCGAAAATGAACCACTTTCACCTTGGTAGCAGCTTTAAAATTCACAACTCCGCCAGCCGTGGAGGCAATTGTGATAGTAACCACAGAGAAGACAAATTATTCCGTTCGTTCCGCCGCACACCATGACCATACCGTGAGGGTATTAACTGATTGATTGATTGACATGTATAGGTCTTTTTGTGTTTCCTAGGCTCTCTTAGTGTTTGTATTTTGTTTGCAGTGTGATTTACACAACCTCACTTTATGTAAATTCAAAATAATGTGAGATGGGGGAAAAAAAAGCAAAAAATACTGCTAAAACTCATTAAAATTCATAATTTCATGTCTGTCTTTATTGCATGTTTCTTATTTTTGATGCTTGTTTTCTTATGCCGTTTTAATTAAAATGTTTGGTAATTTATATGTTCATCTACTTTAGGGGTAACATTCCCTTTAACTGTGATATACAGAATTTCAATGGAGAAAATGATCTCAGTTTACAAGAATCTCAAAAATTATGCTTGTGCCTGTGAAACATAACCCTCACATACATTACAATAATACTGTACATTGTTGGGCATTCAACTGGTGACAGGCCAAATGGGATAAAGAAGACACAGAAAAATTGTGAACGGATGGCACAGCACAAATTTATGAAGGCCTATGCTTTACAGGGAGCTGATAAGTAATGATGAAGATGATTGTGTAATCCCTTTTCCTCATCTAATCAGCACTCAGCATCTACAATTTCCATTTTTATCTTAGAATTTATTCTGTTCATCATAATTCTTAACAATACTTTGGTCAAATCACTCATAAAGCTATAATGACCAGTTTTTTTTCACATTCAATGGCTTGTAACGACTTTGATAAGTTCATAGAAAAAGGATTTCAGGAGTTTGTTTGGTATCTATCCACTGTCACAAATGTCATTCAATAGTTTTGTGAAGCTGGCTAGCAGCGTGGCCTTCTTCAACCCAGTCGAGGAAGAAACTGTCTGGTGACAAGAGAAGCCTGAGACAGACTACCAGCTTTATAAGAGAGATAAATGTGGTTATTTGAGAGTGAAGGATGAAGAAAAAAAAAATAAGTTTTGTTATTTTTATTCCACACTCCTCCAGGACTGCTAATTCTTCTACCGTGACATGGTCAGGCCCTATTGCAACAACTTTGAACAGACAATAACTTTGGGAGGAATTGACAGATAACAAATTTGCAAAATCTGAACAACTTTATGTTGAATGAACAGACAACAATTTTGTAAGAAATTTAGTGACAACTTTGTGAAAAATTAAAAGGCAATAACTTACCCGCTCTCAATCTCCCATCCTGTCTATTTATCTCACTTGCCCGCTCATTCTATTTCTCACTTGCCCACTCATTCACACATACACTTATACATGTGTGTATAAACAAGCACAAATCAAAAGAACCATTCTCTTGTATGGAGTCTAGTTCTTCTCATCAGTACCACATTGGTGATCTTGTCGTACAATTTCAACCCTTTCATTCTGTGCAAGCACCCATTTATTAAGGTCTATAACTTCCTGCTTATTTTTTCTTGTTCTCCATGTTTCAAAGTCAAAATACCAATTTTACAAATGAGTTGAAGATTCTTATTTTAGATCTGTCACAAACTAAGCACAAAAATGAGTGACAGACAAGGGACTGGACTCCACAGGCGTATAGACAAACGATAACCAATGGTACATGGAGAGGGACAACTGAAGTAGAATTTAAAAAATAAAAGAAAGACAAAACAGGAGACACTGAAAGAGGTCAAGGACCTGACTGGACTGTCAAACTGATCTGATCAATCACCATCTCCGTACTGAATGTAGGTTCCAATGAATCTCCAAAGTCTTTTGTGTCTTGTTTTGATGGTACACTCTTGAGACTCTTTCCCATCCATCTTATAATGTTATCTTCCCACTTATAGCCCTGTCTTCCTCTTGCATGTTTGCCTTCAACTTTTCCTTCTATTACAATTTTCAACAACATGTTATGTCTTTTTAAATGATCAAACTATCTGACTAGTTGTTAAACTAGACTGTGCTAAAACTCACCTGTTAGCCATAGAACAACTGTGACTAGAACATCCAGTACAATAAAGCTTTGAAAGAGCACGCTGAACCTTAAGTTTGGATACCAATATCGAGATTGCACTTTGCCGGAAAATGGAGCTGAACCAACTTTACCGTTGGGTACGTTTTCAGACTCTTCACCTTCCTCACTGTTAAGAAGCAAATCTGTGCACCCTTGTAGCCGGACATCACTCCTGTCATTCTCTCCACTTTCTTGAGGCCACATCTTATATTTTTAGAAATATAAAAGGCAATAAAATAGTTTATTAAACATTTACTTATATTTTGACTGAATTGTAAATATGACAACAAGAACAAAATATTTCTCTGATTTACTGACAGATATACTTACTTAGTCGTTCCCCTTCTACCGTGAGATGTAGAGGTTTGGAAGAGAGAGCGCCAGACTATCCTATCGGCTGTCTTCTTCCTGGCCTGGTTCCATTCTAGTCCTCGGTCCTTCAAAGATTGTCTAATGTTGTCCTCCCAGCGGACTCTGGGTCGTCCTGGAGGTCTGGATCCCTGGCTCTTTGTTTCCCATGCTTGTCGTGGTAGCCGATCTTCTCCCATTCTGCAGACATGGCCAAACCATCTTACTGACAGATATACCAAACATAATTCAATAGTCACACACTACGTAATCACAACTTTGACTAACATTTCAATCAATCACTTCCTTTCAGCTCCCCACAGAGCATAGGTCGTCACAAACACATGATGTGTCCTGTGCCATCCATTTAAGTTCTTTCTGTATCTTCTTTATCCTATTTCATGTCATTTCCAGTTCTCTTCTCCACGTGTTTTTTTTTTTTTGGTCATCCTCTATTTCTCTTAAACTGTGGATTCAAGAATATGGACTGCCTTGAAATGTTATCAACTGGTTTTCTCAATGTCAGCAATTTTCTCCTCACATCTTGATCCCACTGGTATTTATCTGGTTACTTCCATCAGTTCCACATTAGTCATCATGCCATACCATTTCAATCTTATTCTGTAAAAGGTAAAGGAGGTAAAGGATCCCGTTACACGCCCATTGAGGCATAGTGGGAATATGGTGTTAGGCCCATATTTTCTTGACCGTCGGCACACTAGGGGTGATGTGGTCAGCATCACGCCGGCCGCCTTAACCTTCCCAGAGTTGCTCTGGTACCCATTTGGGGCTGGGTCGACCCAGGAGCCGTTTGTGGCCTAAAAAAATCCCACCTCACCTGGGGATCGAACCATAGACCACAGCGCTAGGAAGCCAGTGCACTAACCACTATGCTACCGCGGCTCTTATTCTATGCAAGCACCTATTTATGAAAGTCTGTAATTTTCTGGTTATCACTTTTGTTGCTCTCCATGTTTCACGGCTATATAATAGTACTGACCTGACCTTTGAGAAAATCAATATTTCTAATACTTAATCATATATAATTGCTTGAAGAATCCCAATCAACATCAGAGGCATACATCCGCATTTTGGAAGATACCAGGAATATAGAATGAACAAACGAATGAACAAGCAAACATTTTTCCTTATACAGGGGTATGGACAGACATTTAGCACTTTTTTAAAAACATTTTTGCTCTGAATAACAGCTAATTAATATTATATAAATGAAATGTACAACATTAAGGGGAGAAGTGGCACTGTATTTTTAGTCAAAATATTTAAAAAGTGACAACTGTCATTATTCTATGTTTGGACAATTTATCATCTCCTGCAGATTCCTCGTCATAAAACATTTTAACACATTAACTACCGAATTGAAAAACACACTGTGGCCGAATTAAATTTTTTTCCCATTTTCATCCTGTAGGTGTTTGCACAAAGTAAGCTGTAGTTTTCGTAACTGTTTACAGATTTTTATGAATTACACGTCATTTTAAAGATAAATGAATGTACTATTATAATAAGCACATTTGTAACTCTAATAGAGGTTGTTGCTATTTAACGGCCCTCCGATGGCTGAGGACTTGCAATATTTTCACAATTATAACTGCTTGCGCCCCATCTCTATCAAAATCACTATTTCAATCAATGTGCACACCATTTTCACTCTTGTCCTCGTCGCTAGATCTATCAGTCAATTGTTGAAACAAGTTTCTAGCCTATTCAGCCATTAGACGAGATGTACAAGCATTTTTTGTGGTCCTATCACTAGTTGCCAAGGTAAACAGTTTTACACGATTTGGTAACTAACCCATAACGATGAAAAATATGAACATAATATCAATTTTCCAGTGTTCTACAACAACCATGCTTAGAGAATTTGTTTTCCGGTGGCAACTTAAAATCTCGAACCAGATCAGAAAGTGCTTCAGTACATTTTTCCTTCGTTTTATTACTAAAATTAGATCGACGCTCATAGCGGCTCGCGGTCCAAATGATAGGATTTCAAAAGCCGGTCCCACCGGCTCGCAGTAGTTAATGTGTTAAGCAAGTGTATTTTGACTTTGAAAATTGTATCTTCTTGAGCAATTGTGCTTTTTCTATGAAGAGAACCATGAATTTCTCAGAATCTTGTTTTACATTACTAATTTTCTTACCACTTGCTTACTTATTCATCAATCAATATGACATCTGGCAGCGACACTTTCCATTGCATGAAAACTTTTGTCACATCAGATTTTTTTTCAAATCGTTTCAAAACTTACACTTTCTATCCTTCTATTTAGTTTATGCAACAATTCTTTGTCAATAGAAGTAAGAAAGAGAGTTCCTCAGTGTTATATGAACCAATTCTGACATACGGAAGTGAGTCATGTACAATTAGCTAACAAGTAGGACAAACACTAGGGGCCACATTAATGTGGTTTTACAGAAGATTGTTAATAATACCACTGACAGCTAAACAAGTAATGAGGATGTCCAGAAAGAGGCCAATATGCAAAGGAAGCTTATTCCTCAGGTTAGAAAGAAGCAATCCACTATCTTTGGGCATGTTATGAGAAGAAGGCAGCTGGAGTATCTTGTGACAACAGGAAAGACTGAAGGACAAAAAGATAGACGATGACAAAGAAAAAAGATACTGGACAGTTTGACATTGTGGCATAAAAAGAAGAAAACAACAGAATTGATCAATAGTACTGGAAACAGCGGTAGCATAGTGGCTAGTGCACTGGCTTCCTAGCTCAGTGGTCTATGGTTCGATCCCCAGATGAGGTGGGATTTATATAGGGCAAAAACGGCTCCTGGGTCGATCCAGCCCCAACTGGGTACCAGAGCAACTCTGGGAAGGTTAAGGTGGCCAGCGTGATGTTGACCACGTCACCCCTAGTGTGCCAAAGGTCAAGAAAATATGGGCCTAACACCATATTCCCAATATGCCTCAATGGGCGTGTAACGGGATCCTTTACCTTACGGAAACAGGAAGTTGTGGAGAGACATGATCACTTATGCTACAAGGCATGGCACTTCAAGAACAAGAAGATGAATCCTTTGATTCTGTGCAAGTAATCATTTATGAAAGTCTGTAGCTTCTTGGCAGCTGTTTTTTTTTTTTTTTTTGTCATTCTCTGTGGTTCAGAGCCACACAAAAGGACTGCACTGACATTTGAGTTAAAGATTCTTAAAATTTGTGCTGGACCTTATTTCTTTTGATTTCCATAAATTTTTCCAATACAATGAAAGCTCATCTTGCCTGTTGTATCTGAGACAAGCTGTCCATTCTCCGGTCATAGGTGTAGTGCTGGTGCGTAATGTTCTGTTATATTATTGTATGTATGAGAAAGGCACAATCTGTGTACTGGCACACATAGTTGTCTAGGTGTATGAGAAAGAACCCAGTAGACCACACTGTCGCTTATCAAACAACCACCAACACATGGTTACAGTCCCAAAGAAACATTTAATGCAATATGTCCTGAAGTTTTAAATACCCCATAAATGTAGTTAAAAGTAGCATTCCACTGTAAACATCAAACTGATCCCATGGAGAGTAATTACTTATAATATAAATCCCAGCTTCTCAACCACTGAAGCTATCACACAAAGTCACCACGAATTATCCTATTCGTAGAATTATTCTTCTCTCATATCCGTTCAGAACAACAGAACACGAGCCCAGCTTGCTCAAAACCCAGCGAGCGACTCTCCATTCATAATCTATCTAACCAAAACTCCTTCGCTCCCATGTGATTTACGCTCACCACATTTATTCGACCCGACGTTAACTCAGGTTGCTTTGCTAGACCTGATGAGCAATCACTCAAGCTGAACACATTCCATTTATAAAAAAACAAGCACTAAGTATTTTACAAATTGAACCTCTCTATTCCTTACCATAAATACAACAATAATCATCATCATTATTACCATGTGTCATTACCATTACCATGAGCGACTGTGGACAATAATTATCATCACAATTACCATGTGTCATTACCATGTATTACCATTACCATGAGCGAAAGCAAACAATAATCATCATTACCATGTGTCATTACCATTACCATGAGCGACTGTGAACAATAATCATCATCATCATTACCATGTGTCATTACCATTGTTGCCATGGGTTCGGTTCGAGTTCGTTGGGTCTTTCATTCTATTAGTACTATTTGAATACGTATGCTTGGTTATTTATCATTATCTCAGTTAATGTCCATACATAGATTTTCATCGATTACTGAAACCAAGGAAACATTGGTTCCGTACGAACCTCATTATCATTATTATAAACTTCATATGAAAATGAGTTCATCGGGTCAAACAACAATCAATACTCAAGTTGAAGCAATCAAGCGTAATGTGGGTAAGTTCTTGCTTGAGTCCAAAAACGTTTATTGACGAAACAACGGATGAAGACATGACATATATTATTCATTAATAGCATACATCCATACTTGAGTACATTGTGAATCCATATCATATTCTCAGTCCGTGTCCAGTAAAATTGAATCAACATCGCCAGAACAGCATAGCTGTGTGCACGCGTAGTTGGGGTTTCCAACGACCGACAATGAGCGTATGCGTCTGATAAATCTAATCATATGGACTGAAATAATCTTCCTAGAAGTTGTTTATATACTAACCTATTATATTATTTATTCACATACATTTGGACTGACCCTGAGTCCCTACTTCGAAGTACTTATATAAATATGTGGCAATACAATGCCTAACACTTGACGTCTAAAGGACGCATCTTCACAGCTTGACGGTCAACGTAAAAAAGGGTCTCGTATCCCAGTCACGATGCGTGACCTAACAATGCTAACACGTCACAAATCGATCGTGTACATAGCGTTCAATAGACCGCGAATTCTTAATCTCAAATTATATTAAACGCTGTGACCCTAGAAATAGCACACTGCCAAACATAGCAGACGGCTTCAATAAAATACCGTAACAACCATGTGCGACTGCGCAGAATAATCATCATTATTATTACCATATGACAGTATTCATATTTTGACATCACTGTATATTCCACCAACTTTGTCATACATTAGCCAAGATACACATCTGAATTAACATCTTGTAGGCATGTTTCTCCAAGTTGGATCTGGCTATCATTTGTCACACTTATTCTCATAATCTTTGTATGTTCTCTGGGTATTTTCTGACCCTATTGTTTTGACTCTCAAGTATTCTGAGTATTCTCAGTTGGGCCTGCATCTGATTTGTCTGGCTTTGAAAAGCCAGGCATGTTTAAACATTATAAATTAAAATTCGCCATTCAAGAGATAAATCTCAATCTCTGATATTTCTCCATCCCTGAATATAAGATCTTTCTAAATGATAAGAAGTTAATATTTTTTTTTAAAAGGAGGTGGGGTGGCATTTATGGTTCATAAAACATACATGATAAATGACTGGGAATCATTTGGAACAGAAAATTAAGAAGGAATAAATATAACATTACTTAGTCAGTTACTGTCAGACTGACAGAGTGATTAAAACACTCGTCTCTTGCAGCTAAGGTGCTGGGTCCGATTCACAGTATCAACATGCTTCAGTCTACCCAGCTGTAAATGGGTACCTGACCTTGCATTTGAGTTAGGTCAGGAAAAGGCAGCGAGGAAGGGAACTGGTCACCCCCCCCCCCCTCGATGCTGGACCTAGTATAGTGAAGTCTCTAACACTTCACTCCCCTATGGTAGTATCTCACCCGTGTGTTATCGGGGCCCGAAAGGGGAGCAAAGAATAGTAACACTGTTCCCTGCCATGCATGTCGTAGAAAGCGACTAAGGAGGGTTGGGCATGGGGCTGGTTACCCCATCCTGTAAACAATCTAAACCCCAAAAAACTTCAACAAACATGGACAAGTCAATTAAGGAAAATAAAACACAGCCATCCAAGACAGGGGAAAGCCGAAAGGAGTCTGTGTTACTGACTAACCTTCTTTCTTCTAGGAGAACCTCCAGATTCGGCACCTGGAATGTTCGGACATTAAACGAACAAGGAAAAGTGGCAGCAGAAATGAGGGAATATAAAATCGAGGTTCTGGGAATGTGTGAAACAAAGTGGAAGGGGGTAGACAAGAAGAAACTCATCACAGGTGAATTGGTGCTGTCCTCAGGACATGAAGACGAAAGTTCACACCACAGTGAAGGGGTAGCTCTTATGTTATCTAAAGAAGCACAGAAAGCACTCATTGAATGGGAAGCCGTTGGACCCAGAATAATAACAGCTACTTTTAAAACAGCTAAAAAGAAAATAAATGTAAAAGTCATCCAATGTTATGCACCAACTAATGACAAAGGAGAGTCTGTGAAAGAAGCATTTTATACTAGACTACAGGAAATTATGGAAAAAGTAAAAAGAAGAGACATCACAATTTTGATGGGTGACATGAATGCAAAGATAGGTACAGTCAACACCGGCTTTGAAGAAGTCATGGGAAAACATGGGCTAGGAATAATGAATGAAAATGGGGAACTATTTTCAAACTTCTGTGCTTCAAATCAACTGGCTATAGGAGGAAGCATGTTTCCACATAAGAGAATACACAAGGCAACATGGATATCACCAGACCATAGAACAGAAAATCAGATTGATCATATATGCATAAACAAGAAGTTTAGATCATCATTGCAGGATGTAAAGGTATATAGAGGAGCAGATGTGGCATCAGATCACCACCTTCTGATAGCCAAAGTAAAAATGAAACTCAAGAGATATGCAACAATGCAAAATTATAGACAACAATTTAATGTAGGACATCTAAGAAATCAAGAAACAAGAGAAAAATTTGCGGACACAATATCCAACAAATTCCAAGTGCTCCAACAGCTGGAAGATGTAGAGAATACAGAAGACTATTGGCAGCAAATCAAAACTGTATGGAATGAGACATGTGAAGAAATCCTGGGGAAAAGGGAACGACAACAAAAAGCATGGATAACAACAGAAACCATCAATAAGATAACAGACAGAAAAAACAAGAAAGCAGGTTTAAACACAAGCAAAACCAGAAGTTCCAAAGCCAAGGCTCAAGAAGTGTACACAGAAGCAAACAAAGAAGTAAACAGAAGTATCAAAAGAGACAAGAGGAAGTATATTGAGGAGTTGGCAAGAGAGGCAGGAGATGCTGCAGCCAAAGGAAATATGAGAGAACTGTATAACAGCACAAAGAAGCTAACAGGGAAATACAAGCAAACAAGTTGCCTCATAAAAGACAAGAATGGAAAACTGCTCAGCAATATACAAGAGCAAATGAAGAGGTGGACAGAATATTTTGAGGACCTTCTCAATAGACCAGCTCCACAAAACCCCCTGGACATCCAGCCAGCAGAAGAAGAGCTACAAATTAACGGCGAAAGACCAACGAAGGAAGAAATAAAGAAAGCCATAAAGCTTCTAAGAGATGGAAAAGCGTCTGGACCTGATGGCATTCCAGCAGAGGCCATCAAAGCAGATATCGACATGGCTACAGAGATGTTATATAAATTACTTGGTAAAGTCTGGGAAAAGGAAGAGATACCAGCAGAATGGAAGGAAGGATATCTGGTTAAGTTGCCTAAGAAGGGAAATTTACAAGAGTGCACAAATTATAGAGGAATAATGTTACTCTCAGTGACAGGAAAAGTATTAAACAGGATTATCCTTGAGAGATTAAAAGAGTCCATAGACAAGAAACTGAGAGATGAACAAGCAGGTTTTCAACAAAACAGATCATGTACAGACCAGATAGCCACTTTGAGAATAATAGTTGAACAAAGTCTGGAATGGAATTCACCACTATTCATCGGATTTGTGGACTACGAAAAGGCATTTGACAGTGTAGACAGAGAATCCCTTTGGAAATTGATGAGGCATTATGGAGTTCCCCTGAAGATCATTAATTTAATAAAGAAAACATATGAAGACATGACATGCAGAGTTCTTCAAGAAGGACAGCTTACAGAACCGTTTGGGATAAGAACAGGAGTGCGACAGGGATGCCTCTTGTCTCCATTTCTTTTCTTACTAGCAATAGACCGGATTATTAGATCATCGACAACACACAACAGAAATGGAATCCAGTGGACTCTGACTAAGCAGTTGGATGATCTGGATTTTGCTGATGACTTGGCTCTTCTGTCCCATAACCGTAATCAGACGCAGGACAAATTGAAAACACTCGATGAGAGGTCACAGCAATTGGGTCTGAAAATACACAGGGAAAAGATAAAAATAATGAGAATAAATGCAGGTAATGATAACAGGGTTGAACTTGAAGAAACACCAATACAAGATGTAGAATTGTACACATATCTTGGCAGTAATATAGACAAAGTTGGAGGGACAGACAGCGATATCAAAATAAGAATACAAAAGGCAAGAAGAGCTTTCATTGCATTGGGAAATATATGGAGATCAAGAGAAATCGGATCCAACACGAAAATAAGAATCTTCAACTCAAATGTGAAGTCAGTCCTATTGTATGGCTCTGAGACACGGAGAACAACAAAGACAACAACCAAAAAGCTACAGACTTTCATAAATGGGAGCTTGCGTAGAATAGAGGGATTAAAATGGTATGACAAGGTTACCAACGTGGAACTGAGGACAAGAACTAGACAAGTGCCAGTGGAACAAGAGATGAGACGAAGATGATGGCGATGGATAGGACACACACTGAGGAAACCTGTTGATAGCATTACAAGGCAGTCCTTGTTCTGGAACCCCCAGGGCAAGAGAGGCAGAGGTAGACCAAGAAGCACATGGAGAAGAGAACTGGAAACAGAGGTGAAAACTTGAGATGATGGCACGTGACAGGAGAACTTGGCATGTGTTTGTTGAAGGCCTATGCTCCTTTGGGAGTGGAGGGTTATGAATGAATGAGAGTATCTGCTATGGAACTACCTTTACCTTTCCTAGTGAGTTAGAAGAAATACAAATTATTAACTTCTTCTGTTCAAATGGGAATATATATATATATAAAGGGATATCACAGAATTAAACAAAAGAATAAACAATAAAACTATTATAGTGGGAGATTTCAATGCTTACCACACTGCCTGGGGAGATAATTTGATAGACATATCTGGAAAAATAATGTTAGACTTCGCAGCAAACAATGAACTATTCATACTGAATGATAGACTAATAATACTTACTTACTTAGTCGTTCCCCTTCTACCGTGAGGTGTAGAGGTTTGGAAGAGAGAGCGCCAGACCATTCTATCAGCTGTCTTCTTCCTGGCCTGGTTCCATTCTAGTCCTCGGTCCTTCAAAGATTGTCTAATGTTGTCCTCCCAGCGGACTCTGGGTCGTCCTGGAGGTCTGGATCCCTGGCTCTTTGTTTCCCATGCTTGTCGTGGTAGCCGATCTTCTCCCATTCTGCAGACATGGCCAAACCATCTTAGTTGGGACTGTTCTATTTGGGTCTGCAGCGGATGGGATTTTAGGCCTTGACGGATCGTCTGGTTGCGGACCATGTCTCTTCTTGTTACTTCAACCACTTTCCTCAGATACCTCATTTCTGAGGTTTGGATCTGGCTTTTGTGGGTTGTAGTCATTGCCCACGACTCGCATCCATATGTCAAGACTGGGACATAGGTGGAGCGGTATACAGCCATCTTCGTTTTCTTACCAACCTCTTTCTTGCTGAGGAATCCACGATTTATGGCCTGAAAAAGTCTCCCAGCCGCTGCTTTTCGAGTGGCCAACTCTTCTTTGATGCCTCCCTTTCGGTCTATAATAGCTCCGAGATATTTAAAGTGGTCGACCTGCTCCAGGACCTGTTCTCCCAACTTAATCTGATGTTTTCTTTCTTCTCGTGATATCACCATGGATTTTGTTTTAGAGCTGCTTATGACCATCTTCTCTTCTCCAGCTCTTCCTTCCAGACTTGCAGGTTGGATTGGAGATGTGCCTCTGATTTAGCAATCAGGGCAACATCATCAGCAAATGCCAGCTCCGAAATATAGACCTGTCTCATCTTCCAGTACCCCCACTGAATACTTTCTTGTTCTCTCCTTACATGCCTTGATGACATCGTCCATAAGGAGTATGAAGAGGTAAGGTGATAGGATATCACCTTGTCTTACACCAGTGGTGGTTCTGAACTCTTCTGACTTATGGTTTGCTGTCCTCACATAATTTCTGCAAGACTTGTAGAAGCTCTGTATAGCATGAATCAGAGGTGCTGGAATATTCTTCCTTGCCAAACAGTCCCAAAGTTTGCTCCAGGGGACCCTGTCAAACGCCTTTTCCAGATCTATGAAACAAAGATGGATCTCACTCTTATACTCAAGCGCCTTTTCACTCAGCTGTCTGAGTGTGAAGATTAGGTCTTGAGTACTTCGGTTTGCTCGGAATCCGCACTGGACCTCATCCAATGGTGGCTCAGCTAGGCGTCGGAGTCTCTGCTCTAGGATTCTAGAGTAGATTTTACCAGGGACACTGAGAAGGGATATGCCTCTATGGTTTCCACATTGTCGATTGTCACCCTTTTTGAAAACTGGTGTTATGATGGCAATCTCCCAATCCTTTGGTATGGTCTTGTTGCACCATGCTGCCTGTAGGACCTTTAAGAGTAATAGGTCGCCTGATGCTCCCATGTACTTAACCATTTCTGGTGTTATACCATCATGCCCTGCTGCTTTGCCCATCTTGATTTTCTCTAGTGCTGCCCTCAGTTCTTCCATCTTTATGTCATCTTCACCATCATTAGTTTTCTCTTCTGTGCTAGTGGTTATCATTTCTGATGCTTCATCATGCTCACCATCCAGGAGTTCTGAGAAATATTCTTTCCATCTTTCCATTACTTCCTTCGGGGCAGTAAGCAATTTGCCTTGCTTGTCCTTTATAAATTTGAGAGGGCATTGTTTTTCTTTCCTCATGTTCTTTAGGGTCTTATAGAACAATTTCTGGTTTTCTTGTGCATCTTTTTCTAGCTTTTCTCCAAATTCTTCCCAGGACTTCTGTTTTGCTGCTAGCACTTTGTTCTTTGCTTCTGTTCTGAGTGTCACATATTCTCTATATTTTTCCATTTGTCCTGTTGTGTTTTTAGCTCCTAAGTATTGTTTCCATGCCATTTTCTTCTCCCTTATTTTCTCTTTGACTTCCTCTGTCCACCAAGGTGTCCTCTTTCTCTGGTTCCCAAGTCGGACTTCACCGCATGCTTCTGCAGCAGCTGTCTTTATGATATCCTTGAATTTATTCCAGAGGGTTTCCAAGTCATCAGGTCGTTCTTCTGTGTTGCTCACTGCTGTAGCAATAAGCCCCTGATATCTGGTCTTAATTTCTGGCTCTCTCAGCTTGTAGGTCCTAATGCTCATTTCTCCTGCTCGTTTACTTGGTTTCTTGCGTGATGTTGGGCAGTTCCTAAGCTGAGCAACTCTTTCAGTTGTTCGTTTGATTGTTAGCAGGTAGTGATCACTTCCAATCTCTGGCCCTCTCCAGACTCTTGCATCTCGGACATATCTGAATGAGCTTCTCCGAACAATGGCATAGTCGATCACTGACTTCTCATTCTTGGTTGGTTCACATCTAGTGTATGCATGTATGCGCTTATGGGGGAACTTTGTGTTTGTAATGATCAGATTCTGCTCACTGCAGAATCTAAGGAGTCGCTTTCCATTGTCATTGAGAGTATCTTCTCCATATCTTCCGATAACTCCACCCCATCTAGCATGGTCATTTCCAACTCTGGCATTAAAATCTCCGAGCATAATAACTTCATCTAGGCAGTCATCCACTGTCCTTTGAAGCAGCTCGAAGAATTCCTCCTTGACCTCTGCTCTCTCATCCTCATTTGGCCCATACACTATGACCAGGTTGACTATGGTTTCTCCTTCTTTTAGTTTTACAACCATAATGCGCTCCGAGACAAAGTTCCATCCCTTGATACTATCTTTTTGATTTTGGGCCACAATGCAACCCACGCCCCCTTTAGCTCTTTCAGATATGGGTACACCACTGTAGAGCAACGTGTTGCCATCGAGATCCATGACTCCTTGTCCTTTTTTTTTTCGTTTCCGTTATAGCCAGGATTTCTAGTTTTGCTTTCCTCATCTCTTCCACCAGCTCCTCTTCCTTCCCATTTATACTTCTTGTGTTCCAAGTTCCATAAGTCGTAGTCCGTAGTCCGTTCCAGTTCGTCGCCCTTAGAATCAGTCCGGTTTTCTCTCTTGTAGTTCGCGTAATCATGATTTAAAGCAAACAGGTGATTGGCCTGTTGTGCCTTTGCATGGTGGAGGGGCTGCCTCCTTACGGCCTCCATGCAGGCCGCCCTCCTCCTTTTTCATCCGGGCTTGGGACCGGCATTGGCGGAGTTGACTAATAATTCCTTGTGTAAATTAGCAAGATACAGCAACTGATATAAGCATAGTAACACCCAATCTTGGTAATGCAAAATGGGAAATTATTAAGGATACAAATTCAGTTCATCTGCCCATTTAAATATCAATAATAATGTTTTTAAAAAAAAAATAGAAATACAAGTTAAATAAAGTGACTAAAAACCAAAGTAAATTGGATTGCTTTCCAAACAGAAATGGAGGAAATTCCAATGAAAAAAGATAAAAAATGAAAATATTGATACATCTGAAGATAAGAGACATATTATGAACAGCTGTCAAACATATACTGTATCTCCAATATACTACAACACTTACTTCTGCACCACATCAAGAATTAAAAAAATGAATGCACAGTGGACCCAAAACCCTGCACAGTGGTGGGCAAATACATGTACAGAAATAAAATATAAGAAGTATGTACAACAGAGAATAATAAAGATAGATTACTTACACCCATAACTGTAGAACAGGTGTTGAAAATTAAATCTAGAGAACAACATAGTACAGTTGTTGCTGCTGTTTAACTAGGGCTGCTGAGTTTCTCACTATTTTGCAGTCAATACCAAGTTAAAGAGTCCTTGGTATTATCTACACTGTAGCTCTAGGCTTTTCCTGTGGCTTTTCTGCCATTCCAAAAAGTGTTGAGTTGAAGTCATGAGTTCCAGTTTCTCCAGCTTGGCTTGCATTTAAAGGATCGTTACATCTGGTCCCAAGCTAGGAGGAAGAAGTGCGTAGTATACTGTGTATTTCCCGCCATCCAAGGGGGCTCTTCAAATATGCAGAGCTAAAATACTGTGCTCTGGTTCTGGGATCCCCCAAGGAATTGTCACGTCCCATACAGGTGACTTCTCAGCTCCCCCTGCCTATCATATGAGGTCCATAGTGAAATCCCCCTGCATGCAGGCAACCAGGTAAAAGCCAGAGTTATGTCTGGGGCTCAAGTGACTCCTCCAAGCTTAGTGTGCAATGCTGGGTTCTCAACATACTTCACCACATGTGAATGATTTCAAGAGTTAATGAGGGTATAATTAGCCTCACAGACTGAGGTTCACATCCAAATCTACATACTATAGCATTGTGCATAGCTGGTGGTCACATAAGGATGACTCCAGATATGCCTCCATGCATACACAATATAGGAAAGCAGTATTCAACAAGAACAAAAATTAATATGTAAGGATTAGTGAAAATGTAGTGGGAAATTAAAGGTCTAGTTAAGTTATCATAATACATTATCAATGTCTTCTTCCTCATCAACTTCATATCTGTCCCCGGTTCCTTTCGCAGTGTGTTCTTTGGTTTCACTGAACATATCTTACCCTGGAGATTCCAGAACAAGGACTGCCTGGTGATACTATTAACACATTAACTACCGTGAGCCGGTGGGACCAGCTTATGAAATCCCATCATTTGGACCGCAAGCCGCTCAGAGCGTCGAGTTATGTTTAGTAATAAAACGAATGAAAAATGTACTGAAACTCATTCTGATCTGGTTCGAGATTTTAAGTTGCCACCGGAAAACAAATTCCCAAAGCTTGGTTGTTGTAGAACACTGGAAAATTGATATTATGTTCATATTTTTCAACGTTTTGGGTTAGTTACCATATCATGTAAAACTGTTTACCGTGGCAACTAGTCATAGGACCACAAAATATGCTTGTACATCTCCAATAACGGCTGAACAAGCTAGAAATTTGTTTCAACAATTCACTGATAGATCTAGTGATGAAGACAAGAGTGAAAATGGTGTGCACATTGATTGAAATAGTGATTTTGATAGTAGTGGAGTGCAAGCAGTGATGATAGTGAAAATATTGCAAGTCCTCGGCCATCGGAGGGCTGTAAAATAGCAAAGGCCTCAATTAGAGTTACAAATGGTGCAGGAAATAATTAGTATTCATTTATATTTAAAATGACGTATAATTCATAAAAATCTGTAAGCAATTACGAAAACTACAGCTTAATTTGTGCATACTCTTACAGGGTGAAAATGGGAGCAAAATTTAATTACCCCACAGCGTTTTTTCCAATTCATTAGTTAATGTGTTAAAAGGTTTCCTCAGTGTGTGTCCTACCTATTTCCAGCTTCTTCTTCTCATCTCTAGTTTTAAAAAAACACACACAAAAATCAGGTATCTGCAACTGGACATATCTAGATTTAGCAACACTTTATTCCCCAAGTTTGTTGAAATGAACTATTGCAGGATGTGTGTTCAATACAACATTCAAAAATAATTCAGAGACGCAGTAATAAGAGGTATAGGTTAGCTTATGATTTCTAAATCTGATCCTAAATCCTAATATTAACCCTAACATCGTTTCTAAGTAGGCCCTACAAACCATCATAATGTTAATGGGATACGTTTCTTCATAAATTAAAAAAAAAAGCATGTAAGGCCTAATACATATAGTGAGAAGATAATCTAAGAGCGCTAAGAAAGTTTAACTAGAACTTGCATCAGTAACATCAGTAATGTTTGTTGAATCATTTTTTTTTAAATATTAATAAAAAAAAAATATCCCGTTCAATCTCTGATGGGTTATAATTAGGATATATATTGTTTTCAATTCCAAATAATATGAACAACTTCCGATATGAGAAAGTGGCATCACATTTGTCAAATCATAGTAAATAGGGACAATCACAATTATGCCTATATGTTAAATAAATAAACACAAAAAAACAAAACAAACAAACAAAATCAAGAAGAAACTGAACAAGAATAATATTAAAGTGGAGGGGTGTAAAGGCCTGGTGGTTCCAGTTATATAACTGACTTTAACAGATATTTAATTGACTTTCATCTGTTAAAAGTCATATGCATTGTAAGAACTGCATCAGACCTTCACATTCCCAGCCACTATATATTAACATTTGTTCGTGTTAAATATTGTTTGACTATATTATGCAGTTCCCTAGGTCTGTCTATTCTTAACACCTCTTCTATATTTATAGGTAAGTTGGATGCTTGCAAATAATCTAATATTGGTATTCTCAATTGTTCATACCTCTTACATTTTAGCAAGAAATGTTCTATATTATTGTCTTGAAGACATCCTGCACAGTAAGGTTCTTCTATTCTGAAAAAAGCCTTTTCCCAGCTGTAGTCTAAGAAGTTTCTTATTACTGGGAATTTTCAATTCCCTAGATATTTGACATTTTCTTGTTGGAGCCTTGAACATCTTATATGCATGTCTTCCTTTCAGATTGTTATCCCACTCTGCATTCCATTCATCTGTTATTAAATCTTTAATTAAGCTCTTAATCTCTGATTTACTCGTCCCTACATGTATTAGATTTTTATCAGATCTACCTTTCTTGGCTTCTTTATCTGCTTTTTCATTTCCTTCTATGCCAACATGTGAAGGTATCCAAGCAATTAAGACTGAACATCCTCTGGAATATAAGTATGTAGTAGCCAGAAATATCTCCACTGCTATATCATGTTGAATCATGTAAAACTATGCAGATAGCTGCAAATACTTTGTGAGTACACATAATTTAAGGTGAAAGTGAATTAAATATCTATTAAAGTTAATTTTATAACTGGAAACACCAGGCCTTTACACCCTTCTCCTTTACTATTATTTTTTTAATGTTATTGTTTGGTTTTGTTAGGTTTTATCTCGTTTTTGTTGGTTTGGGGTTTTTTGTGTTTTTTTTTTTTTTTTTTTAGACATACAAACATAATTGGTAGGCCCTAATTATGATTTGCCCTATTTAAATTGATTTGGCCGGTGTGCTGCCACTTTCCCGTATAGGCAGTGGAATTGGAAACAATATATAGGGCATATCCTAATTATAACCCATCAGAGGTTGAACGGGATATTTTTCAACATTAGCCAAATAAAAAAAACTGATATTTTCCCCAAACATACCACAAACGGCTCCGGGGTCGACCCAGCCTCAGGAATTGGCACATTCTTATATCGGCGGTTGTTCATATTATTTGGAATTGAAAACAATATATATCCTACTTATAACCCATCAGAGGTTGAACGAAATAGGCCTAGGCCTATCTTTTTTTTTTCCATTAGGCCCTAATTTAAAAAAAAAAAAAACAACCTTTACCTTACCTATTACTCACTGCGTTGTCTCGATTACAAAGTGGATTCGGCTGTCCCAACAAAACAAGACTTTAGAATATGATGGAATATCAAATAACTGTGACAAAACTGGCTGGTGAAAGCCAGTAACAGTACATAATGACTTTCGTCTGCCTGTTGTCAATGACATGTAAATGTTAATGTAGTTGAGAGTGCTTTCCCTTTTGTTGCAATCTTTCGTTACAATTTCTTATCTGTGTGGTTCAAATAGAGTCATCAGCGGTTCCCAACCTGTTGTACGGGGTACGCGACAGGACGTTCAGGGGTACGCGAAAAAAATTGAGTAATGGCGGAAAAAAGATACATTTGTCAACAGTGTAAAAGACGAGTCAAAAGTTGTGAAATTAATTCAACGCTATACTATACAACATGAACTGTGTGAAATCATCAGAGATAATAATAAATAGTCAGAGATTAAGAGCTTAATTAAAGAATTAATAACAGATGAATGAAAAGCAGAGTGGGATAAAAATCTGAAACGGAAGACATGCATATAAGATGTTCAAGGCTCCAACAAGAAAATGTCAGATATCTAGGGAATTGAAAATTTGAAGTAATAAGAAACTTCTCTGACTAGAAGCTGGGAAAAGGCTATTTCAGAATAGAAGAACCTTACTGTGCAGGATGTCTTCAAGACAATAATATAGAACATTTCTTGTTAAAATGTAAGAGGTATGAACAAATGAGAATACCAATATTACATTATTTGCAAGCATCCAACTTACCTATAAATATAGAAGAGGTGTTGAGAATAGACAGACCTAGGGAACTGCATAATATAGTCAAACAATATTTAACACGAACAAATGTTAATATATAGTGGCTGTGAATGTGAAGGTCTGATGCAGTTCTTACAATGCATATGACTTTAAACAGATGAAAGTCAATTAAATATCTGTTAAAGTCCGTTATATAACTAGAACCACCAGGCCTTTACACCCCTCCGCTTTAATATTATTCTTGTTCAGAGTTTATTCGTGGATTTATTTTATTTTATTTCTTTTTTAAATTTTATTTAACGTATAAGCACAATTGTGGTTGTCCCTATTTATATTGATTTGACAAATGTGATGCCACTTTCTTATATCGGTGGTTGTTCATATTATTTGGAATTTAAAACAATTTGATCTTACACACTATCTATGAACGTCTAATGTCCCGGAAGTAATAGTGTCGATTCTTGACCCAAATTTTACAAACGTGAGACAGTGAGGCAGTGTTTCTATATACAGTAGTTTTTGTCATTGTTTTAACTTAACTTAAAGTGATTAATTGTTCAATTCGTGTATTATCAGATATGGATCAGTGGTTGAAAACCGGCACAGTAAAAAAGCTGAAACATAATGTGGAATGTGATCAATCGCCAAGTACTTCTTAGGACACGCCTAAGACTTTGGTGCAGGATAGTGAAAAGACACGATCTTCAGTTTTACATAGAGCTAAAAAGAGAAAATACAGTGACGAATACATGAAGTATGGGTTTTCGTTTATAGGAGATGAGGACTGTGTTAAGCCCCACTGTGTATTGTGTCGGGAAGTATTATCAAATGGTAGCATGAAACATTCGTTACTCTTGCGGCATTTACAAACAAAACACCCCAGTTACGAAAACAAGGAACGCAATTTTTTTCAGCACCTATCGAAACAACAGAATGTGACATCGTACTTGTCGTCAGCTAACAAAGATAACGAAAATGCGGTTGAAGCCTCCTACCGTATTAGTTATCGTATTGCTAAATGTAGTAAAAATCATACTACAGCTGAGAATGTAATTTCTCCTTGTATAAAAGATGCCGTTCTGTGCATGCTCGGAGAGGAACATGTTCGCAAAATGAACGCTATCCCTCTTTCGAACAATACAATTTCTCGAAGAATGCAGGATATGTCTGACGATGTTGAAGCGACAATAATAAGTAGAATTAAAAATAGTAAATTCTTTGCTATTCAAGTTGACGAAAGCACAGATATTGCTAATTTCGCTGTTTTGCTTGTTACTGTGAGGTATTTGAAAAGCAATGAAGTTGAAGAAAACCTTTTGTTTTGTCATCCTCTGACAGGGCTTACAAGAGGTGAGGATATATTTCATGCTATTGATTCTTATTTCAAATAAAAGGACATTAATTGGTCTAATTGTTATGGACTATGCACTGACGGAGCCAAGTCTATGTCAGGTTGCTACTCCGGTCTTCGCGCTCGTGTCACGAAGGTAGCCCTCAATATAACCTGGAGCCACTGCTGCATCCACAGGCAAAGCCTTGCATCTAACCGCCTCCCTGGTGAATTAAAAGTCGTTCTTGATGAAGCTGTGAAAGTGGTTAATTTTATAAAGTCAAAGTCCACAAACTCGAGGCTTTTCAAAGCACTGTGTGAAGAGATGAATAGTCTTCATTCTACCCTGCTCCTTCATACACAAGTAAGGTGACTCTCTCGTGGTAAAGTCCTTACCCTGCTGTTTGAACTTAGACATGAAGTCCAACTTTTTTTTGAAGACCATCCTTTCCAACTTACTTCAAAGTTACACGACTGTGATTGACTTCAGAGTCTTGCATACTTACCGGATATTTTTTTACAAATAAACAAACTAAATTGAATCTATGATTAAAAAAATTAAATTTTTGGAGGTCGTGTATTGAAAAAGGCCAGCCTGAGGTATTTGAAACTCTGCACAATTTCTTATCTCAGAACGAGCTGCACCTGTCTGTAGCGAAAGGTTTTCCTAGAATAATAATAGTGGTAGAGCAGAAGTAGAATCTCTCTCCAGAAAGTATGAAGTTCCAGTGCCCGAGAAGTACACTGGTATCACAAGTGAGTTACGGCTGTGAATACTCTGAGCTGGACAATAGATTTAGACTTCAGAAGTATACGTTGCCACTTTCGCTATAATAACCCTATGTGATAATATAATTAAATTAGAAACAGTAACTCAAAATTTAGCAGTTAAAAATTTACCAAGTCAAATGAGTACAATTTCATAATTTATTATGTACATCTATATATTCTTGTAATGAGAAATGGTTGTTGGAAGATGGTAAAATGAATGATTATTTATAGTTACAAATTAAAATAAGTAATAGAAAAAGTCTTGGATTTATCTTCCCCTGAAATTACACAAAAGTTTGTCACAATATCTCTTTGATATCTCTGGCTATCTAGTTCTCATCATAGACAGTCGTTTTAGAAACTGCTCACAGGATTTGGTGGATTGTATACACATAACTCATCTGAAATTAGTTCGAGGTTCTGAGACACACTTGAATCCGGAAGACTTTCCTTCAGCCCGCCCTATAACTACGGGGGACTAAGGTGTTGAAGATTGGTTTACCTCTAGGCTTCAGTTAGCAGGATCAACGGTCTTCAAGTCTTTTGGGTAAATTCGGTCAGGAATGATCATAATCTTGATCAGCAATGATCATACAAACTGATCATAAAACCTGGAACAAAAGGTAATAGGTGGCCATGGTGTTCCAACAATCTCACCACCCACTGCTGTTCATGATGCGACCATGTCTTCAGTGTTTGTATATAAATGAATGAATCATGGTAGTATGTTACAGAGATAGCATGATAAGATAATGTATACTGTGCAGAATTAACAAAATACATGAATAAATCACATGTTATGATACATGGGTACGATATAACCTTTGCCTTCCACTTATTGATGTCAAGTCACTTATGTACTTGCTGGTATGTCGTAAGCTTCCAGGCAAGAACTAGCCATGATATATTTGGCTAAAAAATTAATGGTTATGCTTCCTGACAATGCCGGTGAAGGTTATCTCATGGTTAGCGTCATTCCCTTTTTATCATGTCTGATACAATCAAATCGTAAATAACATCTGAAATAAAATGATATTAGTCATACATATATCTTTAATAAACTTACATACTCGCTTAGGATTTATAAGCTCACGGTGAGACTGTTTTGGCTGAATTAAATCTGCTCTGCATGCAGCTTGAAAATAGAACTTTTCTTGCAGATGCTGTCTTCCAGTTTCTCACTTTGGCTTCTGGATTTGGTGTGTGTGTGATTTTCAACGCGCCGCTCTGTCCTTATATTTCAGTCTCTCGCCCGTACGAGAAAGCACCTCCTAAAGTCCCAAAAGATTTTCGTTTAATCTCTCGGTTTGAGGCGATCTGTGTTTTTCCTGTACTTGTTTTTTTCTTCTGTTCACTACACACTTATGTCCTTCCTTCCCTCCTAGGTATTCTTTCATTTTCCCCATATGAGGCTTACATTCTATCCAATTTATATTTAAATCCGTTTAGGCATGGAGTTATAATAAATTTTAAAAGATTATTAGCTAACTTTTTGCAGATGTGATGAAGGTGAAAAATAATAATTATCTTTAAAACTATTTATATTTGAATAATATCCTTTTGGATATAATTCATAGTCCATCTCCTCTAGTGAACTATTATTAATTAATTGTATTCCAACCAGGCTTTTTCTTGTAGTTCTAAATTTAATTTCCTGTAAATGCAAACTTTGAAAGTCCGCCATACATTCCTATATTAGCTATTTCCTCATTCTTCCGTACTGTATGGCTTAAACATATTTCACATTTTTTCCGCCTACTTAAAACTTCAAAGAAAGACCGCCACGTTGTCCTTGCGCTGTGTGTGTGTGTGTGTGCGCGCGCTGTGGGCGTGCGTGTCGCGCTACAACCAAGCAAGTGGTACCAAATCTCGCTACAGCGCCCTCTTCTTTAAAACAGTGCATGCACGGTTAACTTTTTGGTAACACATGCTGCAGTTCCTCCTTACTTTTCTGTTTCTCTATATCTGCTTTGATAGGATGACGACTTAAAAAATCGGGTCCAAGATTGTCCCGTCCTGGAATGTATCTCACATTGAACGAATATGGAGATAACAGTAAACTCCATCTTAAAAGTCGTGAATTTAATTTTTTAGACACTGCTAAAAACATCAAAGGCTGGTGATCACTTTCCACAGCTGCATTTAACTTTCTACTGGCAAAAGCTACTGGTAATAGCATATGTGGCGGTGTGTCTGCCCGCTGTAGTAATGTTGCTCCGATGCCTACATTGCTAGCATCCGTTCTTAGTACGAATTCTTGTGTGAGATCGGGAAGGGCAAGGATAGGTTTATTTGTCAGCTTATTTTTCAACTCTGTATAAGCCTGTTCACACTCCGCAGTCCATTGTATTTTATCTGGCTGACCTTTTTTGGTTAAGTCGGTTAATGGCGCGCATAGTGAGTTGAAATGGGGTATATATTTCTGATAAAACCCGCACAGTGACACAAAGGATCTTACATCCTTCTTAGTTTGTGGTCTTGGTGCTTTTCTCATTTTCTCTACATTCTTTGGGTCAGGAGACATATGCCCTGTAGAGATAGTGTTACCTAAAAATTCCAATGTCTCACATCCAATGTGACACTTAGTTGGACGTGCTGTCAATCCCGTTTCTCTCAGTCTATCTAACAACATGGAGAGTGCTACTACGTGTTCCTCGAATGTAGTGGTAGCAATCAGAATATCATCCATGAAGTTGGTGATATGAGGATTTTGTAATGGTTCCAACAATTTCCTCATCATTCTGGAGAAGATACTTGGAGCATTCTTTAAACCAAATGGGAGTACATTGAACTCGTAATGTCCATCCGGTGTACTAAAGGCTAACCGTTTCCTAACTTCTGGTTTCACTGGTATTTGGTAGTATCCCTTGCTTAGATCTACTTTTGAAAAATACCGAGCCTTACTCAATGTAGCAAACAACTGATTGGTGTCAGGTAATGGGTCTACCTGAGATTCAGTAATAGCATTTAGTTTCCTATAGTCAATGCATAACCTGTGTTCACCACTAGGCTTCCTTAATAGCACCACACTTGAGCTGTAGGGAGATTCAGACTTAGAAATGATTTTCTCTTTTAAGAGATAGTCAATCTCATCCTTGAGTGCTTGTCCTTTTGCTTAAGGTATGGGGTATGTCCGCATACACACTGGTGTAGGGTCAGTAATCGTCATGTCATACTCTAACAGATTAGTACACCCCGGCTTATCTGTGAGTACCTCAGCATAGATTTCTAACACCTCCTGAACCTTTTTCCTCTGCTCCAGAGTTAAATGTTCACTCACATTAACCTGAGCATAGCTTTCCATAGTTGTTAGGGGGTATTCCATGGAGGAAATTGGTTCATCCTGCATTTCTGTTGCAATAGCCAGGGTCATGATATGTGCAACTTCTGATGCTTCCCTGTCATAATACTTTTTAAGAAGGTTGACATAATACACCTTCTCCTTTCCTTTCTTGTCAATCTTATAGTTGGTCCGGGAAAGTTTTTCCAATATGACGTAGGGACCCTGCCATCCAATTTGCAATTTATTATTGCTGCTGGGCAACAGTAACATAACTTTTTCTCCCACCTCAAGTTCCCTATCTTTTGCTGTTTTATTGTAGTAAGCAGCCTGCTTCCTCCTGGCCTGTCTCAAGTTATCATTTGCCAGTTTCCAACTTGTTTTCAATCGAGATGTCAACTCGTTGACGTATTGGTATGAAGAAGTCACGGTTTCTTCTGCTTTTTCATCAGTCCATGTCCGCAACAATGCTTCCAGTGGACCTTTGATTGGTCGTCCAAACAATAACGTAGCTGGAGCCAATCCTGTGGAGTTATGTGGGACTTCCCTATAGGCAAATAGTGCTGAGGGTAAGTATGTGTCCCAAGTTTCAGGTTTCTCGCTAGCCAACTTTCTAAGGATTGAAATGAGCGTACCATTGAACCACTCTACTTGACCATTCCCTTGGGCATGGTACGGGCTACAGTGATAATGTCTAGCTTGAAATAACCTGAATACTTCTTGTGTTAGCTTTCCCCTAAACTGAGAATCATTGTCAGTCAATATTTGATGTGGGAAACCTAATCGGGTGAATATTGTTAACAGTGCCTCTGCCACATGTTTCGAATCTATCGATGACATTGCTACTGCCTCTCCCCACATAGAGCAAGTATCGACCAAGGTTAAGATATATGCATTTCTCTTCTTGGTCCTACTGAGGGGTCCAACAATATCCACGGCAACACGTTCGAAGGGCGTTCCCATAATGGGCATTTCTCCCAGTGTTGCTGGTGCAGTCCTATGTTTAGGAGCTACTCTTTGGCATTCTGGACAGGATCTCACATACCTCTTTATGTCCTCTGTGATCCCTGGCCAAAAGTAGTGACAGGCTATCTTTTGTCCAGTGGCCCCTATTCCCATATGTCCACTGAAGGGTATAGCATGTCCTAGCTTCATAACCTGCTCCCTGTATGATTTTGGCACTACAAGCTGTCCATGTCCTGTTCCAGCTTTTCTATGTAGTAGGCCATTTTTCATATATAAGTCTCCTTTCTCTGGAGGGTTATGGCTTTTAGGTAATTTGCCAAAGCAAGGCTTCAATGTACTGTCAGCGGTTTGAGCCTTTCTCATCTCTTTTGGATGAGTATTGATGATAGTGTCCTCCTCTTTCTTAGAGCTTGCCCTGGTCTGGACTGTTGCTATCACTATGGGTCTTATAGGTTCTCCTAGAAAGACATATCTACATCCCAGTATTAATGGGTAGATAGGGTTGTCCATCACTGCTGCTTTGATCTCTCCTTCCACATAGCGAGATCTTATGTTGATTCGGGCTATGGGCAGTGTCATGGTTCCTGCTCCCTTGACTGGTCCTCTGATTTCCACTGTTTCTGTGGTTATCTGTTCAGGACTCACCAGAAAAGAGCACACTACTGAGTCAAAGTCCAAGCCTGTATCATATAAGCACAGTACTTGGGTGCCATTCAAGGTCACTTCCTCACAGACAGGGGGATGATGGAGGTCCTTCTGACTATCTGCCAGGTCCTTCCTTCCCTTGTTCCCTGTTGTAAGGTATGCAGCGTGATGAGGAGGGTTTTTCCGTCTGCATTCCGCAGTATTGTGGTTACTCATTTGGCAAGATTTACACCACTTTCCTTCCTTTCTTGAAGGTTTCTTATCTGATCCTAGAGGGTTTTTGTCTTTATAATCAGTTCTGTGTTTGTTCTTGTTGGAATTGGCCCTGTGTTCATAGTTGGTAAAGTTTTGTGAAGGTTTGAAGTTCTCACCCTGCTTCTTCTTATTTCCTGATACTTCTGACTGAGCTGCTTGATATCTTTCAGCCATGGTTAAAATATCTTCCAATCTCTCTGCTCCTTGCTCCATAAGAAATTTTCTCATTTCCTGAGGCATGGATTCTCTCAGTTGTTCCATCATGACCATTTCTTTTATATCTTGACATTTTCCTAAGCTAATCCATTTTGTCAGATAAGTTTCCAATCTGGCAGAAAACTGGTGATAGTTTTCTCCTGGAAGTAGCTTAGCAGTTCAGAATCTCTTTCTATAAGATTCAGAATTCTTTTCGTACCTGACCAGTAAAGCTTGTTTTAAGATTTCATAATCTTCCTGGTCTTCTTTTGAGAGTTTTAAATAAACATCGTATGAAACTCCCCTCAACCCCTGAGATAGTTTAAGGCTCCATTTTTCCTGTTCCAATCCATAGGTAGAGGCCAGTCTCTCATATCTATCCAGGTACGACTCAATGGCGTCCTCCTTCTCAATAAATGGATCCAGGTGGAAACTCATGGCTCCATTTGCCGTGCTCTGGTTGGAGCTACTCTCAGAGTGAGGTGAGCTAGCACCATGATTGCTAGCTGCTCCCTGGAGTTCAAGTTCCTTTAAACTTAACTCATGAGCTCTTTGTAACCTTTTTTCTTCAGCTTCAACTTCAAATCTTTTGGCTTCTCTTTCTGGTTCTAACCTTTTGGCTTCTCTCTCTGCTTCTAATTTCTTATCCTCTGCTTCCATTCTTTTGGCTTCTCTCTCTGCTTCAGCTTCCATTCTTTTAGTCTCTCTTTCGGCTTCAGCTTCCATTCTTTTAGTCTCTCTTTCAGCTTCAGCTTCCATTCTTTTAGTCTCTCTATCTAAATATTTATCCACTTCAGTTGTGATATGTCGAATTAGAGCATCTCCTGCCATACCCAAGTCTTTTCCTTCCTGCATAATCGCAGCTCTAAACTTCACCAATTCAGCCATGATGCTTACTTACCAGAGGGTATATAATTTTATCTTCACTAACCAACTAACTTAATTAAAATCAATTAATTACTTTGAACAAGACAAATCCTTAAAACCTTGTGAGCGTTTCCTATTTACTTCGTACTCAATGGTACTACTATTACGAAAAAAATTTATAAGTTTTAGAATTTTTTCAAAAAAAAAATTATTTTTACAAACTATTTGTGGCTCAAGATAGAAGAATACATAGATAGTGGCTCAGGATACAAACTAATATCCCGGACGAGCCCCCAATGTAGCGAAAGGTTTTCCTAGAATAATAATAGTGGTAGAACAGAAGTATAATCTCTCTCCAGAAAGTATGAAGTTCCAGTGCCCGAGAAGTACACTGGTATCACAAGTGAGTTACGGCTGTGAATACTCTGAGCTGGACAATAGATTTAGACTTCAGAAGTATATGTTGCCACTTTCGCTATAATAACCCTATGTGATAATATAATTAAATTAGAAACAGTAACTCAAAATTTAACAGTTAAAAATTTACCAAGTCAAATGAGTACAATTTCATAATTTATTATGTACATCTATATATTCTTGTAATGAGAAATGATTGTTGGAAGATGGTAAAATGAATGATTATTTATAGTTACAAATTAAAATAAGTAATAGAAAAAGTCTTGGATTTATCTTCCACTGAAATTACACAAAAGTTTGTCACAGTATCTCTTTGATATCTCTGGCTATCTAGTTCTCATCATAGACAGTCGTTTTAGAAACTGCTCACAGGATTTGGTGGATTGTATACACATAACTCATCTGAAATTAGTTCGAGGTTCCTGAGACACACTTGAATCCGGAAGACTTTCCTTCAGTCCGCCCTATAACTACGGGGGACTAAGGTGTTGAAGATTGGTTGACCTCTAGGCTTCAGTTAGCAGGATCAACGGTCTTCAAGTCTTTTGGGTAAATTCGGTCAGGAATGATCATAATCTTGATCAGCAATGATCATACAAACTGATCATAAAACCTGGAACAAAAGGTAATAGGTGGCCATGGTGTTCCAACAATCTCACCACCCACTGCTGTTCATGATGCGACCATGTCTTCAGTGTTTGTATATAAATGAATGAATCATGGTAGTATGTTACAGAGATAGCATGATAAGATAATGTATACTGTGCAGAATTAACAAAATACATGAATAAATCACATGTTATGATACATGGGTACGATATAACCTTTGCCTTCCACTTATTGATGTCAAGTCACTTATGTACTTGCTGGTATGCCGTAAGCTTCCAGGCAAGAACTAGCCATGATATATTTGGCTAACCAATTAATGGTTATGCTTCCTGACAATGCCGGTGAAGGTTATCTCATGGTTAGCGTCATTCCCTTTTTATCATGTCTGACACAATCAAATCGTAAATAACATCTGAAATAAAATGATATTAGTCATACATATATCTTTAATAAACTTACATACATTCTTAGGATTTATAAGCTCACGGTGAGACTGTTTTGGCTGAATTAAATCTGCTCTGCATGCAGCGTGAAAATAGAACTTTTCTTGCAGATGCTGTCTTCCAGTTTCTCACTTTGGCTTCTGGATTTGGTGTGTGTGTGATTTTCAACGCGCCGCTCTGTCCTTATATTTCAGTCTCTCGCCCGTACGAGAAAGCACCTCCTAAAATCCCAAAAGATTTTCGTTTAATCTCTCGGTTTGAGGCGATTTGAGGCGATCTGTGTTTTTCCTGTACTTGTTTTTTTTCTTCTGTTCACTACACACTTATATCCTTCCTTCCTTCCTTCCTTCCTAGGTATTCTTTCATTTTCCCCATATGAGGCTTACATTCTATCCAATTTATATTTAAATCCGTTTAGGCATGCAGTAATAATAAATTTTTAAAGATTATTAGCTAACTTTTTGCAGATGTGATGAAGGTGAAAAATATTAATTATCTTTAAAACTATTTATATTTGAATAATATCCTTTTGTATATAATTCATAGTCCATCTCCTTTAGTGAACTATTATTATTTAATTGTATTCCAACCAGGCGTTTTCTTGTAGTTCTAAATTTAATTTCCTGTAAATGCAAACTTTGAAAGTCCGCCATACATTCCTATATTAGCTATTTCCTCATTCTTCCGTACTGTATGGCTTAAACATATTTCACATTTTTTCCGCCTACTTCAAACTTCAAAGAAAGACCGCCGCGTTGTCATTGCGCTGTGTGTGTGTGTGTGTGCGCTCTGTGGGCGTGCGTGTCGCGCTACAACCAAGCAAGTGGTACCAAATCTCGCTACACTCTCCCAGGAAATGAGCGAGAAAATAATTGAACACTTGAAAGGGCTAAAATCATCTTTCGAGAAGTACTTTCCGAAATCTGGAAAAGAGAACTACTGGATTGTAAATCCCTTTGAAGAAGAAAATTTCCAAGCAGCCACATTATCAATCAACGAAAAAGAGAAGTTGATTGAACTTTCGACTGATACTACTTTAATAGCTGAATTCAAAGGAGAATTCCTTATTAACTTTTGGGGAGACATCAGCAGAGAATATGAACAGCTGACCAAGGCGCTTAAGTTTCTGTTGCTATTTACAAATACCCGGTACTGAGCTGGTGGAGAGGGCTTTCTCTTCTTATATCTTTATGAAAAATAAATACCGTAGTAAACTGAATGCAGGTCCAGAATTGAGACTGTATCTTACATCACTTGAACCCGATTAAAAAAAACTGTGTGCCTCAAAACAAGCTCAAGGACCGCACTGAACATTTGTCATGTTTACGTGACATGTGTGTTATTAAAAAGTGATTTCAACTTTTAACAATAACAACGTTTTTATTATTATTATTAATAAATTAAATGTGTTAATTTTTATTGTAACTTCTGATTTTTTAATGTAAAAATATAAGCACTGTTTGTTCACCTTTTTATTACATTTTTTTTTAATCCCGTGGTTAGCCCATTTATTTCTGGTTATAATCTATACATTTTGAATAACAGCAACTATATTAATTTCAAATATTTTGCTAATATTAGGGGTTAAATTTATAGAAATGGGCTGCCAAGGGGTACGCAAGTGAAAAAAGGTTGGGAACCGCTGAGCTAGTTAGTAGCTGATCTTGCGACTTTATGATTCATATTTATGCATGTCAACGCCATTCCACATCGAAGATAGGCCGAAGTGGGTCTCCAACGACTGCAGTCTCTCTTCTTGATGGTACTCAGACAGACTCTTTCGTGTCCATGTCTTGATGTTATCACCCGACTTGAAGCGTTGTCTCCCGCTTGCACGTTTGCCTTAAACTCTTCATTCCTTTAGGGTAAATTAATATGAAACAAATATAAAGGTATGTTATCAGGCACTCGCAGGAAATAAAGAAGTAGAACACCAGACAACAGAAAAACAACAGACATGAGTGGCTTACCCAGGATTTGAACACTGGACCTTCCGTGCGACAACCCCGCCTAGCCATGCAAGCGAATCACACTATCCGCTCTGCCATCTACGCATCATCAATCTTCATCAACAAGGTGTTATGTCTGTGTTAGATAGCCATAATATTTTAGCTGTCTAACTTTGATCTCTGTCATTAATTATCTATTCACTCTTAGATTTTCTAGCGGCTCTTTATGTATTTTCTTCTCTTTCCACAAGACGCGTCTCTCTCTCTCTCTCTCTCTCTCTCTCTCTCTCTCTCTCTCTCTCTCTATATATATATATATATATATATATATATATATATATATATATATATATATATATATATACATTCACATCTCAAGGGCCTGAATTCATTCTTCTTATTGCTTGTTCATTGTCCATATTTCTACACTACTGAGTAATGAAGTGTGTGTGTGTGTGTATGTGTGTGTGTATATATATATATATATATATATATATACAGTACTTTGCAAAAAAAATGGCAGTCATATTGCTCAGCTAAATAAGCTGAAATCTAATTAAATATGCATGTTCTGCCCCAAATTTGCACTCCACTTAAGTGAGCAAACACTACCAAAAGTAAAAAAAAAAATTAGCGTAGAGTAACGTCCCTTGATATAGGAGCAGACGACAATTTCTAATGCTAGTGGCAGAAAATGGATGCAAAGTCAAAGTGTATGTTAATTTCACAGCTTTGGAATGAAGGAAATCAAACATGTTCCAACATTTCTAAAACCTTGAACATTCCTGGGCGGACTGTCTACAGAGTTGTGAGTAAATTAAAAGCAGGTAATGGAATCGAGCGAAAAGAAGGTAGTGGGACGCCAAGAATTTTGGTCAAAAAGGACCATCGGTGTCTCGCCCAGATCGTTCGGGCTGGGCCAATGAAGAGTGTAGAAAACATACGGCAGCGCATGATGGAGTTGGGAAGCCCAGAGGTATCTAATGCTATTGTCAACCGGGAGCTACACAGGATGAATTACACAAAAAAGCGGGTAATTTCGTCACCATTGCTCACAGAGACTCACAAACAGATGCGCTTGAACTGGTGCCACGAACACCAAAATTTGTCATGGGACAATGTGATTTTTTTCAGATGAATGTTCTCTTTGGTCTTATCCTGCTCAAATAAATATTTGGACGAAAGGCTCTGTAACGCCTGTGTACCAGCGACCGAAACATACCTAGAAATTTCATCTTTGGGGAGGGGTGTCAGCAAGAGGTGCCACCCCACTGTGTGTTTTCACAGGAATTCTCACGAAAGAAAGGTACATCGACATACTAGAGGGACACGTTCTGCCATTTATGCAGGTCATGTACCCCGATGGGTGCACATTTCAACATGACAATGACCCAAATCATACAGCTCATACCCCCAAAGCATGGCTGCAAGAGAAGAATGTGATAGTGCTGAAGTGGCCCAGCAACAGTCCCGATCAAAACCCAATTGAAAACGTTTGGGCACTACTCAAGAATCATTTAAAAAAGAGTGGACTCAGAGACGTTGAACAATTGAAGAAGGTAGCTGAAAAATACTGCGACAGTCTGACTCTCAATTACCTACAAACATTTGTGGGAAGTATGCCTCGCCGCATCCAGGCTTGCCTTGCTGGAGAAGGCAACATTATATTGTACTGAAACCACTGTTAATAGATAGGGGAGATACCAATCTTCCTCTGGACATACAGTTTTTATTATTATTTGCTGCTATGAGTGTGCTGCGTTGCGAAAATATGACTGCCATTTTTTTTTGCAAAGTACTGTATATATATATATATATATATATATATATATATATATATATATATATATATATATATATATATATATATATATATATATATATATATATATATATATATATATATATATATATATATATATATATATATATATATATATATATATATATATATATATATATATATATATATATATATATATATATATATATATATATATATATATATATATATATATATATATATATATATATATATATATATATATATATATATATATATATATATATATATATATATATATATATATATATATATATATATATATATATATATATATATATATATATATATATATATATATATATATATATATAATATATATATATATATATATATATATATATATATATATATATATATATATATATATATATATATATATATATATATATATATATATATATATATAATATATATATATATATATATATATATATATATATATATATATATATAATATATATATATATATATATATATATATATATATATATATATATATATATATATATATATATATATATATATATATATATATATATATATATATATATATATATATATATTATACTATATATATATATATATATATATATATATATATATAATATATATATATATATATATATATATATATATATATATATATATATATATATATATATATATATATATATATATATATATTATATATATATATATATATATATATATATATATATATATATATATATATATATATATATATATATATATATATATATATATATATATATATATATATATATATACTAGCGGTCTTACCCGGCTTAGCCCGGTTCCATGTCGGAATGGTGCAAGTCGGGTTTAGTGCGAATAGTTTTAGGAAGGTTTAACATTTGTTGGTTTTAATTGTACTATTGCACTGAGGTGTGCTTCTTTCTCAAATAATTTAAGTCAGGGCTTCATTGTAGACGACATTGGTAGTACAGTCACTTGGTGACAACACGTATAAGTGTTCCGGTGTGCTAACTCGGGAAAAGGCCACATACAGTTGCCCATGTGAGAAGCACTCATCCGCTCAAGTCGACGCCAGCCACGTGAAGCGTTTGACCATATCCTTTACTACTGGTCATTGAAAAACATACTTTTATAGGGAATTGGAGTCTCTTAAAATTGAACGGCAGATCGGATGGAATCATCGGGATTCTTGGAATGCAAACTTTCTCCCTGCTATCACAACCTGTTAGGATAGTGGCATCTACAATGCAGTTCTTCAAAGATGTTATTTGGAGTCTAGTGCCATTACATAGTTTGGGCGGGCTAAGATTGCAGAGTAAAATTATTGGTGTACCCAATATCAAACGTAGTTCGTGAGACAGTAAACCTGAAGGAATTAAAGAGTTTAAAAACTCGACTGGGTAATGTACGAAGTCTTGTTCGTGCAAGGTGGTATCAATGGACTTGTATATACGGGAAGGACTAAGGAGAGTCAAACTGATGTAATATAATATTTATTTTAGTTACAGTATCATATTTAGATGCCTAAATAGCACGTTCCTTAAACCATAATGGATATTTACTTCGTAAATTTATTATGTCCGGATAAAAAGAATTGATCAACGCTTGGATATCGTGAACAACTCTACATGGCTGAGTATTTTTAAAACGGATAAACTCTACATGTACAGGCAAGTCTCCGTTTTCTACATTCAACAACAAATCTGCAAAGAGACATATCGACGTTCCCGAAAATTTGAGCGCGCATATTCTTAGAGAGGGATAGTTTCTCAACGTCAGGCCAAATGAAAGATTTTGTTTAAACACGCACTTACTTCGTCTACCCGTGTACCTCTTGGGATAACGGGTAAAGTTTGCCTAAAATCGCCAGCAAATAATACAGTCACACCACCCATGAATCATTGCCGCCTCTTATATCTTTCAAAATCCTATCTAGGGCATCAACAGAACTTTTATGCAACATTGTGCTCTCATCCCACACAATGAGCGAACACTTTTGCAGCAATTTTGCGGTGACGCACTATTTAGAAATATGACACACACCTTGATCTTCATGACATAAATTGAGTGACAACTTAAACATTGCATGGGCCGTTTTGCCACCTTGTAGCAACGTCGCAGCTATTCTCGAAGAAGCCACGGCCAGGGCAATATCATCACTTTTATACGCCTGCGTGTCCATGAATGGTACTCATTGCTTTCGCCGTTCAAATTTATTTCTATTCCATGTATAATATGCCGGAACCTCATCATTACGCCAAAATCCTTGCAAAAGAATCCAACAATTTGAAAAAAGCCATCAAAGTAGTATCTCGCGGATTATCAGCAACATCCGCGGCATTGTTAGGGCTGAAATACACACGTTGGCCATTTTCAAGATGGAAACCTAAATGCATAACTGTTGGCGATCTTTATTTGTGTTCACTCCGTGATTACTCCTAATCAATAAATCGTAAATACATAGTGTAAAGGACTTTTTTTTCGTTAGTCCACGACTAAGTAAGTAAGTAAGTAAGTAAAAACATAACAATGTTTATTGTGAGTTATCTGTTGATTGGGATATATGCCCTCGCGGACATTTTTGTAGAACTATTAACCCTTAACAGTCTCTCATACATTGTTTCGATATATCTCTTATAATTTAGCCGCCGTATCGAATTTAATGTGCAGCACGCACGATTTTTTCCGACTTGCGCAACATGTTTCTTCACTGCTCAGCCTCCTGATGTCGTTCCATAAAGATTATAGCTTAAAACCTTCTAAGAGAAATGGCTAATACGCTAGAGAAAAACCGCATCAAAACCTGTTCAGCCGTTCTCGAGTTTTGAGGTAACAGACAGATAGCCAGGCGTCACCTTTTATTGTTATACTAGCAAAACCCGCCAAAATTAGCAGGTTTTAAATTATAGTGTGTTGTTTCTGTTACACGTATTACACTGCTGCTTCTTCTATAGTTTCGCTTGCTCGCTGTGAATGACGCGATCGTGTCTTCCTTTTAGCCATCTTATCATTTTGATCCATAATAATAAGTCTGCAATACTAATACTTTAAATTAAAATTTTGTCTTGAAGAAACAATCCAAAAACTTACATTTTTAAGAAAAATGATGAGTTAAATCCGTTTCGAGAATGAAACTGGACAGAAGAGTATCTTGATTGTCTGTTGTTTTAATCTGCATCTCCGCACCTTCCTGTCTCCAGTTCAAGTTGTTGGCTTCTGTCCATAATCAAACTGTTTGCTCGCTGTGAATGACGCGATAGTGTCTTCCTTTTAGCCATCTTATCGTTTGGATCCATTATAATAAGTCTGCAATACTTTAAATTAAAATTTTATCTTGAAGAAACAATCAGAAACTTACATTTTAAGGTTATTTTTAAGAAAAATGATGAGTTAAATCTTTTCTCGAATGAAACTGGACAGAAGAGTATCTTGATTTAATGCACACCGTCACACTTCTTCTATTTTCGGGAGAGTACATATGTCGCAAGAGGGTAGATGTTATGGAAATAAAAGATATCCTGGACAAAAAGTTGTATCAGGTGATACCAGGATAGTGCCAGATAAGAGACTGGTCTTATAAGAAATACCCCATTTTCTGAAAAGAATAAGGGTGTATCGACATCAAAGGTAGGATCAAGCTGTATAAGTTTCTAGGTCTGATGATATTATATGTCCCTAGATCCCTATAGGCTCCCTCTCAAGATCCTTTTATGATTATATTATTATTATTGACTTTGCTAGGGGTATTAACACAATTATTTACCAACATGAACTGTACTTTAACCAAATAATTTAAGCAAGTCTGCTGGTAAATATTTACAATTTATTTATAAAGGTTTTTCTTTTCTACTTGAAAATCTTTCAAGAAAACTCAAATTCAATTACACAAGTAAATAAATAAACAATTGAAATTAGTCACAATTATCTACAGTCCTTTTGATTTAACTAAATGTTCTCCGCTTTAGGCTGAAATCACTTTGTTGAAGACAGTCTTTTTCCAGAATTGCTTCAAACTTTTCACAGTTTATTAAGTGTGTCTATGTCTGACTAGGATGGGTGCCTAGATAATATTGCACTGTTTCTGCATCATTAACATATTCTGTGGTGAAATAGGACGGACTGAACAGCAGCCTTGTGTGCCTACTTATCTTTATTTTTATGTGCTTTGATTCTGTTCCACCTCTGGTCTGGCAGGAGTGTGTGTCTCCTCCAGGCCTAGGACTGGGTAACCGGCCTTGTAGCATCGATGGCGCTCGCACCACTAGCGCCTATATTCGAGTCAAGCTCCTTCAGGTGGACTTCAGTTACAGAATTTAAACTTCAGGCACATACAGTCAAGCTGTTAATGGTTTCACTGGTCTGCTTTCAGATACAGAAGGCAAGGCACTGGTTACTAACACTTTTTCGCTCGCTGTAATTTTTAAATTTGACTGGCCCAGTTCCGTTAGCACACACGTTATTTATAGCATGAGGTCGGGCGTCTAAGAGGGGTTTTCCTGCTCGCTAGTATTTGCATCCTAAATTTTTAGTAAAATTTTGGTACTTATCTACGTTATTCCTGGAGCGATTTTCTTCATCTAAAGCTTTAAATACTCTCTACATTATTCTACATCTTCCTAGCTAAAAATCTTTTACTTTCTTAAGTGCATTTATTTTTAAGCGTACTTTTAAACAGCGAAATTATGGACCAACCTGAAGCCTCGATGCATTCAACCAGAGATTTCTCTCTTAATATAATAATTACATAATTTATATTATATAATTTAAAATTATATAAATTATATAAATAAATATATATATCAATTGTAAATTTATATATTATATATATAATTTATATAATTTTAAATTATATAATATAAATTATATAATTGTATAATTATAATATATAAGATATAAAAATTATATAATATAATAAAATTTTATATTTGTAATATTTTATTAATATTTATTAATTATAATAACATGATAAAAAATTATTTAAATAAATTATATAATATTATTATTATATAATAATAAAAATTATATATATATATATATATATATATATATATATATAAATTATATATATATATATATATATATATATATATATATATATATATATATATATATATATATATATATATATATAATAAAACTATAATAAAATCTCCGGTCCAAAATATGTAATTAGATTTTGTTAAAACTATCTGTACATAGTCGCATTTTAAATGAAAACATAAACTGGTGTGATCATCTGGATCTAGTAAAACTGTCAGTGTCTACAACAGTCATTCACCAGTTTCCACATTTCAAACTAGGTAAATAGTTCAATTCGAAGGGAGTATGTTTTGCTGAGTGTTGCATCTCTAACGGAATATTTGTTGCTAAATAATGGAATTCTAACGGAATTTAAAATTCAACGGAGTATGTGTTAAAAATCCACGCTACTGATTCTTTTCAATAAACGGGTAAGTAAACTAATTTTCTTCTTTTTGTTTTGTTACTTGAAATACAAATAATAGTACAAATATGTGCTACTGTATTTGCATCTAATTTTATTTCAAATTATTAGCTAACCTAAACGAAAATGCAAATTGGGTCCGAAACTCATGATCGGGTCCATTTTCCTGCAATACGGGTACAACCGAAAATGGCGGCCAAATTTTAGTTGGCGTAACTCTTATAGAAGAATCAAGGGCACTAACTAAGACACTTTGATCTCAGCCTTTTTTTAAATTTGAATTATATCCCTTTAATAAATATAATTAATTATCCCACTTTGAATGACAGGATTACAACCCTTTTTCAAAATAGTTTAATTAACTAAATTTACTAAACTATATTAAAATAAACCAAATCTACAATAAATCTTACTGTAAAAACGTAAACTTTATAATGGTCAGTATATTTTAAAGAACATAAATAGTTGCTAAGTTTTTCTTTATACATTTATCTAAATTAATTTAATTATTATAAGATTTAAAAGCTATTCTGGTATCTTACATCAGTGCAGGACGGTTTGCAATTTTCTTTGACTGATATTAGATTGGCCATTTTTTATGACACCCACAACAGAACGATAAGCTCACAGATCCAGACCACGTAATTAAACTGATCAAAAAAGATAAACCTGATTTTTTTGTTCTTGCAACAGACAGGGATTACGTCCGACTTTTCTGCCAGTCAGATTGTAACTAAGTTAGGACTTAAACATGGCTGGTTTCGCCCTAGGCCCCAGGCATAGTAGTGCCGCCATCTTACAAATTAACGAAGATTGGGACACAGTACATTATAGGACAGACGGTTGTGGCAGAACCGTCATAATTCAAATACAAAACAAACACACACACACTCATCAATATATACGCACCGGCGACGAAAGACGACCGACCTAGTTTTTATGACAGATTACATGACACTCTAACGAAACATTATAAAGGGACTAGGAAAATTTTGGGCGGAGACTTTAATTGTGTCCTGTCTGACCTAGATTTGTCTAGGAGCTCCGTGAAAGGAGCACAGGCACGAGAAAAGTCTTCGCTCTTAAGACAAATACGGACTATGCTAGACGAACACGACCTCTCGGACGTATACAGAAAAATAGAGCCTCACAAACAAACCTTTACGCACTACGACAATATAAACCCATACTTTAGACGGGCATCCAGACTGGACAGAATATATGCATCTAGTACCTACAATATACACAAAACATACCATATAGGAAGCACTCTTAAATTTACAGATCACAAGGCAGTTTACACATCTTTAAGTACGGGACACACGCATAAGCAAGTAAAGAGATCCCCACATTGGAAATTTAACAACAGTCTACTTAAAAACACTTACTACACAGAACAAATAACACAACTGATACAAGGTTACGCACAAGACATTCCCAATAATAACATTGCACAATATTGGGATATGTTAAAAAACACACTTAGGGATAGAACGCAGATTTTGGCTACACTTATTCACAAAAAGTTTAAAAAAGAAGAGGGGATTTTAGAAGAAGCAATTAGTTTAACCAAAAGTTTAGACAACACGAACCCTCACATACACACCTTAGAACAGCAGTTAGACCAATAAAGGCAGTATACCTATCAGGGAGCAGTACTTAGGACAAAATTACACACTATAACGCAAGAAATCCCCAGTAGGCAATATTTAGCAATTGAACAGAATGTACAACGCAGTAGACAGATACACGAAATAATTGACATGAAAGGAAAACAGCATACAGACAATACCAAGATTAGTCACGCTTTCTTCGAATACTACAAGCAGCTATATACTAAAGAAGAAAGTGAGGCAAACATACAAGACAAATTTCTAAAATACACAAAGTGTTTAAGTGATGAGGAAAGTGAAAGGCTAGACCAACCCCTGACTTTAGATAATTTGCAAGGGGCACTTAGTACTTTTCAGAAAGATAAAGCACCCGGACCTGATGGGTTAACTGCAGAATTCTACAGGGCTTTCTTCCCCTGTTTAGGGCCCATTCTAATTAAAATGCTGGAAGAGGCATTTCAAAAAGGGGAACTCCCGGAAAGTTTAAATCAGTCATATATTACCCTGATCCCCAAGGATAGTAATGATAAAAAGTCAATTAAGAATTTTCGGCCCATTTCTCTTTTAAATGTTGATTATAAAATTCTAGCCAAGGCACTAACTCTGAAGCTTAAGCCACACATGCACAAAATAATTCACGAAGATCAGCAGTGTAGTGTTCAAGGCAGGAATATTTGTAGACACACACATTTCATTAGAGACCTGATTACATACACACATGATAGGCAGTGCCAGAGTGCCATATTATCTTTAGACCAGGAAAAGGCATTTGATAGAGTATCACATGCCTTCCTACATAAAAGTCTCAAAGCTAATAATATAGGGAAATACTTTAGATCATGGATAAAAATCCTATATAAAAAACCTGAAAGTAAAATATTGATTAATCATAGTTTAACCAAAGCATTCACATTAACGAGAAGTGTTAGGCAAGGGTGCCCTCTGTCGCCCTTGTTATATGTAATAACATTAGAACCTGTTTTGGAAAGAATAAGACAAGATACAAATATCACGGGAACTTTCGTCCCCGGTGCAGGGGAAAGGAAATTGTTGGCCTACGCCGATGATACGATATTCTTTCCAACAACAAAGGATTCTATTAAAAATATCTTAGAGGTTTTTACAGAGTTTGGATACGCTAGCGAATCCAAACTAAATATTCAAAAATCTAGCATAATGGGAATAGGTAGATGGGGCAAGAGATCAGATTTCCCTTTTCAATTAACGGTAGTGAATAAAATCAAAATTTACGGAATTAACTTATCTTTTAATCCTCAAGACCCCAATAAAGAAACATGGACAAAACTGATAGAGAAAATCCAAAATATGCTAGAAATTTATAAATATAAAACGGCTACCATTTTCGGAAGAAGTATTATAGTTAATTGTTTTATTATGCCAAAAATAATTTATACAGCAAATATACAAATAGTACCTAAAAAAATTATAACGGAAATAAATAAACTAGTTAGGGCCTTTATTTTTAGGAATACCTGGCCCAGTATCAAACACGTAACGCTAAAGCAACCCAAAAATAAAGGGGGGATAGCCTTACAGGACATCAACACTAAAATAAAAGCTTTAAGGATTAAATACATAGGGGAAGTTATAAAAAGCCCGGGTCTATACCCGCTGGCACACTACTATATTGGTTTAAGATTATCAAACTTTTGTAAGCTGAATAACAATCAACCCCATTTTTTTGGTACATGATAAAGTTGATATTTAGTTGGATATAATATATGTTGATAAAGTACACCAGAACACTCCTAGGCGGGAAGACAGGCGTCTATCATCATCAGTTGACAAGATCCCTATGGTGTTGCCTGCCCCACTGTAGTGTATGGAATGTCAACTTGACCTACGCAGTGTTGTGTAGACATGGATGGAGTGTATAATGTGCGAATGATGATAAGGGTTCGTGTTGTTGACAAATGTTCTCTTCTCACACTCATGTATGACCGGAAGTCATCGACACCAACGACTGTGTACCTTTTCTAAAGTTTAATTGGACGTACACACTCGACAGCACAGATAGTGACAAATCACAGGTTGCCATAATACATCATAGTACAGTGGACAAATGGTCTTGCAATGTTACATGGGCACTCATGTAGAATAATGGTATAATGGACTGTCAATAGCCAAGCACTCAGTATCGCCCATACATATATCATCTGACGTCACTGACTGAGCACGTCAGCTTGTAAACAATGTTTCAGATGACTTCTAAACCTAATCTCGTTTAGCAACGATTCTTCAACATAATGTTCAGCACATATTTTTCCATATAATAATATTGAACCGCTAACAATGGGTTCTCATGTGTAGCAGTGATCTCTGGACTGATCAAGCGATAATACGGGCATCCCTTTTCTCTTCTTGAAAGTCCTACATGTTTTGGTTCCAAGATGGCTCCACTCGTGAACTGTCACTCACGTTTGAATACAGATAATGAATCTGTTCTAAAGTTAGTCATTCATACAACATTTCGTTGCTCTGTAGATTTGGTCATGAACAATAGACTGCATTCTACAGAATATAGTGCTGCTAGGAATCGAAGTCGTTTTTCATCGAGTCAAATATATTCTCTTAAACATTCAAATCGTAATTATCGACAATGGTGGCTTCGATCGAGAGTTCATAAGAGTATCTTTGATTACCTTGGTAGAGGGAATATGAAACTGCCATTCCTTGGCAAGATGAATAAACACTGGGGTAAAGCATACACGATAGGTCTAGACGACTATCACTTTCCCCAAAACCACTGAGATCACTTTTTCAAGGCATCAAGCCGACATAGCAAAACACACATATTCCCTATCAGGACGAAGCCAAATCACACCACTCAAGCGACACATCCGCCGAATAGCCTTTGACCTCTCTAGAGACAACAGAACATATAGTTCGACCTAGATATGTAAAGATATACAGATATAAGACAGACTTGTCCTACTCAGACAAACAATACACATAAATTCAGGCCATAGATATTCTGAAGCAAGAACAATCTATTATTACCCAAACAACGAATAAATCGCAGTAAAAATGTATTTATCCGCGGAGTTCAAGGGAAGTAACTCAATAATGACTTTCCCTTAAGCACTAAAAAAATTACCTATGTATAATATTGTAAGATATCAAAGACTGCACGTAACAGTCTTACCACACCTCCCGGGAAAAAAAAATGGAACATTTTTTTTTTTTTTGAAATACATCTAGGAGCAACGTACAATAGGCTCACAACGCATGAATAATGCGCAGATGAAAATATCAGGAATACCTATAACGCCTAATATGAGGCTAAGTCGACTTATGGAGCGACTGGTGAGAATGTGTCTCATAAACTGAGAGAAATTATTTCTCTACAAGTATATTTTTCCAGGAAGGTGTCATCAAAGTATAATACAATTCTGGCAATTACACAATGCCTAAAAAATTCATATCATCACTACGTATTAGATATCTTAAATTTATGATTTATGAAGTAAAAATCATCAAAGCACAGCGGTGAATAAACATACATGAACCGCTATGTAGTGATACAATCATTATATTATTAAATTACAAATGTGTATCTATCATGATATAGAAAAGGAACTACTATAGAACTAGACATATCAAGAAGTCTAAGCCCTAATAGTTATGTGGAATCATGTGGGCATCTTGACAGAATGTCTGCCATCACATTATCTGATCCCCGAATAGCTCGCACAGAGAAATGAAAAGGTTGAAGAGCAATTGCATATCGAGTAGACCTCGAGCTCTTCAAATTCTTACTCTGTATAGCAGTAAGAGCTTTTTGGTCTGTTTCTACTATGAAATGTGCGCCTAGAAGGAATCTCTGTAGTTTGAGGATCGACCAAACCATAGCTAATAGCTCACGGTCTAAAACCGAATAATTCCTTTCTGCCGCATTAAGTTTTCTGGAAATATACATTACAGGATGCAGAGTTCCAGAGTACTCTTGCATTAGTGCCGCTCCAATCCCAGTGGATGAAGCGTCACTACGAAGAACGAATGTCTTATCTTTAGTGGGTAGCACTAAAATAGGTGGTGTTGAAAACAGTGTTTTAATCTTATCCAGAGAGCATTGGCATTCCTGAGACCAGTGGACCACATTAGGCGAACCTTTCTTTAGAAGTGTTGAGAGAGGTGCCATGATAGAGGATAGATTCTGAATGAATCTGCCATAAAATTGAATAAGACCTAACAGACTTCTCACCTGTTTTTTAGTCTTAGGGATTGAGATGTTAAGTATCTTACTAGTATTATGGTCCTCTGTCTTTAGGAAACCATGACCAACTCGGTGGCCTAGGAAAGAAATTTCGCTAAAACCAATATAGGCTTTAGAGGGTTTCGCTGTCAGGTTGTGCTCACGCAAAGTAGACAGCAATTCATCTAACCCTGAATAGTGATCTTCCCAAGTATCGCTGAAAAGACAGATGTCGTCTAGATATGCAATGACATCTGACCGATAAGATAGGATTCGGCGCATCATGCGTACGAACGTAGCTGGTGCGTTCATAAGACCGAAAGGCATAAAATTCCATTGGAACAAACCTCTAGGTGTTGAAAAAGCCGTGAGAGGTTTGGCGCGTTCAGATAAAGGAACTTGCCAATATCCCTTAGACAAATCAAGTTTAGTGAAAAAATGAGATTTGGAGAGTCGAGTAAGTAGCTCTTCCAGTAAAGGCATAGGTTCGGCATCGAACTTCGTTACTTGATTCAATTTTCGATAGTCAACGCAAAGACGTATGTTATTGTCTTTTTTACGCACAATAACCATCGGCGAAGAATACGCAGAGGTGGATGGTTCGATTATTTTCAAATCTATCATCACATCCAACTCTTTCTCGACCTGTGCTTGGAAATGTATAGGTATAGGATAAGGTCTAACCCTAATAGGAGTATGGTCAGTTAGCACAATGTCATGTTGAATGACATTAGTTTGTCCAGGGATGTCAGTGAGTACATCCTGAAATGTTTGCAACATAGTTGAAACTTGTCGCTGTTCTCCTAGAGACAAATCAGGAGAGACAGTAACGTTCTTCCATGATTCACTGGAATGAAGTGGGATCATTGGAAGAGGAAGATTTACATCTGAAAAACTTGTTTCCTCATCCTGTATCACGGACAGTGATGAGTAATGACCATGTGGTACTGGAGAATTGTCCGTTGCTTGGAAAATGGGTTGCAAATAATCCGGACGTTCATGGAATTCAGTAAGCATATTGATGTGGAAGGTTTTATGCTTCCCATCAATATCGACAATATAGTCGACATCGGAAATTTTCGATATTATATCGTACGGACCTTTCCAAGAAATAAGTAATCTGTTTTCCCTACAAGGTAGTAATACAAATGCTTTGTCACCAGGACAAAGTTGTCGTAAGCATCTCTTCTTATTGGCAAATTGCCTTGCCTTCTGTTTCGCAAATTCAGAAGAAGAAGTTGCTAATTTGCATGCTTCGATAATCTTTTGTCTCAACGCGATGACATATTCGTAGGATGACTTTGTGTCATCGTCAATATTGTCAGATGTTATGAGATCGTGAAGCAACGACATAGGGCCACGCGGACGCGCGCCAAAGACGAGTTCAAAGGGAGAAAATCCCGTATGTTCATTGGGTACCTCTCTGTAAGCGAAGAGGGCCGCAGGTAAAACTCTGTCCCAGTCTTGAGGATGATCCTCAGTTATCTTCCCCAGTAAGTTTTTAAGTGTTCTATTAAGGCGTTCGACCATACCATTAGACATTGGATGGTAGATACTACTTAAAGATCTATCTATCTGCAGGGTAGACATTACTTGAGACATGGTATCTGATATTAGTTGGGTGCCATGGTCTGACAATATCTCTCCGGGGAACCCCAGACGAGAAAATATAAGCCAAAGAGCATCTGCAATATCAGCAGTAGTAATGCTCTTCAGAGGAATAGCCTCTGGCCAACGTGTGCACATATCAACACACGTCAAGATAAACTGATGTCCTCTGGCAGACTTGATCTTAAATGGACCAATAATGTCTATGGCCATTTTTTGAAACGGCCGAATAGGAATGTCCGCCGCCTGAATGGGTGCAGCATGCCGTGGACCTTTGGATTTAACTTCCTGACATACTTTACAAGATCGACAATAAATCCGTATGTCCTTGTTTACCAATGGCCAAAAGAAAGCCGCAAGGACTCTTGACTTAGTACGGGAAAAACCCATGTGTCCAGCACACTGAGAGTCGTGAGCGTGCTGCAAAATTTTAACTCTCAAATTCTTGGGAACCAGGATTTGAGAATGACTTGACGTAATGGAGTCTTGAACCATACGTACAAGTACGCCATTCTTCTTTGTAATCCACGATTTACGACTTGTGTCCTTATTCGGATCACCTTTAGTTGCAAGAATGAAGAATTTCTTCAGAGTGGGATCATCTTCTTGCTGTTTTATAAACGAGTCACGAGAAATTACCAAGGGATTATCTTGGTTATGCACTTCATTATCTTCAGTAGATGAAGTTTGAGGCACATTAAGAGCCTGAGCTCTAGTGACTACAGCGTTAGCAATCTGCATGTTTTGCCTTTCCCAAGTGGAAATTTGTTGCGGAGTGCATTCCTTGACTCCATGAATGCGACCGATGATGAGGTCAGCGATCGGATTCGGAAGAAGACATGCGTGTACATCTCCTGTAAAGAAAGGAGTAGCAATCCTAATGATAGCGGTAGAGTATTTCTCTAATGTGCCGCCAAATGTTACACATTTGACTACTTGTCCAGTGGCACGGGAAGGATCTACGAGTGACTGCCTAACACCAATTGTGGTGCATCCAGAATCAAATAGCACAGAGACTGGATTGTTATTCACTAAACCCTTATGTAAGACAAGAGACCCTCTTCCATCATGCGCGACTGATGCTGGAAGAGCAGGAAGAGGATGGCCACAGCTTAAAGTAGTCACTGTGGTTGGCTCAAATAACGTTTTGCATTGGGGGCACTGAGATGCTCTCCCAAAATCAAAAGCGGCACATGCCATATTACTAGCATCATTATTATCTTTACTCTGTTTATAGGCTTCATGGGACTCTTGTTGTGCAGAGTTTGCCTGAAAATGTGGTTTATGTCTTTTGTATTGAGATCTACCTCGGTTATTATCACCTCTGTAGTTATTGTTACCTCTATTGTAACCCCTATTTGGGTTTGAGTCATAGTACCCTTGGTTACCATTATCATATTCATTATAATGAGTATCTCTGTAATTATGATCTTGTTGACTCCAAGACGGATAACCCTGATAGTTTCTATAATTACTTCCTCTACGGAAATTCCTATAATTATGACCACCCCTGTGTCGAGAGCTATCAGGTCGTCTCCAGTTCTTTGAAGAAGAACCCTGAAATGATTGGTTACCTTGGTTTTGATAACTATTATGGTTACCTTTTTTTCAAATCTGTTTTGAGGTCCCTGAAATCTGTGTGAATAATTGGGATTGTATGGTGTTGCTGAAGCAACTGGCATACTCTCCTTAATCTTAGTGTTGCCAAAAGTCACGTCGGGGTGTGCAGTGACATATTGGGAACAATATTCTTCCATTTCTTTTAGAGATTTAGGTTTACGCTCATGTATAAATTCAAGGAAAGGTTTGTTCACACATGACATAATCTTATCTCTGAGCAACAAATCCATAAGTCCTTCATACGTTTTTTCTGTTTTGGAAAGCTCAATCCAACGATCAACTGTGAGACGTGCCTTTGCAGTGAATTCTGAGAATTCTACCCCCGTCTCAGGTACCATCGTCTTAAATAAAAGGCGATAGCCTTCCTCACTTAGCTGATATTTTTTTATCAAAGCCGCCCTAATGACATCATAATTATCCTTATCTGCTTCTCCTACAAGGCATAATCTAGTCAAAGATTCACCTTTCAAGTTTTCTGATAATTGATTAGCGTATTGTGATTTATCCACATTATGTGTACGACAAGAACGTTCAAATCTATCCAGCCAGAATGTAATATCGTCACTGGACTGATTGAACGGTGGAACCTTAACCTTGTAAGTAGAAGGTTTACCATTACCACTAGATGCCTGATTAACATTACTCATACTTGTCAATCTCAATTTCTCCAACTCAAATTCATGTTCTCTTATTGCTTTTCTCTCTTCAGCATCTAATCTTTTTTGTTCAGCCTCCCTGTCTAATCTTTTTTGTTCAGCCGCAGCTTCTCTTTCCAATTTTTTTTGTTCAGCTTCACTGTCTAATCTTTTTTGTTCAGCCGCAGCTTCTCTTTCCAATTTTTTTTGTTCAGCTTCCCTGTCTAATCTTTTTTGTTCAGCTTCACTGTCTAATCTTTTTTGTTCAGCTTCACTGTCTAATCTTTTTTGTTCAGCCGCAGCTTCTCTTTCCAATTTTTTTTGTTCAGCTTCAAATCTCCTTTCCTCTACCTGCATCTGCAATTTCTTTTGTTCAGCAGCAGCCTCAGCTTCTTTTTCTAATCTTTTCTCTTCCGCCATAGCTTTTCTTTCTTCTGCAGCTAATTTTTTCTCTTCTGCAGCTAATCTTTTCTCTTCTGCAGCTAATGCTTTGTCATATTGAGCAACTGCCCATTGTTCTAATTGTTGACCAGTCTTATCAAGAGCTTTCCCTTGAGTAATGAAATAATCTAGAGTAGACATGATGCCTAACAATAATACTAATCACCTGAATCAATAATAATACCCCAAGTTCTCAATGACCTGATTAATCAGTATACTATCCCAATATCTGTGGGTCACAAGCCTTTAATAAGGTCTTGTATAATAGTAATAATAATCAGGTACTGGTCTATACCATAATCCAAGTGCAGTGCACAGGCAATTGTGTCTTATGAAATATACCCATATAAAACATATGTCAACCAACAGAATACATAAAGTACAAATAGGACTGACAATACAAGAACGTTTGCAGAAATCAAAATAAATCAAATAGGGAAATCAATGAAGATAATCACTGAATCTGCAAAGAATAACAACACAAATGACGTCACAATATATGAATATAAATTATGAATAGAACTGAAAGATAGAAAAGGTTAGACCAACAAATTACAAACAAATCAAAACAAAACTAAAGAACAAAGAAATATTACAAAAATAACAATAATTACAGACTTCACAGCTAACACAAAAGCAACAGTTGTCGCAGCAAATTTTCAATCAAGAAAATTGCACCTATAGAAAACGCCCACAACGGACCCTCTATGACGTGGGATACTCTGTTGTGAGGACGCCGCCCAACCTTAAACACAACCCGCTGACATAGAAACTAACATACTATACAAACAAATAACATGTAAACATAAATATATATAAATTATGTGTATGATAGTATGTGTTGCAAAATAGGCTCAGTCTTACAGTAATGGCAAAGTTATTTTTCATGAAAACAAACAAACTGCCACTTTATTCAATTAAACATTCTGGCCTTAAATATTAAAGTTCATATATGGCAAACAAGAAGATCCATCGATGAAACCAGGACTTCTTAGTTCACAAATACTGTCTTTCTGTTAACACTGACAAGAATTGATCCAACTGTTCTGTGAAACTCTATAATGTCTAATGTAAAAAATGTCAACAACGCTGACCTACATACTGCATTCACTTGACAGGTCACGTGACGAAGCGTTGACAAAGAGCAAACCAATACTGCAAGTGTGTCGTATCAGCCACAGGAAACGGTCTGGTATCGGTAATCTGTTGACTTCTGAATTTCTGCGAGGTCAAACCCAGAAAGCTGGTCCACCAGTTGATAAAGTTGATATTTAGTTGGATATAATATATGTTGATAAAGTACACCAGAACACTCCTAGGCGGGAAGACAGGCGTCTATCATCATCAGTTGACAAGATCCCTATGGTGTTGCCTGCCCCACTGTAGTGTATGGAATGTCAACTTGACCTACGCAGTGTTGTGTAGACATGGATGGAGTGTATAATGTGCGAATGATGATAAGGGTTCGTGTTGTTGACAAATGTTCTCTTCTCACACTCATGTATGACCGGAAGTCATCGACACCAACGACTGTGTACCTTTTCTAAAGTTTAATTGGACGTACACACTCGACAGCACAGATAGTGACAAATCACAGGTTGCCATAATACATCATAGTACAGTGGACAAATGGTCTTGCAATGTTACATGGGCACTCATGTAGAATAATGGTATAATGGACTGTCAATAGCCAAGCACTCAGTATCGCCCATACATATATCATCTGACGTCACTGACTGAGCACGTCAGCTTGTAAACAATATTTCAGATGACTTCTAAACCTAATCTCGTTTAGCAACGATTCTTCAACATAATGTTCAGCACATATTTTTCCATATAATAATATTGAACCGCTAACAATGGGTTCTCATGTGTAGCAGTGATCTCTGGACTGATCAAGCGATAATACGGGCATCCCTTTTCTCTTCTTGAAAGTCCTACATGTTTTGGTTCCAAGATGGCTCCACTCGTGAACTGTCACTCACGTTTGAATACAGATAATGAATCTGTTCTAAAGTTAGTCATTCATACAACATTTCGTTGCTCTGTAGATTTGGTCATGAACAATAGACTGCATTCTACAGAATATAGTGCTGCTAGGAATCGAAGTCGTTTTTCATCGAGTCAAATATATTCTCTTAAACATTCAAATCGTAATTATCGACAATGGTGGCTTCGATCGAGAGTTCATAAGAGTATCTTTGATTACCTTGGTAGAGGGAATATGAAACTGCCATTCCTTGGCAAGATGAATAAACACTGGGGTAAAGCATACACGATAGGTCTAGACGACTATCACTTTCCCCAAAACCACTGAGATCACTTTTTCAAGGCATCAAGCCGACATAGCAAAACACACACATTCCCTATCAGGACGAAGCCAAATCACACCACTCAAGCGACACATCCGCCGAATAGCCTTTGACCTCTCTAGAGACAACAGAACATATAGTTCGACTTAGATATGTAAAGATATACAGATATAAGACAGACTTGTCCTACTCAGACAAACAATACACATAAATTCAGGCCATAGATATTCTGAAGCAAGAACAATCTATTATTACCCAAACAACGAATAAATCGCAGTAAAATGTATTTATCCGCGGAGTTCAAGGGAAGTAACTCAATAATGACTTTCCCTTAAGCACTAAAAAATTACCTATGTATAATATTGTAAGATATCAAAGACTGCACGTAACAGTACACCACCACCTTTTTACAAAATATGTCTACAAAATTTAGAAGGGAATAATCATTTAATAAAACAAGACACTAAACTTATATACAAACTTCTAGTCTGTCGTGAAACATTCTAAATCCACATATCTAAATTAAAAAGTAAAGGTAAAGCCTAACGAATTAATTCAATAAAAGGAAAGAAGAATGGTAAAAGCATCAGCAGTGCTGGTCACAATCCACTGCCCTCTAATCCCAGCAATGCCTTGTTTCTGTCCTGTCTGCAAAATTGTAACGCTTTCAAGTTTGATAGTAAAGCCTACAGCAGCATACACGCGGTTCAAAACAATAAAACGTGTACTGTATTTCTTAGAAAACCTTGAGATACGCACACTGCTTAATGACCTAGATAAATATTAGCATTAATGTCATTATTACACTGCGTAATGAAAAGACAGATGGACTTAGAGAGAGAGAGAGAGAGGGAGGAACGCAGGCAATACTACCACAGTCTCGCGATATAAAATTAATGCCACCCCACGCGAAAGGCATGAAGCACTAACTTTTTCAAATAGACAGTGATAAAAAACACTACCAATACATGGTTAGGTTTTAAAAAACATGGTTAATGCTTATTAGGAAACATGACCCAATACTGTTTTATGTCTGAAATCCTGACATTAGTATGACAGAACAGTCGAAAAGGCAGGACAGGTGGCGGTTCTAAATCGATAAAAAAAAAAAAACAAATACACGACTATCCTAGAATACATATTTTGAACGGAGCCACTTGGCCTCATTAAATATATATATTTGGGTTCCTTAGGACTTGCTGACAAAGAATATGTTAAATGTTACGCAAATAGTCTAGGAATTAACAAATTATAGCCAAAATAAAGTAGTGAGGTTGTCTGACAGCACCAAATCATAATTGCTCAGTGGAATGTTTTGAAACCACTATTTTACGGGAAATAGGCCAACAAGTTAAATCCGATTTTATTGGCTAGAAGAATATGTAAGCATAAACAGGATTAATTGACTGCAAATACTATTTTTGGGTTGCTAAGGGAAACGTAGGAAGGGTAATTTTTTTCAAACGCTTTTGTAAACATGGTCCTATTGGCTAGACCATTTAATATAGTCAATTAGGAGCGTCTGTTCAGTGCCACATATTTAAAATAAACTTACTGAGAAGCAAGTGCGTTGAGATCCAGCTCATATTTTTCTTATGAAAGCCTGGGACAGAGGCAGATCGGAATTGTGCCATAACTCATTGCCAGTCAACGTATTTTGTGTATTATTTCCATGAATTGTGGTAAGCTAGAAATATTTGATATCTTTTAGATGAAAATTGAATGTGAATTGATAATTTATGTCTGTATATGTGTGTGGTTCAGTAGCAAACATGAGGCAAAGCCTAGATATTGCTCCAACCTAAACAAAACTTGTCGGAGAAAAGTATAACTGCATGGAATTGCCAAATAGTACTGTGACACCTATCTTATTGTATAGAAGGAATTACAGCTGAAATTGCAGAGGCGTTGTAACCATTAGGGAGAGGAATACTGGTGAATGTTGTTACATGAGAAGCTAACAGTTGGCCTACCGCGCTGAACTCAGTGTTTGTTATGTATTGTGCTCAGTGTGGAAATAGATTATAAATTAGTTCTGAAGTAGGAGGTACAACCTTCTTGTTTCAGGGACAGTGGTACTAACATATTAAAGCAGCACCTGATCTGAGTTTTGCTGAATCCAGAGGTTGGTAGCAGACTCCGTAGTCAATATATCGACCTGTGTGGTGTCTCAAGAACACGGTGAAGCAAGCGAGCAGTGGAGACTGTTTCCTGCCGCCCACACAGAAGTTAAGATTCTGTGGCCAGAGCAGCTCAATCTTGTGAATACCCCCTCTAACAGTGACTTTACCTTAAATCTAGAGGGACATTTATTTGTTTCAAATAAACAGAAACTGTGACCTTTCCACTATTAGTTCCACGAGAAACAAACACTTGAAGTCATGATGACAAACAACACTTTAGCTTGAAAAGCCAGTATTACCTCAAAGTATCACAGCACAACATACACACAAATTGCAATAATAATATATGTCAATACAAAGATTCTATCTATAAATTGTGTACATATAACGTGTGATTACATTTGATTGTGATTCCTGGTTCACTTTGTAGTCGAATCAGGATATCTAATATTTGAAGGAATTAATACATATATTTTTAAACTTTAACCCTTGACTCATTTAAGATAGTCTTATAGAGTGTTCTATGTATGTGAGTGTCACAGGGTTGTAAAGTATTGTGAATTAAATTAAATTGTTTATCTGTTGGTTGGTTGTTGTGAACATACACTTCATCATTATCATAACCTTAGACATTCAACGTAGTCATCACAATATTCCAGAATAAGCCTGACTGAGGTATAAATGTGGTAGCAAGTAAGGTTATCTGTAATACACCACACTTATTAGATACAGATACCTTCACAGCTGATCTCAGTCAGTACACTAAGTCCCCTATAAATATTTATAACATCCCACTTTACCACATATATTGGGGGCTCGTCCGGGATTTTGAACCTTCCCCTAGCATATATATTGGGAGTAATTCACTTCGGGAAAGTATAAAAATTTAAAAGGTATTCTTGGGTGGAAAAATAAGGTTGAGCTCTCAGTGCCTGTGGTTGTCCTTAGATAATTATTTATAGATAAAATTGTTTGGTTAAATAGTGTATACATTTGCCTGGTAGAAAATGTCCGACTTGGCAAAATTTCGATCTGCTGCTGTGCAGACTGCTAAAGAGTTAGGAATGGACGGGCAAGTTATGATTGCTTATGTCACTACTGAATGTGACAAATTTAATGAACGTGAAGAAAGAAAATTTGAAGCAGAAAGAAAGTTAGAGACTGAAAAAGAAATTAAGAGGTTGCAGATTGAGGCTGAAAAAGAGGCTAGGGCATTGGAGGCTGAGGCTAAGAAGTTACAATTGGAAGCAGAAGAAAGGAGACTGGCTGCAGAAGAAAGGAGACAGGCTGCAGAGAGGGAAGCAGAAAAGGAGGAGAAGAGATTACAAAGGGAGCACGAGTTACGACTAAGGGAGTTTGAGTTTCAAGGCCATGCTCCTGAAAATGGTGCCAGTCCCTTTACCTCTGATGCCACTGCTAGTCAGGGAGCCTCAACCTCAGCTATGAATTTTCATTTAGATCATTTTGTTGAGAAAGAAGGTGATATCGAGAGCTAACTAAATAGATATGAACTGTTAGCTACCACGTATGGGTTAGAGAGAGAAAGGTGGAGCTTAAAGTTATCTCAAGAGCTTCGTGGTGCAGCTTATGAAGTTTTTGCCAAAATGAGCAGAGGTGATCAAGAAAATTATGACATGCTAAAGCAGGCTCTTTTGTTAAGATATGAAAAGAATGGTGAATTTTATAGAAAAAAATTTAGGAATGCTAAACTACTGTCAGGTGAAACCTATCACCAGTTCTCTGCACGGTTAGAGACCTACTTGGAGAAATGGACTTCTCTGGGGAAAACCCAAGATCTTAAGGAAATGATCCTTATAGAACATATAAGAGAGTCCATGGCTCCAGACCTGAGAAAGTTTCTCATGGAACAAGGTACAGAGAGACTGGGTGAGTTACTGAATGTAGCTGAAAGGTGTCAAGCAGCTCAGGCAGAGGTAACAGGTAATAAGAAGAGGCAGGTAGACAATTATCAGGCACCACAAAACTTTAATGAATTTGATCATAGAGATCAAAACAAAGGTAAGCATCAGTTTGATAGGCCACGAAATGACTATAAAAATAAAACCCCACAATTCAATGAAAGGAAATATGATAACAGGAAACCCTTCAGACAGGAAGGAAAATATTGTCAAATACGCAGGATGCATAATCATAATACTGGTGAATGTGGTAGGAAAGTTCCTCCATATCACGCGGCATGCATGATAACAGTGGACAAGAAGAAGAAGAAACTGACAGAGAATCATATAAATCTTCAACATCCCCCATCTGTGAAGAAGTGACATGTAATGGTGCCAAGGTTAGGTGCCTTTACGATTCAGGTTTAGAATATGACTCAGTTGTGAGTGCAACCCTAGTGCACCCTGAACAGTATACCACAGAGAAAGTGGAGATACAAGGGGCCGTAAAGGGAATATCCACCATGACACTTCCCGTAGCCGAGATCAATGTAGAGACAAGGTACGTGGAAGGAGTGATTAGAGCAGCCGTGTGTGACGACCCTAATTACCCGCTGGTGTTAGGAAGCAAATATGTTTTTCTAGGAAGCCCTGTAAAACCTGTGGTAATGGCCACGCTTCAGGTCAGGTCGACCCCTAGTAGAACGGAGGAGGAAATACCACCACTAAATTGTTCTCATAAGCAGATGAGAAAGGCCCAGGCAAAGGATAAATCACTAAAACCTTGCTTTGGCAAATTGCCAAATAGCCATACACACCCTAAGAAAGGGCAATTCTATTTAAAGGAGGGACTGCTCTTCAGGAAAGCTAGAGCAGGATCCAAAGAACAGGGACAATTGGTATTGCCAACCCCTACAGGGAAAAAAAGTGATGGCACAAGCTCATGTTGTACCAGACGGTGGACACCAGAGAAATGGGGACCCCCTACCCGTCAAAGGACATCGGAGAAGTTCTATTGGCCCCAAGTGGGTGGTGATATTGCACAATTTGTGGGGGCCTGTGAAAAATGTAGCAAGGTACAGTCCCCAAGTTGGGAAAATCATAATCAGATGCCAGCCAAGCATTCTGAAACATATGGGCCTAACATTAACAAGGAAAATAAAAATAATAAGGTTGACATAGAGGATAGGTATCCACCTTCCCCCCAACAGTGTGTTGTCACCAAAAAATATTTAGATTCGCAACTCTGAGAAGGGGCATCCAGAGAAAATCCCCACAGTCCCCTACCCCCCCTTTCACCTAAATCCTCCTCATATAGTTTCCCATTCATCCCAATTCACAATCAAGATCATCACTCTAAATTAAACCCTAAACAAAATAACCCCACCTCCCTATTTTATTCATATTCTCTATCTCCCAAACTTCCCCATCACCCCTCTCAACCCCCCACATTCACAACCAAAATCCAACCCCCTTTCCCATTATACCCAATTACTACCCCCTCCCCACCCCCCTTACCCCTTTTCCTACAATCACACTTCCCCATTCATTATAACCCCCCCCCCCACAACACTCCCAAATCACCTTCTCCAATCAACATCATCTCCCCACCACCAAACCCCCCCACAACACAACCAACCCCCAATACTTACTTTTTCTCCACACTAATTATCCACATTCCCACCCAAATCTATTTCCCCTAACTCCCCAACCCCACACAACAACCCCCCATAAACCCCCAACCCCACCTCATCTCACCTCCCCCCAATTAATTCATA